>CM042092.1:23805217-24169042 GCA_023512835.1 Taxillus chinensis | reverse complement strand
TGCTGCCTCTTTCGATCTTCACTCTACGACGCCTTCTTCTGTCCACTTTAAGTAATGGTTGGCCAGATACGCAAATGCAACCTTTAACCGTCGAAAGTATGCGCGGTTGGCATCAATTTTATTTGTTTTTTCTTCGGCACTGAAGTTAGGCATAGGGATTTGAAATTATTTTCTGTTTTTTAAATTTTAAAAATATGGGTTTTAAAGTAATTTAATATGTTTAAATTTAGAATTTCATTTTTAAAATACGTAGTCTCATAATTATTATTTTATTTTTTTCCTTTCAAATCAAAATTTAATTTTACCTGAAGATTTCAATAATTTTTTTACTCTACTTTATTATTTGAACTCACCATATATTTTTTAAAATTTTTATGAAATTTAATTTTTAAAAAACTCATTTTTAAAAAATTCATTTTCTCTTATACTAAACATGATTTTTCAAATATGAACTCTACTAAACAAAATATAAAAACCAAAACACATATTAAACAACTCCTAAATTACACAACCAATAAAAAACAAAATAAAACAATAAAATAGAAGTTCTTACTCAATTTCTTCACATAATTAAAGCATTTACATTAGCATCTCATATGCACATTTTTCTTATAATTTATGAAAAACTTTTAGAATTTTAATAAAAATAGTACTTTATATGAGTATTCACATCTGAATGCCTAAATATTTATTTCTCCTAAAATATAAGATAATATTTAGAAAAAAAATCCAAGAATATTTAAAATAGGATTTAAAGATATAAATGAATAGTTTTTTATATTTGAAAATTTACTATTCATTCCTTAAAAACTTTTCTAAAAAAATTATATTTTTTTGACATGCAAATTTTTGAATGACTTTTGAATGACCGTAAGAGAGAAAAAAAGAATATAAGAATAAGATTTTAATAGAATAGAAAAATAATAGAGAATGAGATGTAGAAGAGATTTTTGAAAATGAGTAAAATTTTGAATAAAGTTTTATAAAATATTATTTTTAACTAAATTTAAAAAAAAATAAGAAAGCTGATGTGAATGATATCAATTTTTCTAAAATAAGATTTGGAGATAAAAAATAAATGGTAAATACTTATATTTGAAAAGTTATTCTTCATTTTCTAAAAGAAAAGTTGATATTTTTTTATACAAGTGATTTTTTGAATGATTTTAATAAATAAATATAAATAAAAAATTAAAAATTAAAAATTAAAAATATATTATTTTAATAGAATAGAATACAAATAAAGAATAAAATGTAAAAGATTTGTTGAAAAGAAAAAAACTTTAGGATAAATTTTTTGTCTTTTTTTTTCTTCTGCTAAAATCTAGTACAAAATATAGTGGATGCGCTTTAGAATAAACATAGGAAGAAGTAGAACTGAGCGGCGTCGTGGAGGATAAGATGGGCACAGCGAAGGCCGTGGCTCTAATCACCAGCGACAACAACGTTAGAGGCTCTTTACAATTTGTCCAGGAGTCATCTGGTCTCTGTTTCCCTCTCCTCTGTGTCTCTCTCTGTGCCTCTATGCCTGCCTATTCAAGTTTTTACACCGGTAGTGATGGTTTGTTTGTTTGTTGCCTTGTTGAGCAATCCAGGGACTACTCGAGTCGAAGGCCAAATAACGGGCCTCTCTCCTGGTCTTCATGGGTTCCACATCCACGCTTTCGGGGACACCTCCAACGGCTGCATTTCCACAGGTTTTTATTCTTAAAAGTTGTTCCTGTTTTTTCAATTCCTGATGATCTTTGATATATGCGTGCGATTTCATGCTGATCTAAGGCTGTGTCAGCTTTCTTTTATCAATATTTTGTATGGGTCATTTGCATATTGGAATTTTCTTTTCCGTGTATGAAGAAAACATATGAAATTCGATTTTTCAGGACCGCATTTCAATCCTCGAAGGAAATTTCATGGAGCTCCTTCTGATATAGAGCGCCACGCAGGGGATTTGGGTAACATTGTTGCTGACCCAGATGGTGCTTGCCTTGTGCATACTTTTTTTCTCAACTCTTCTTCTGTTTATCATTTAATTCGGACTCATATTTTAGTTTTCATTGGCACAGGCATTGCTCATGTTTTTATACAAGATGACCAGGTAATGAGATTGATGATATTTCCATTTACGGAGTCTGAATATATTAAATTGTTTGTTTATTTTTTTTCAATCTTTGGAATGAGAATTGCAAGATTTTCTATCTAGCAGCATATATACATGATGAAGTGGCTTCAACTTCTCAAATTGTGTTTCTTGATCTTTATTTTGATGTAAACTACAATTATTACTTGAGATGTAGTGTTTTTGTCTTACTGACTCTCCTCTGTCATAGATTTCACTGACTGGTGACCATTCTATACTGGGGAGGGCTGTTGTTGTGCATGCTGATTCTGATGATCTTGGCAGAGGTATGGATTTCAACTCTATAACCACATTGTGCAAGTTGGAAATTTTAACTATTTGCTAGTGTCCAATAGCTGGTATGGATTTTGCGGGAAGTATGCAGACCTTGTGAAATATTGTATATGCATAGGATAGAGTGAAATATTATGGACCTAATTGGTTTTGTTTTGTATCAGTTTTCGAAATCAATTTCTTATTGTTTTTAGGACCAAAATATGAAAACATATTCATTTGGTAATTGTTTTTCAAAACAGTTTCTTAGAACAAAAGTTTGGGGAATTCATTTGGTTCGAAAACAATTTTCTCTCCCTGGCATATTATTGCTTCAGGGACAGGGAGGACAAAAGGCAGAAAACTAATGATAGAAATATTGCAAAATTGCCTTTAATGAAAACACTCCCCTATTTGTGTTTTTAAAAACACCCAAAACATGTCAAAAATGTTTTCTAATTTTTGTTTTAAATTTTTAATGTGCCTATTTTGAAAACTGTTTCTAGAAACAAAATATCAAAACAAATCTTACCAAATGCATTTTTGCATTCTTTTGTTTTGAAAACATAAAACAGTTTTAAAAATCTAATCCAAATAGGCCCTATGTCACGGGATTTGCAAATGAGTAAACCATGCCTGTAATAGAAAAATTATTAACTATGGCGATGTTAGAAAGCGCAAATTAGACCTGTTTTTCTAGCTCAGATTTATGTTCATTCTATATGCATACATTTTCTATTTACTTGAATTCTCATCCAACAGAACTGAAATTTTCCCACTTTTCTTTGATGCTTATTCTTTCTCCAAATTCTCATGGAGTTGGCCTCATCATACACTCAAAATGAGTAGCTTTGATACTGTATGATAAACACCAGTTAGAAATAATGTTAATTTACTATGCAGTGTTAGATAATTAAAGTTTTGAGTGTCAACAAAGGACTCAAGATGTGCATCTGAAATGAGGACATTACTGTGTATTTGCATTGTTGTTTTACCTAATCTGTATTGTTCTGGAAATTAATTTACATAGGGGCATTTTAAAATTATATTATTTTATTATTATCTTATCAAAATTTGTTAAGTTTTTAAGAGGCTCAAGCCAGGATCTGAGAAAAATATTATTTTAGAGAGTTCATTAATTTACCAAGTATCAATTTTAAAAGCTTTATTTTAGTTTCAATAGAATATGCAAAAAAAGAAAAAAGGAAAGCTATCAAATTTTCTTCTCTTGCTGGGGTCAACTTTACAAACTTGTATGGCAGTTGAATTAGTGGTAGACTGACTGGTACTTGGTATAAAGAGTGAATCTTTAGGGCTATTTCCACCCTGCAAACTCATTGCTTTAGCTTGCAACCACCTTTTCTGGAATCATGCCCTCATTGGTGTTTGCTTGTACTGCCGCACTTCATAACTTTCTGCTTATGCCCTTACCAGTCATGCCTAAATGAACTTTCTGCTAACTCAGGTGGACATGAACTTAGCAAGACAACTGGAAATGCGGGCGGAAGAATTGGATGTGGTAATCATTTCTCCTGCTCCCCAGGAAGTAAACTTAATAGGGTGTTGAAAAGTTGAATATCAAACTGAAATTCTAGTTTAAATGAAATGCAGCAGATAGTGTCGAGCTTTCCATAATTCAGAATTGTTGGGATTTAGAATTATAATTGTGAACTATGAAAGAAATACTCGTGTGCATTTGTGTGTTGGGAATTGAAGAAAGCTTTATGTTTAAGATAGGGGCTGACTTCTAAATTTTGTGTGTTTAACAGGTATCATTGGCCTCCAATCATCCGTGTAACATTTGTTATTTTTGTCTTCCGCGAAAGTGTTAAATATGTTCATTTACCCCATCCGCATGTTCTGTTATCCTGACAAACCTATGTAAATTGTAATATGAGGATATATTTGGATTTTTTATAAATAATTTTGATTGGCATTAAAATTGCTTATGTGGCAGTATATTTTTTGAAGAAAATAAAAAATGGCAATTAATATGGAGCTTTGCTGGCATATAATTGGGAATTGGGTAGTTCATATTATGAGTACTAATTTCAAGGAGCAACTAGAAATGCTGGCAATCTAACAATTCTATACTAGCGAACGGTTAGGTTTGGAGAAGAGAGGTATGTGGAGAATGGGATTAATTTTTTATTAGGCTCACAAGGCCATATATATGGGTACTAGAAGAGCAAGAGTCGATATAAGTAATTGTATAAAAGTTATATGCGCATTTAACTCATCGTGGATTAAACATTAAGGGTTTGGAGAGCAGCACTTGGTAGACCATTGGTAAGTTAATCTACAATGTGAATAAAAGGAAGAGAGGTCCGAGCCATAAGAGGATGTCTGGGTAAGATTACAGTTGATATCATTATATTTGGCTTGCTTGTGAAGCATTGGATTGCTTTCAGTGTGAATAAAACTATTACCGTCACAATAAAAGGGTGTGAGGTCACAAAGGGAGATACCCATATTAGAGAGCAAATAGTAAAGCCAAATAATCTCAATAGTGGTGTCATCCATTGCACAATACTCTGACTCATTAGAGGCGCACGAAACAATATAATGTTTCTTGGCATACCAAGAGATAAGAGTCACCGAGACACAAAAGCCTATAACAAACTTACGATCAATGACATCAGAAGCCCAATCAATATAAAAACACGCTTGTAACTCATGTGGAGAAGAAGACGAAAAGAACGATGATCTAGTTAAGGTCCCCCAAACACAGCGATGTGAAACATCAACATGATGAGCAAAACAAGGAGCATCAACAATGTGACTAATTACATGAACTGCATAGGCAATATCAGGCCATGAAATAGTGAAATATTGAAGACCACTAACTACAGTGCATAATAATGTGTCAGATTAGAAAGAAGCTCAGTGTCGTCATGGCAAAGCCTCTAATTCAACTCAATGAGAGTGACAGTAATACAAAAATTAGAAAGGGTAGCCCTTAAGAGAATATCAATGAGATATACTTCTGATAGGAAAACATAATACGACGAGAACCACGAATAACCTCAAGCCCGAGAAAATAGTGCAAGGAACCAGGATCCTTTATAGCAAACTGTTGCTAAATGTGTCCTAGCAAAGGAAGTGTGAACAAAGTATGCTAAGTGCATAGCAGGAGTAAAACGCTCAAACCAAGCATGAAGTGCATGTTTGAGCCTATCAAGTGCCCACCAAAGAAGATAGACTTGTCCAGGAGCTAAGAGGATGAGCAAGACCAGACAAGGGCTACATATAAATCTTTTCAAAAAGATCCCCGTGAAGAAAAGAAATTCTCACATCAAGCCAATAAAGAGGCCAATTGATAAAACAAAAACAAACTGCTAGAAGAGTACGGACATACTTTATCTTCGCTACTGGAGCAAAGCAAAGGTATTCTCGTAATTCCATACCCTCGAGAATAATCACAAGTACCCAAACACGTCTTATGTTGTTCAAACTGCCATCAAAGTGGGTTTTCACTTTGTAAATCCATCAAAGTGCCAGAACTTTGTAAAACAGAAAGATCCTTAGCCTTGGCTTGACCTGATGCCACTCACTATGTTAAATTGTCTCACAATAAGAAGGTGGTTCCTACACAGCATGACCATAATATTCAAAGAGGAACCAAACTCAATACGATGAGGGCAGAATGGAGGTAGTGGGAGGCGTTAGATTATTGAATGAAAAATTAAATAGGTTAACACCTTTTTATGGAAAAACACATTATTACCAAAAGATATATCCATTAGGGTATTACCTTTTTATGTAAAGGTACATCATTACCAATAGGTGTGTCATTTAAAGTGTTATCTTTCATGAAAAAGCACACCATTACCAATAAGTGTGTCCTTAGAGGATTATCCTTTAATGAATAGACACACCTTTACTAAGGAGTATATCCTTTAAGATGAAAAGCTATCAATGATAACTCTTATGCACACCTTTGACCAAGAAATATGTCCTTTAAAATAACAAGTTATGAATGATAACTCTTAGGGTCATTGTCAAGGATCACGTAGGAATCTATAAATAGGTCATTCTATCATTCATCAAATCAATTAATTCTTTCCCTTCCTCAAAGTTAGAAATATCCAAATATACAAAGATAGAAATATTGTCTTCTGGTTCGCTGTAATTATAGATTGCAGTGCTTGCTTCTATAATTGAAGAATCAAATTATCCTGGGAGGCAACTACCATTTATAACCTTAAACACAATAGAGGGGTAGATTTTGTCTTAAGGAGATAGTGTCAAACATTATATTTGATTTAACATTTCAGTTAATTTAATTCTAGAACTTACTTGTAAGTATTTAATCCTTTGGAATTTTATTTTATATTTTTTCAGATTTAGTTTATATTCTTGTGTTTAGTTTATAAATCATGAAAGACTATTATATTATTAATAATCTTAAGACAAAATCTTTATAATTTATGTTGATATATAAAATTAATTTTATTTATAAGTTTATATTTCGAATGTTAGTTTCATTGCAAGTGTATACAAATTATTTTAGAATTTAAATTGAGTGATTTATTTTCATTTAGATGCATATTAGTAATATCAAATTTGTATTTTGTTAGAAATGACAAATATCCCAAATGGTGAAACAAACATTGCTGCATTTGGAGTAGCAACAATTCACAATGTTCCTACACACGGAGAGAAGCCTGAGAAGTTCAACAAAACTGAGTTTAAGAGATGGTAACAAAAGATGTTATTCTATTTAACTACATTGAACTTGGCCAAATTCTTTTATGAAACAACCCCTATACTTAACGAAGAAAAGAGTAATAAAATCACTATTACGGCTATAGAGGCATGAAAGTATTCTGATTTCTTATATAAGAATTACATACTCAATGCATTGGACAATACATTATATAATGTGTATAGTTCAATTAAAACTACAAAAGAGTTATGAGACTCTTTAGATAAGAAATACAAGATAGAGGATGTTAGGCTCAAGAAGTTCGTAGTTGGCAGATTTTTAGATTTCAAAACGATTGATTCCAAGACCATTATAAGCCAAGTGCAAGAGCTTCAAGTAATTTTACATGAAATTCATGATGAAGGTATGACCTTAATTGAATGTTTTCAAGTTGCTGTGATAGTTGAAAAATTACCACCACATTGGAAAGATTTCAAAAAATTACTTAAAATATAAGCGCAAGGAAATGAGCTTAGAAGACTTAATCTTAAAATTAAGAATAGAAGAAGATAACTAAAATTCTGAAAGGAAGAATGGGAAGAATCTTCTAGAATCTAAAGCTAATATAGTTGAACATGAGCCCACACACTCCAATAAGAAAAGGAAGCATTCTGGTGAAGGAACTTTTACAAGACCTAAAGGTAGACATGCAAAAATGTTCAAAGGCAAATGTTTTGTGTGTGATAAGCCAGGATATCAAGCCAAAGATTGTCATCAGCGAAAGACTCAAGGGAATAATAAGAGAGCTCAAGCTAATGTAACTGAGTTAGAAAGTTTGTCTAATACAGTTAGTGACATGAATTTATCAACAGTTGTGTCAGAAGTAAGCCTTGTTGGGAATACTAAGGAATGGTGGGTGGACACAGGTGCTACTCGTCATATATGCTCAAATAAGAACATGTTTACTTCTTATCAACCAAGAGATAATGGTGAATAGTTATTTATGAGCAATTCTGCAGTTTCAAAGACAATTGGGCATGGGAAGATAACTTTGAAATTGACTTCTGGAAAAGAGCTAACTTTTAACAATGTGTTACATGTATTGGATATTAGAAAAAATCTGGTTATTGGTTATTTATTGAGTAAAAATTACTTTAAACTTGTATTTGAATCTGATAAGTTTATACTTATCAAAAATGGGATATATGTGGGGAAAGGGTATATGACATATGGTCTGTTTAAGATGAATATAATGATTATATGTCATAAAGTTATTAATAATAATATTTATTCTTCTACTTATATTATTAAAAATTCTAATGTATGGCATGGTAGGTTAGGACATGTTAATTTTTAAACTATTCGTAAATTAATTCAATTGAATTCTTTACCTAAGTTTGAAATTGATTTGAATTCCAAATGGGAGACTTGTGTGGAAGCTAATCTTTCAAGGACTTCTTTTAATTTAATTGAAAGAAAGTCTGAACCTCTAGAATTAATCCATAGTGATATATGTGATTTAAAATTTGTTCAAACTGGAAGAGGAAAAAAGCATTTTCTTACATTTATAGATGATTGCACAAGATACTGCTATATATATATATTTATTAAGAAGCAAGGATGAAGCATCAAATGTATTTATACATTATAAAAATGAGGTTGAGAATCAACTTAATAGAAAAATTAAGGTTCTAAGAAATGATAGAGGTGGTGAGTACGAGTCTGATTCATTTAGTGAATTTTGCTTTACTCATGGAATTATACATTAAACTATTGCACCTTATTCACTCCAGCAAAATGGAGTTGGTGAAAGAAAGAATAGAACTTTAAAAGAGATGATGAATATAATGTTAATAAGTTCAGGATTACCTCAGAACTTGTGGGGGGAAGCAATTCTCTCAGCTAATTATATTCTCAATAAAATATCTCATAAGAAAACAAATCTAACCCCATACGAATTATGGAAAGGACGAAAGCCTTCATATAAATTCTTAAAAGTGTGGGGGTGTTTGGCAAAAGTAATTATGCCTCTACCCAATAAGGTAAAGATAGGTCCTAAAACTATTGATTGTATATTCATAGGGTATGCTCATAGTAGTAGTGTATATCGTTTTCTTGTTCATAAGTCAGAAATTTCTGATATAAGTGTTAATACAATTATAGAATTAAGGAATACATCATTCTTTGAAACTGTGATTCCAAATAAGTTTTACACATAATGAGTTCAAATAAGAGAGCCTTTGAACCTACGCCTAGTGATAAGCTAGATCAAGATAATCAAGAGCCTAAACATAGTAAGAGGGATAAAGTTTCAAAAACATATGATCTTGAGTTTCTAACTTATTTGTTAGAAAATGAAACTTGAATCTTAAATGAAGCTATGTTAACTTCAGAAGCTCCTTATTGGAAAGAAGCTATAAATAGTGAAATTGAATTCATTATGCAAAATCATACTTGGGAATTGGTAGATCTTCCACTAGGAAATAAACCACTTGGGTGTAAGTGGATTTTCAAAAGAAAATTAAAAGCTGATGGATCAATTGACAAATATAAAGCAAGGCTAGTAGCCAAAGGCTTTAAACAAAAAGAATAAGTCGACTATTTCAACATATACTCATCAGTTACAAGAATAACATCCATTAGAATGATGATAGCTATCGTAGCTTTACACAAGTTAGAGATTCATCAAATGGATGTTAAAACGGCATTTTTGAATGAAGAATTAGATGAGGAAATTTATATGGAACAACCAGAAGCATATGTTGTTCCAGGAAAAGAGAAACAAGTATATAGACATGTAAAATCTCTATATGGATTGAAATAAGCTCCAAAGCAACATAGAAATTTTGATAAAATAATGATATCGAATGGATTTAAGATTAATGAGTCTGATAAGTGTGTCTATATAAAGAAGTGTAGTATTGGCTATGCCATAGTATGTTTATATGTTGATGATATGCTTATTATTGGTACCAATGATAATATCATTAAAGGAACTAAAAAGATATTATCTACAAATTTTGACATGAAAGATTTAGGTGTTGCAAATATTATATTAGGAATTAAAATTTCTAAAACACCTAATGAATTAGTGTTATCTCAATCACATTACATTGAGAAAATATTAAAGAAATTCAATCAATTTGATTGCAATATTGTGAAAACACAATAGATACAAGTCTACATTTGTCAAAAAATAAAGGAAAAGGCATATCATAACTAGAATATTCTCAAATTATTGGGAGTTTAATGTACTTAATGAATTGTATAAGAGTTGACATAGCTTACTCGGTAAGTATGCTAAGTAATTACACTTATAATCCAGGTATAGGTCATTAGAAAGCTATTATTAGAGTTATAATATATTTAAAATATATTTTAACTTATGACTTACATTATATCGGGTATCCAGCTGTTCTAGAAGGATACAATGATACAAATTAGATTTCTGACATAAATGACTCCAAATCTACAAGTGGATATATATTTACCATTGGTGAAGGAGCAGTGTCATGGAAATCGTCAAAAAAACATGCATTGCAAGATCCACAATGGAATCAGATTTTATAGCTTTAAATAAAGTTGGAGAAGAAGTTGAGTAGCTAAAAAATTTCTTAGAAAATACTCCAACGTGGTCAAAGCCTGTGCCAGCAATATGTATACATTGTGATAATCAATCTTTTATTGGAAGGGCACAAAATGAAATGTATAATGGTAAATCAAGAAATATTCGTTGAAGACATAATACCGCTAAACAATCGCTCTCAAATGGAATTATCTCTATTGATTACATTAAGTCAAAAGATAATATCACGGATCCATTAATAAAAGATTTGACTAGAGAGCACGTTAATAGTTCATCAAGGCGAATGGGCTTAAAGCCTACAACATAAGAATTATCTTAATAGAAACCCAACCTAGTAGACTGGAGATCCCAAGATCTAGGTTCAAAAGAGACAACCTAATTATGTGTAACTCAGTAGTTCACTATAGAGAGAAATCTCTAACCGATTCCTATAGTAGTGAAACCTGTATAGCATAAAAGGTTAAGTGCTAGGCATTTCGCAAGTGTACGAATCGTGACAAGTAGTAAAGTAGAGTTTTAAGTTTGGTTGTCGAACCCAAGGAAAGGATGAAGAAATTAGAAATTTTAACTAGCTTAGAGCATCTCCAGTAGTAGCAAACTAAAATGGTCAGGTAAAGCTATATTTAGCTTACTACAGTACCATTTTAGCTAGCATTACTCCAACAAAACACAATCTATTTTATTGCTTAACTATGTTTTTTCCCAATCTATCCCCCAAATTCCTAATCCACTCACGTGACACAGGGAGGGAGGGGAAGGGAGAGCGATGAAGTGGGGAGGGAGGGGAAAGGAGGAGGGAGGGTGGTGGAGAGGCCAGCTGCGACGTAGGGAGGGAAGGGAAGAAAGGGCGGTGATGCAAGGAGGGAGGGAGGGGAAGGGATCAATGACGTGGGTTGAGGTTATTGAAGAGAAACCGAGCGACGCAGAGACACAGCGATGGGGAGGGAGACAAAAAAGGATATTTTAAGTTTTTAATAAAATTGGTTGATGTGGCATGGCAGCTAAAAGCTATAAATTTAGGCAAATTACCTAAATTTATTGCTATAACTAGCAATATAGCTGACTATTGGAGATACATTTTAGGCAAATTTGGCTATAGCTGATGATATAGCTTACCTATTGGAGATGCTTTTATAAAGAGTTTTTGATGTGATTATTATAAAAACAGAACTGAATTTAAATAATTTGTTTGAAGGAATGTGAGAGATGAAGAAACACTTTTCAAGTAAAGATAAGTTCAATTGATAAAGGTGATTGGAATTAAAATTTTATTTGATGTATTTTTTCCAAGATTATGTCTTAGTTCAATCTAATTTTTTCTTTGTGATCGTATTTAATACCTAACCTCTAATGCATAAATTAGCCTTTTCTAAGTGTCATAATTAGTATGTACATCCTAGCATGGGAGACGGGTGACCTTTTAGGGTTGTTTGCATCACACCCACTCTTAACTTGGTATCCTAAGTTTTACACTAGCTTTTACAAATTATGTAACCTCTAGTTTGATTATCTTGACTTTTCGAGTACTTATGCTTCTTTTTTTAATCCTTCACATAAATACCTAATATGATAAAATGAAATAGCCAAGTCCATTTTATATTTTAAACCCAAGATATTCAATAAATACTCACAATATGAAAAAGATTAAACTAAAACATTGTAATTTAATTTATTACATCAAATTTCATCCTAACCTCAATCAAGGGTTTTTAAGCTTTCATAGTTTGATTGAAGACAATATAATTACAATATAGAATAAGAATACCAAAAAGATTGCTTACCTATCTTGACCAAGAAATTCAAGGTTAATCTTCTTTTTCAAGCAAATTGCCTTCAAGCTTCAAGAGATACCCAAACCTTCTTCAATCTCCCTTTCTCTACTCTAGATGATTATAGAACTGTAGAAATAGAATGGTAAAAAATTGGATGCTTTATAATAGAGGATTTGATGCCCTTTTAGAGCCTTCCCAACCACATTTTAAAATTTTGAATTTGAATTTTACATAAATCCTCCATAATTCTTTAACTAAATAACCCCTATTAAATCACTTGTAACTCCCTTATTTTTGAATTTAAAAAAGAGATTAAACACTCTTTTAAATCCCAAAAAGACTCCAGTTCTGATTCAAAGCACCCTTTTTGAATTTGAATTTCTTCTGTTAATTCCTATTTGACTTGAGTGTTTGGCGCTTGTCTTTTGTTCAAATGACTTTGGTCCAGAAGAGAATAAGTGAGCTGTAAAAATAAGGATTCCATTGCCAAAACTTGGGCTTTGGTTGGGTGAAGAAGGCTTCACCTGACCTTCACTCGACCTTCACCTGACCACCATCTAGTAACCTCAGATCTCACCCGACCAGAAGAAAGTTCTTTTTCCTGATGCTTATAGACTCTAAATATGCAAAATGAGTTTCACCCGACCAGGTCGGGTGAAGAGTCCTTCACCTGACCACTACCAGATGACCTCGGATTTCTCCTAACCAGAAGGAAAGTCTCTTTAGTGAGGCTTCAGGATTCCATGTGCAATTTGGGCTTCACTCGACCAACTTGAAATTTGGTCATCATGATCTTTAGGTCCCTGAGATTCTTTATTCCTTCTGTTGATCTGGTGAATTATTCCTTGATTTTTAGATTTCCGTCAAAATATAGCAAAAATACCACAAAAACTACAAAAAAATCCTCTTTTCCGAGTTAGGGCATGAAAATGTAATAATGTAGCACAATTGGACAATAAATGAAGTAAAATCGTATGAAAAATGTACACAAAATGGCCTTTAAAAGGGGTTATAAATCCTTCCGATTATTAAGTTATGCTTTTAATGACCCTTATAACTTGGTATCATCAAGTGGAATAATAAGGCTTAATTCTCTAAAGCACTCATGAAACCAAGAATTATTCAAGGCTAAAATAAACACAACAATGAGAACCAATTACAATAAGAAAGAGGTTGTGTGAAAACTATTGTCTTGGTTTACATAAACAAGCTGAACAGTTCAAGACATCATGTTCACTTATCAGCCAGTAAGTTCGATAGTTTTACACTAGAGAAAGATTCAATGCCACAAGCTACCTTATTTGAAGTAGTGAATTTATAGTTTTCTCTCTCTTAGTCTTTATATCATAAGGGCTAGTTAATTTTTCATTCATGTGGGGGATTGTTAGATTATTGAATGAAAAATTAAATAGGTTAACACCTTTTCATAGAAAAAAAACATCATTACCAAAATATATGTCCAATAGGATATTACCTTTTCATGTAAAAGTACATCATTATCAATAAGTATGTCATTTGGAGTGTTATCTTTCATGAAAAAGCACACCATTACCAATAGGTGTGTCCTTAGAGGATTATCCTTTAATAAATAGACACACCTTTACTAAGAAGTATATTCTTTAGGATAAAAAGCTATCAATGGAAACTCTTAGGCACTCCTTTTACCAAGGAATATGTCCTTTAGGATGAAAAGTTATCAATGATAACTCTTAGGGTCATTGTCAAGGGTCACGTATGAATCTATAAATAGGTCATTCTATCATTCATCAAATCAATTAATTTCTTCCATTTCTCAAAGTTAGTAATATCCACATATACAAAGAGAGAAATATTGTCTTCTGGTTCACTGTAATTATAGATTGTAGTGCTTGCTATAATTGAAGAATCAAATTATCCTGGGAGGCAGCTGGCATTTACAACCTTAAGCACTAGTGGACGGGCATATTTTGTTTTAAGGAGATAGTGTCAAACACTAGATTGATTCAATATTTCAGTTAATTTAATTCTAGAACTTACTTATAAGTATTTAATCCTTTGAAATTTTATTTTATGTTTTTTCATATTTAGTTTGTATTCTTGTGATTAGTTTATAAATTAGCATAAACTATTATACTATCCAACAATATGTAGGTTAAGACTTAAGAGAAGGAGGTGGTGGCAGCAATAACTAGGCATCTGAAGGAGAATCAGAAGAAAAATCAAGAGGAAAATCATTCCCAATAAAGGGAGAAAATGAAGGAGTGTCGGAAATAGTAGGGAAGAAAGGATGATGCTCAAAGAACTGAATACTACGAGTGATACATATGAAGACGTAGAGTAGAAGGACCACCATGCATAACACCAGTAGCCTCCTTGTGTTCTATTGTGTAGCCAAAGAAAGTAGCACACTAAACCGACTTGGTAGAAAGATTGGTGTGTTCATGAGGGAGAAAAGCACAAAAAAAAAAGGTGATGGTTGATAAGTGGAATGTATCAAGACAAGACATTCATGAGAAGTAGCCTTCTTAAGAAGAATGGAAGGCAGACAATAAGTAAGGTAGATAGTCCATGAGGAGTGGCCTTCTCAAGAACAATACGCTTATATGCTCTATCCATCTGCTTTGTCCACCCCCCGCATTCCCATCTCTCTCGGCTCTCTTCATCAACCAATGCCGCCATCTCCCTCGCCCCCCAAAA
This sequence comes from Taxillus chinensis, assembly GCA_023512835.1. Lineage (NCBI taxonomy): Eukaryota > Viridiplantae > Streptophyta > Magnoliopsida > Santalales > Loranthaceae > Taxillus > Taxillus chinensis. The sequence goes on along the minus strand of CM042092.1, from coordinate 24,153,971 downwards.
GAACCTGGTTGTCGCTTGCTCTGTTCCTACTACCTCTCTTCGGTTTCAACCACTTAACCCACTCATGCGATTTCGAATTTTCTCACCTCAAATTCGATTGTGAATGCTCCAATGAGGCTCCCAAATTATTCATCGTCATTGGAACCTAAGACCTCGAACCGCTTGTTCCCGGTCGAGCTAGTCACGTGCCGATATTGTTCCAACATTGGGAGATTGTTGCTTAACAAGTACTTACTTGGCAACGGCTTCAGGTACCTATCTTCCTCACCATGTGTCGCATGATGCTTCAAGAGATTTTGCCTTTTGAAGGGTAATTAATATTTCTTGTTTAGTGTGAATTTGAAGCTAACTTACTTTTTATTCCGCACTTCAATTTATATAAGATTTATTTATTTATGAATAAATATTTATGCAATCAGTTCGCAGCATCGTCGTGAAATCGTGATCGGTTGGACAGTTATGATCTTTTCTTTTCTTTTTTTTTTCTCTCCTCCTTCCGATAAATTGGTATGCTACCACATCATTACGGTTACCCAAAGATTATCCAACCTCAGTTGTATGTAGCATTGCTTTTTATTTATTTGCTACATGTTTCTTGAATTTATATAATTATTTGACCAAAAATGGTGGAATTGAAAGTTTGGTTAGTTAACTTATGAATAGCAAATATTAAATATCATGGAAAGCAATTTTCTTAATTTGGCTTGAACCAACATAAAACATATATTAATGAATCAATAAATGTTGATGTTCTCATACATCACATCACGCTTTTTACATTTTATTCCATGTCAAAATTATTTTAGTTAATTATTTTTAATAATTTATTTTAATTATATTTTTTATTTTAGTTAATTATATAATTTTTTTATTTGTCAAACTTTTAATTTAATAATTAATTTTTTATGTAATTAATTAATATTTTATTATATTAAAATATTAATAAAATTAATATATAGAATAACTATACTTCCTAAATCCACCCTAAACCTACCGACCAACCCCTAAAAAACAGTAATTATAAAATAATACAAACCATCACTTGAAAAATCCTAAAAGGATTAGGCTATGTTTGGTATCGAATTGAGTTTTTTATTTTTAAAAATTATATTACAAATTAATATTGAAAAACTATTTTTAACCTTTTGGGATGCACGTTTTTTTGTTTGGCTAATGTTTTCGAAATGGTTATTTACAATAATCGGTCATGACGGTATCCCGTCCATAAGTCGATGTTGTGAGACAATAGCCATCCCGTATCCTGTGAGAGCGCCATTGATTCCTCCATCTACACGACCTGTTCGGCTTCAAACCCGTGATCCTTCCGGCAGTCGCACAACAATAAGCTCCGGGATACATCATTCTCCTCCTTCACGCAGAAGCAAACCTCAGTAGGCATTCCATGTGGAGTAAAACATGGCTTGGGGGGCATCTCCAAAACCTGTGTGCTTCCTTCCAACATCTCAACAACTCTACTCATTGAAAGCCTGTGACTTGGGTTCATCTATATTACTATATACACCATAAACCAACAATTATCATCCTCTTCACTGCCGCCTTCTATTTCCATTGCTTTTCCTTCTTCCATTTGATCATAAACCCATGAAGGAAAGTAAATTTGGCTCAACTTATCAGCAAATGCATTGAGATTCTTCCTCTTACCTGCCATTTCCATTAATAACATACCATAATTGTAAACATCATTTTATAGGAGACACCCCCAATGTTCTTGTAAAACAGTTCTGGTGCTATGTATCCCATTGTTCCTCTTGCCATGGTAAGCGATACGATACTGTCATCATAACCATATAGTTTTGTAAGCCCAAAGTCAAAAAAAAATTGGAATAAAATTTTCATCAACAAGAATATTATGGGGCTTGATATCAAAATGCAAAATCTGCATATCACAGCCTTTATGCAGATACTCAATCCCATGAGCCACTTTGGGTGATATCTCATACAGTTTTTTCCAACTCATGTAAACCTTTCCTTCCTGTTGTCATCAGATACTCAATCCCGCGAGCCATACAATTGGCCATCAAGTGTGCCCAAAAAGAGGAACCCTTTAGAATTTGTCAATCTGAAAAGCACTGAAAGGCTCAATCTCATTCTCAAACCCCATGGGGATAGAAATAGACGACATAGGAGGAGGGAACCTAAGATGAGACCAAAAATCGTAGGCTCATTCATAACACGCTAATTGCATAAACGTGTGGGACAGGAAATTGACCGCTCTACTCCAGAGGAGAGGAGAGATAGAGATTTCAAAGGATTTTGACGGCAAAGTAGTCTGTGCAGGAGAGGAGAGGAGCGTTGCGATGCGATGTGTTTAAAATTACGACCGGGCAGTAATTGCAAAAATGTCACCGCGTTAACCGAGAAAACAGAGAACAAAAAGAGAAAACATTGATTTGCTGTTTCCAAAAATCATGTTCCAATGTCATTTTAACGGTACCATTTTTTATTTTTAAAATCTAAAAACAATTGCCAAACAATACTGCACCCTGATTTTCAGTTTTCAAACACAGAAAATAGCAGAAAACCATCAACGCCAAACACACTCTTACACTCCGTAACCCAAAGATCCCAAACCAACTTTTCAAAGGATTAAATTTGTGAAATACTTTTTTTAGAGTATGCATGTGAAAAGCATCAACTACAAGTGTCTATAAAAAGCCCTCACAATTTATATTTTAATCAAAAAAATTCAAAATTTAACATTGATTCTCCAAAATTGGAGAACTCGTGTAGTAGGAGTCTACAGGCTAAAATTTTTTCAACTAAAACACAAAGTTTGGAAAACACTTGCTATATGTAGTTGATATTTACACAAGTATAATTTAAAAAAGCATTTGACAAATGCCACTGCTCTCATGTCATGGAACAAATGCCTGCCCAGCCCCGTGGGGACAGGCTTATTTACCATACTTTCAAAGTAATTGTTGACTTCGCAAAAACAGGAGGAAAACTTGATAGACAAGCACGCCATGCATAAAAATCGATAGGTGAAACAATTAACTCCATACTTGTAATATTGTTTCAGTTGGATACAGAACACAGCATGGTTTCTGGCTCGCGCAATTGCATAAAAACTCAACCAGTGCATTTCCACATTTCCCTATCCTCTCAACCAGGTATTTCTATATGATGAATTGTCACGTAGAGAAGCATCATGGGGCTTGTACTCCATTACATAGCTATGAGGAAGCTTCAGGTGCCGTTTAATTAAATCCCGCAACGCCATTACAGCCTATTGTGGCATGAATAAAATAAAAAGTCAATATGCATGGTCGAAGCACTCTTTAACGCTTTTATTCTATCATTTATGCACCTTATATCTACCAGGTTCAACAAATATTGCTGCAAATTCCCTGAATTACAAACCTGCTTATCAGATGCATTACGATTCCATACACTCAATATGTCCTCATTGAACCGGATGCTTAGTACTGCCCCACATATATTATCCCCATAGTCAAGTTGGTCTCCAACCAAGGCCAAAACCTGAATCAAATGAGAGAAAGGGTTCGGGAGATCAGAAGATTTCCAACCTAGTACAGACTTGGAAGTAAACTGAAAGACACCCATTACACATGAAAGACTGATCGACACAGTTTTAGCCTCAATATTCTTTATAGACAAATATTTATTATATCAAATCTAACTTTGGCTGAGGGAATAATATGGAGAATTTCAGTGCAGAAGAGGTCGAGATTTAAATTTTAACAAGCCATCTACATGACTGAACGAACAAATATGCTTTCAAGGTTCAATTTTGCAACATTTGCACCAAATTCACATTTCAATACAAGCATCGATCAACAACCACACACATGTATATATATATATATATACACATACACATGATGACGATGCTAGCTTGCCATATACTGAGGTCAGACACTTCATTAGGAGACAAGATGGTGACAGTCTCCTTGTGTGTGCGCATGTGTGGGGAGCTGTATATTCATGTCATATATAAGTTCTTAGAGGCATTATGGGTGAAACTTGTGTTCATGAACAAGTGTAATCCCCATCTTGGAATAGTTCTCCCAAACTACAGTTAGCAACGCCCAGGTCACAAATAATGGCATTGCAAAAAAAGAAAACCATGGTCTTTGGGCTTACCAAATCTTCCCAAAAGCGACTTGAGACAACCTTTTTAAATCGTATAATCCATTTGCCGCCATTACAGTTAGCACCATCCTGATCACAAAACAAATTAGAACAGTAAATTATCCTTGCTAATCAGACTTCAATCTTAATGGAAACTAAAAATCAGAGTGAACAAAATAACTATCCTGCTTACTGTTACTGCTTAGGAAGAAGAAAAAAAAAAGTAATGTCAAGGTCAAATGTTTACCTCCCACAAGGGACGAATTCCCTCCTTGAAAATATGCAAATCAGTTGGGCTTGGCAAAGAAGATGGACGAGCCAAATGGCAATAGCAGACCCAAAAGCCTTCAACCTATGAAAACAATTAAGTATTGAAATTACAACATAAGATTATGCATATTGCCACTCAAAAAAAGAAAAACAAAACAAAACTTACTGTACTGAATTCCACAATTTTCTTTATATTGTCCTCATATGACGCTTGACTTCGAACTCCTGGCGTCCGGCGAGTGTACCAAAACACAAACTTGTTCTGATTACAGGGAGATTGACACAAAGGCATTGGTAATTATTGTAAGATAGGCTGAATAAGTTGAAATGCATAATTTAGGTCAGAGAAAAAAAATGTAAACAAGAGAACATATAAGTCTCTGTTCACCGTAAATACACAAGGAAGTGGCATCCCTTTAAGATCTACCCGCAGTGTGTCAAAGGGAACAGAAAAAACACTATCCGCAGATACAATCCCTAGGAACCATGTACTCAAATACGATTAAATCTATTTACAGTAGCTGACTTAATTTTCTGCAAGTTTATGAGCATATTTAAGATAAAATATTTCCTGATTTCCCCAATAGACTGCCTTCAATGAAAATGCAATTTTGAGAATGGTCAGCTGGGCTTAGGGTCTGCACAACTGGGAAAAAAAAAGAGAGACAGTTTCACTGAGATTCTAGCTTTTAAAAAAAATCCTCCAAAAAAAGATAGGCTTGTTTGGGCTACCATCAATGTTTATATATAAATGAACATTTTGAGCTTCCATTTATATTTATTTTGTTCCCCCAAACAGGCAAAGATTATCCAAAATGGATCTATATCTCATATTTTACTGTAAAAATGTACGATTGCAAAGTGATGAACATGTAGGTAGAAGGGCATTCACATCTGGTTCCCCATCAGACATTTTTCCTATAAATTTTAGGGTTTTGATGAAAATAGCTCTCCATCCAATTTTGCAAAATGGATGAAGTTTGTATAGTGAATCTTCATATTTGGAGATCAACTATTCATTCCTCAACAACTTTCTTATCATTTTTTTTATATTTCTTGATAGATGTGAACTCTTGAGCGATTGTAATAAATGAGAGAAAGAGAAAAACATAGTAAAATAGAATTTTAAAATATTATTTAAGAGAATAAGGATAGGAATGAAAATGGGACATAAAAGGCTTTTAGAAAATAAATAAATTATATAAAATAATAGACAGTAAATTCCCAAAATAAGAATGTGGACTCAAAACTAGATGTGAATGCTCTATGACATTCTTACCCTAAGAATCCCTATCAAAAACAGTAACTGGAGGTATGTTATTGAAGAGGTATCTCAAATGACGTGGAAAGACACAAATTTTCACATTTAAGTGACTCTCCGAGGAGCAAAAACCCAAGACATCACTATCATATGATTAAACTCTTAAGAGGGTGTTTGGGGAATCTCATTTTTGTTTGCAAGTTCATGTTTAAAACACCAAAATCGTTTAGGAAGCTCGTTTTGTCATTTTAAAACAAAACTAAAACTTCCCCGAACACCATCTAATAATTGCTTCAGGCATTAATTTCATACATACATAATCATCATCCGCAAAAATGTAAACCGCTTGAGTAGCGACTAGAATAATTCAAACTACAATCAGATATATACAAGAAGAAAAAAAACAAAAGAACATTGAAACCCCAAGAACAATAAATTCACAGCATCAACGTAAGGTCAAATTCTCAAAAGCGATTGGGCTAACTAACCACACACTGCAAATCAAATCACAGAAATCTATAAGGGAAGAAAGGGACCTTTAGAGGATGCAACCCGGCTTTGAGATCGCGAGCTTGGCGATCACGCTCCTCGGCGTCTCTGTCTTGGTCTTTAGGGTTAGAGGGGGTATCCATCAGGGGTTGAGAGCTCGGATTCTTAGCGTAATCTGATTCCTTCTTGTCTGTTCCCTCCATTGTTGGACTCTTCGTACCCGCGCGAACCCTGATAAATCCTTCAACTCTCAAGTCTCAAGCTCACAGTCTATCGCGAAGATGGACCAGAGAAACGGAGGAGGCTGGGGGGGTTGTGGGCAAGCGTCACTCTCTCATTCCCTTCTATTTTAAACTGTCTTATTTAGATTTTAATAATATTTTCGAGGCCCAGGTTTTAGCGGCTGAAAAGCAAATGTTTCCAACTTTCTTTGCGTAATTGGCCGCTGGTAATTTAAATTATTTGGTTACATGAAATTAAAAGTGTTCAAATTTACTGAACTGTTGAATTTAAAATTTCAGATAAAATTTTATTTGACGATTTTTAATATTTTATGAATGAGTTGTACAATTGAAAAGAAAACTAAATTTAAGATATTTTTTAAAATTTATAAATAAGTATTTTCAAAAATTCAGCTTTTAGTAATTTTCAAACAGTGTTTTATATTTCTGCGCCAATTTCAAAAAAAAAAACCTAAATTATGCGCCTATTTTTAATAATTTATTTGTAATTTTGATACGTGTGAAAATGATCGTGGCACTGGTTGTTAATTACTTTTAGTCTCTTAAAAAGTTATTTTTACATTTTGAATTTTTTTTTATATAAATATTGTAGTACTACCCATTGGCCGTTGGTATCAACTGGTAAATGATTTCTTAGTTAGTTAGTTTATGATCGAGTGAATTTAATTAATTTATGAATCTTGGTTTGTGTCACCCTAATTGTTGCACCCTCGCACGGTTTATCAACTTTTTTATATGCTACCAACAAATGATTGAGTATTGAGTTCCTATATTGATCAGTATTTATATTGTTATTTATATTGTACGGGACGTTTAGAGGTGTATTTGCGAATTAAATATATAATTTGACAAAAATTCAATTATATATTATTTTATAAAGTTCAAACTACCAAATTTTAGCTAACAATCCAAATCAAAATCTTAATATTTAAGAGTTTGAAGATTATGAAACATTCATTCATATATAAAAATCTATAAAACATTCATTGATAACTGAGTTAATTTTAAATAAAAAAAATTATTACACTTTTTTAATGAATATACTACTGATTCATTGTTTTAAATAGGCATTCATCCCCACAATTCATAGCTCATAAATATTCGAGAGTGATTGTTATTTTTATATTGCAGGAAAGAAGGATTACAATTCATTGTTTTTTGAAAGTTGGTTAACTAACAATGAAACTTGAGGTAGTTACTTGAAGTTCATTCATAATTATATGCCAATTTTTGTGAGAGGTGAGGCCATTAATTATTTCAGTTGTCTTATTTAAAAAGATTGTTAATTTTACACTTGGGAATTTCACTTTTTATCTTCTTCTTCTTTTTGTGTATGGGGAGGGGGGAGGGATTGTGTTTTAGGTTTTCATAATCATGAAATTGTATAACATTTAAGAGTGCTAGGAGTAGACCTGGCAAAAAAAATCAATAAATTTATTTATATGAAGTAATATTAGTCACAAATTGTATTTGAGATTTTTATTTTGACTACAAATTTTTATCTGACTAATATTATTTCATGTAGATAAAATTATTAAAATTTTTAGCTAGTCTACTACTAGTACTTTAAAATACTTTAAAATGACTATACATATGATGATAGGTTAAACCTAATTGAAAAAATAATTTGTAATCATTTTTTGTAATATAACTGTTAAACATGCTAACATTATTAGCAAGCAGGGGCCTAAATCTCATATAGCATGTGTTGCAACTTTCCAAACCTCATGTGTGAAGTTTCAAAGAATAATCATACATTAGTCAGGACGAATACTAAGGTCATCCTAATAAAGAGACTCACGTGTACCCTGTCACAACACGTTTTGGCCCATTAAAAACAAATACGTGTGGTTTACATCTCAAGTGTAGGTACAAGTGTTAAAGTAGACAATACTATGAGAGTGAGTTGTAAAGGCCCGTACCTGTGTGAGGTTGAAGTTAGGCCCGAATTAGAGTTGAGCGAGTTATTGTTATTTTAATATTTTGGGTCTACAATTATTATGATGTTAATATTATTAAATAGTATTAATGTTGAGATGGTAAATATTAATTATAACGTTATTAATTGTTATAATGGATTATTATTATTATTATTACAATTTATATTATTGTTATTATTATTATGATTAATAAATTTGTATAAAAGGAGGAGTCAGGGTAAAAACCCTACATTTCATTTGGTGCACAGAATTTGACAGGGAGAGCGGTGGGGTTTTAGCCGTCAGGTTCTAATCCTTCGAGACTGTTCAGGTAGGTGATTCTTGATTATCAATATTACTAATGCTTGAACGCAGAATTGTTAGGGTTTGGTTATGTTAAAATTTAATATGTGTATAATAATTAAGTTATATTGCGATAAATTGTTTTGGGGAACTCGGTTTCCACGAAACCGTGGTTTGCGACGGCAACAATGGGTGCGGCTGTGCAGACGGAAGGGAGGCATCAGGGCGTCGATTCCAGGTGGTGTCGCGGCCATGTGGATGGAGGAAGCATTGGGGGCGCCGGCTCAGACGTCGTGGCCCTCCGATCTGGTGCGCTGTGCGGAGATGCTGGAAGAAGGGGGCGACGGCGTTGGCACCGTCCCGTGGGGTCGGGCTCGCGCTGTAACGCCCCCAAATTTGAAACCTCCAAACCGGCTACGTTAGCGGAAAATAAATATACAAATTTTATATAAATTTCAAACTATTACTTATTTAATCAAACAAACCATTCATTATTACAAATTTCAATCCAAGATCTTTAAGGTTTAGGGGTTTAGAGACTAAGTGTTCATAACCCATTATTACATAACAAAGCACACGAGCAAACAACTTAATAAATCTTTAAAATTTCACACAACTTTATTTCCAAGCACTTCTCGACTCCTTATCCTAGTTTCTCCATCTCTTAATTACCTGGGGTTGGAAAAGAAATCATAAAAAAGGATGAGCTCAAATAGCCCAGTAAGGGTAAACATAAGTGGGTAAGGAAAATCATGAAGATATCGAACATAGGAAATACCATATAATATTTACACATCATACATGATCAACATTTCACAAGGAAATCATAACATGGAAGATTATGTTTGGACATCGTATCATAACATCATGATCCAGGTTAACTACCCAGATACCATATCATAACATAACATATTATCAACTGGATTGACACTCTCCAGTGATGTTCTTTACCCAATGCATTGGAGGTCTTTCTGGAACCACCCATCATAAACTTACTTTGTCCAAACATAAGAGGTTATAACAACTTTAACATACATAACATGAGGCATCACATAGAATTTCAATAAAACATTCAAAGTTAACAAGAATAACCACGAATATCAAAATGGTTATCTACCCCAATCAATAGCATAGATTACCAAGAGAGAGATTAAAAAGAGACTAATCTAATCTTCTCAACAATAAAATGGAATTAGAAGAATAAGAAACATAAAACTCTTACAATAATAATTCCAAACAAGATAAAGAGGAAGAGAAAGGTCCTTTACAATAATAATGAAATATAGATTATAATGAAAAAGAAAAAGGGGATGAGAAAAACCCTTACAATCGCTTGTCGTTCTCCGCGTTCTAAACCTTAAAAAAATATCAAAACACTAAATTAGCATTAATGCTTGAAAAGTTCAATATCACACATATCTCCTTATATATATATATATATATCATACTTTAACTTATATCTTTTAATAGGCATACCGTGCTTGTGGGGTTGAATATTAATTTGGGTTCCCACTTCTATTGCTGTTCCATCTCCTATTTCGATCCCATGCATCGTAAGCCTTGAGTTGTGCACTAACTAGGTTATATGCTTTGAAAGTTTTTGAATAAGATTTACTTCTTGTATTGGGTGAACGGAAAAGACGTTCGATAAGCTTATTTTTCCTACGTGTCTTCCACCTTAACCATGAGGGGATATTAGACACGGGTCTAAAGGGAATATCAGGAGGAGATAAGGATGGGGATAGCTGTGAGGTTGAAGCATTAACAATTGGGGTTGCAGAAGAAGAAGGGCGATTACTGGGGAATTCATTTTGGAAGTCGTTCCTTACGATCTTCCGCTATCTAGAACCTTAAAAATAAAAATAAAAACATAAGTTAATATTCTCATCTTTTCACTTGAATTATAGAATGACAACGCTATGATAAAATACTATAATTTAAAATAATTACACAGGTATGTATATGAGGTGGCAAGGCCAACCATGTATGTATATACGAGGTGCTACAACCAATCATATAAATAACATATGTAAGGTGGTAAAACCAACCATGAATATAGTATATATGAGGTGGTAAAACCAACCATATAGATCTACATAATAAATAAAAAGCGACTTCAAAATTTCAAAATCTTAAGTATTACCTTTCGTAGAACTTTGACGCTTGGTAAGTACCAAAAGCAAAAGAGGATTTGAGTAGAGTATTTGGGGTGTTAAGAGGGCTTAAGGGAGTGTTTTTAGAGGGAATTTCGTGGTGTGGCTTGAGGGATTTGTGCTTAAGAGGAGAGGCAAGACACTCCTTATACAGGCAAGGATGGTAGGTGTAATAATGTGAAAAATAGTGTACAAATTTGACTTTGGCATTAAATTAAATTATTTAAAATATATATAATACTTTATTTTCTTCATATTATCTCTTATTAAAAACGTGGTTATCTCCTCCTACCATTAAAAAAATGTTTTAAGACTTTTAAACCTAGAAGGTTCCTTTGGCATCAAAAGTCCACATTGGTGTACTCCCTACTAATTCAATTATAACGTTTTTAATTTTGTAGTTTTTGACAAATGGCCAATTGTATTGCATTACTTACTCAAATATCTACAAATGGGTATCAATTTTATAATTTTTAAATATGTATAACAAAAGTTATTGAATTTTAAAGTCATACTAAAATGTTACCCGTTCATACTGAACCTATGTGTAGTATTTTAAATTCTGAAATTGATTGGCTTCATATTAAATTCTGAAATTTCTACACGTTTTAGCTAAGTCATAAATGAACAAATGGGCTTTGGTTTCATGTCAATTGGATCTGTATAATTCAAGTTATGGATTTTTGAATGGGACCTCCAGAATCTGCCTCATTCAAATTTTTGGGCCTTACCTATGTTTTATACTTTTGGTAAAGTTAAGGCTTGTAATACTTACTTACCGATAGTAATTTGGATTAAGAAACTAAATGACATAATATATAGCATCTAAACTTTTTATGACATATAAGAAATTATTTTTATTTTTTATAACGTATTTAATATTTACGCGGATAAAATAATATAATTGCATAATCAATAAACAATAAAGTAAGATAACATTATAGCATAAAATATTATAATCCTAAACATAAACATTAATATCATATTCTATGGCCTTTGTAAAATTTCTTGAATTATATTAGCATATGTGCGTAGGACGTGTTGTGCTTCGGTAGTAGAGCTGCACAACCCTTCGGGTAACATTGTCGTGGTTGTCGCACGAATAACCTCAAAATTCTCCCTATGTCTCGTCGCATTATATTGCAGCCATTGGACATGAGCATTTAGCTCATCTACAGCAAAAGCATAGCTTTGTAACTTCAAGTCATATTGCTCGCCGATCTTCGTCTCGTACACTATTCTCGGATGGCGGTACTTGAGAACTTGATGCCATAACTCTTATTATTATTCTTCTTACTTCTATACTCTCTTATAAATAAAATCTCATGCTTATACCTATTTATGGAAGTCCAAACGGATACTATTCATAACGGCTAGTTACTATTCTAACGACTACTTATTAGTCACATGTTATTTGAATGACTATATTGGGTGCTTATTTTTATCGTGATAATATCCAAAATATCCTTTCTAACTATTGTTAACAATAACATTATTATTATTTTATTATTATTACTCTTTAAGGAAGAACTTAAATAGCTAAAAATTTTGCGGGTCTTACACGCGCACCTGCGCGCCGTGCGTGTGCCGTGTAGCGGTGAGGAGGGGCGGCGGCGGAAGCCTTTGTACTGGCGTCGGATTTCGCCGTGCGCCCGCGATCCGGCGAGAGGAACAGAGAGAGATGGGCGATGGCCGTCGCTCATAGACGCGCGCTCACGGTCTGCGTGAGTGGAGAACGGGGGGGTGGGGGGGAAGCGATGTCGCTTCGTCCCCGAGTCGCGAGCCCTAGTGGGCTGGCATGTCCTGGCTGGCCCACGTATGGGCTGGTTTTGTTTTTTTTTTAAAAAAAGGGGTATATAAATATACATAAGTGAATGAATAAATATAAAAAAAAGGGGTGTTATTGTTATACTAAGATGTTATCCAACATCTTAAATGCTAATCGTGATTGAATATTAACCATACATATTTATATACATATATATATATATATATGTAGTTCTTTTGTTTTACTTGGCACTTAAATATTAATTATAACTTAATATTAATGGTGTGATTATAAGTGCATAATTAAAATATTTCTATGCGGTATTTGGAATTTAAATTATTAACTGTTTGGTGAATTCGTATAAGTGAACATACACGTATACGAATACAAATAACCACTGTGGCTTTGTATTAATTGGATTGGTGATTTAAATGCTTGTAGGATTGTTGTACCAAGTTCTGACTCTTGGAAATCTCCTTTATTGATTATGAGTGTAAATCTTGTGTTTAAATTGATGTCGATTAATTGAGAGTGTGGATAATTGTCGTGAAATTTGGATTGGGTTAACTGCGGGTCCCACGTAGGGCTAGTAAGAGGCCGCGGGTCCCCTATGTGGCTGGTAACCCAGGTCCCATATGTGGCAGGTTGTCGTTAAGGACACCACAGGTCCCACATATGGCTGACTAGTAGTGTTTTGAATTCCTAGAGTTGGTAGCGGGAAACCCATGGAATGTGATGTGATGACTTGTTTATGATTTAATAAAATTTAATTGTGATAGAATGTGACAGTACACTAGCACAAGAATACACTGATCATACAGAGTTAGGAATTCATGTGATAGGGTACTGGAGATGGGGATAACCTACTGGGCATTCGTGCTCACCCTACTTTATTTCTATTTCCTACAGGTTGGAGGGAATAGCTGTTGGAGCCATAGCAGAGTCGGACGGGACATCTTTGAATAGGATATCTTCTATAGAATTTGCCTACTTTCTATTATTTATTTATTTTCCGGACTAGGGTCCGTAACAGTTGTACGTACCTTTTTGGTAGAACTAATTTGTGAGTTGTTTGGTGTATGTGGATTGATTGCACTGCTATGCTCATTAATTAATTTTGGATTTATTACACTTGGCGTACAGTTCTACCCCTGTTGTAGTATTGTACAAGTTTGGATGTCACCAACCCCACGACTCTTGAGTGGGCGTGGGAAGTCGCGTTCCTGGTTCTGTGGGTCTTAGAATTTGGGGGCGTGACATGAGTAATTTAGCCCAAGTCCTATAGGAACAATTGAAGGGAAAAAATATCTTTATAATTTTGTCCAATTTAGACACATGAAATTACAAATATTCTTTAAATACATTATGAGATTTTAAAGTTATTTGTTAATTTTCCTCTTGATAATTGATATTACATATAAAACATACCATAGAATGCTCATTGGCATGAACTATGCTACATACATACGGGTAAGTTGCACGCTCTTATTGGTATTGATTTAATATTTATTTTCTTCATATATCAATATAGAGAAAATGTATCACAATGTACCTATAACTAAACTTTTTAAAACAATTGAAGATGGCTAAAAAATGGCTCATTGATAGCATCTTTTTATTGTCGTCACATTTGTTTCAATCTAAAATATTCTCCGCCATAAAATGCTTGCAAATGAAAATAATTTTTGAAATATTATTTATTTAATTTTTGTATATCTACATTCTGCAAAATGTCCCGAAACTTTTTTTACAGTGTTTGGTGTGCCATAAAATGAAGTTTTTTAAACCAAAAATAAAAACATATTTATGTTAGAAGTGTTAACACTCATCTATAATTATAATTATAATAACCATCACCATTATTATTGATGATGATTATTATTATAATCGCCATCAAATTTTTATTCATCTAATACATAAAAAAAAATAGAAAAAAAAAAGATAGCACTGTTAGATCGGGTAGACTGCGAGTAGCGCATATCAGGCCAGAAAGAAACTCCAATCGGATCTAAAGGAGGTAAACCCTCTCCAAACCAGACGCGGAGGTGCCCGAGGGGCAGCACAAGCATAGAAAGAAGACGCAAACGGAGCCAACGTAGAAAGTAGCATGCACAAAGACCATACAAAAATGGACCTTCTCTTCAAAATGTATTATTACATGCTGACATCACCCTATGGCAAATAGCACGTTGCCTATATATCCTAAGAAAATAAACTTACAACAAATTTCAGAGGGCAAATAAAAACTGATAAATTTGTGCATGCAATAGGAGACCATAATAACAATCATAGGGGCCTCCGAAGTTGAACAAACACACAACATCAAGAAAAAAGGGATTGGTTGGATGATGCAGTGCTCACTTGGACTTCAAGAATCTCCAAACGACGCTCCAATACATCAAGCTTCTCATTCAGTGCTGCTAATTTGCTCTTTGTAGTGGCCTCTGCAAGAGAGAGAAGGAGACAATTAGCAGATATTTGAAAGCCCTTCTTCTGTTCGAAACATGGAAGCACATCACCAAATAAACAAAAAGATATGGCAAGTCAAAACAGTGAGTAATTCCACCGCACATGAATGAGCCTCCCGCTCTCGCCATCATTCTTCTATTACTTAATTATGGCACTAACCATCACACATGAATAAATCAAATAGCAGATGAAGTAGTTCATATGACGAATCATAATACATATTGTCGTGTCAAAATGATTAGTGCCATAATTAAGTAAAATTGACATAAAAAATAATTGTATGTAAACTGAGTCCTCAAAATTTGATGTCAGATGCGATACTGCTAGACCTAAGTTTAGGGTAATTTAACAAAAATGGATATGCTGCTAATTTTTTTTTCAAATTCTGAACTAGTAAGGTATTGATGAATCAATGAAAGGATCATGAAACGAACAATACGTTAGTAAAAGTAAAAAAAAAAAAAGGAAAATTAACATACCGAATTGGACAAGGAAATCAAAGAGGTGTCTAACATTGAGGGAGATGTGAGAGATGAACTCGCGGTTCTCCCAATCAGCCTGCACTGCAATCCCAACATTCACAGCATTCGTAATCCCTCCTGCTCTCGCCATCTAGCCTTGAGACTGGACTGGACTAACAAGAAGATGACCAATTAGAATGGGAAATGGTAAAACTGGGAGGCATTTACTATTTACAGGAGGGAGAGGTGCGCTTGAGTGAACTATAAGGTGGGAGAAAGGGAGAGAAGGGGAAAGGAGAAAGATTTTTTTCCAAAAAAAATAGACCAGCCCTACTAATAAATCATAGCTAAGTCAAAACACAAATCAAACATACACTGTTGAGAGAGGGTTATGAAAATAAATCTATTATCCGAACCAGTCCAGTAAAAAAAGTGACTCAGACTGAGGACAGGAACAGTTACGAGGAAATAAACTTGCTCCCTAGCCTGAAAATTGATTCGAGAGTGCAGAGGGCACAAGCCCTCACACTCTTAATGTCTGCCTCTGTCTGAACCGAAAGACATCAGCATCACTGCGCCTTCCAATTATTCGAAGGCAATTTTCTTCTTTACCCAAATAATCATTCAAAATCAAACCAAAGGCAAACTCGCACAAAAACGCAGGAAGTTATGATGTCCAAGGCAGGTTTGAGAGGACAATTGGTGAAAGAAAGGGCATAGAGTCCCCTTAAATGAGCCTCAGTGAAGAATACCAGATGAATGGTTATTTAAAGTAACATCAAGATCGCAATATTTCAATATTTGCTTCCTAACTAAGCCATATGAGGAATTATAAACCCAATTATACAGCTACTCAACGAGGCATTTGAAAAAGAGAAACAAGCCAACCTGCACCAATTACACAGAATACTATATATATATATAGCAAGCAACCACATTACAATACAAAAAGAGCCCCATATTTTACAAGAAAATCGAACATATCGCTACTCCTATGATACTATGTATATTGTGAGATTTTACAAGACAGCAACTATGGCGATAAACAAATATATAACGGGTTTGACCCAAAATGTAAAGGAGTGGTGACACAGAGACACCTTACGTGTACGTCATGGTAATATTTGAATCAAAATTAAAACAAATAATAATCGAGGAAAACCACAAAACCAAGAATGGGTATAAAGAAAAGATCAAGTAATTAAAGCTAGGCTGATATAAAGAGATAAATGTACATCTCTTGCGCGA
Organism: Taxillus chinensis; assembly: GCA_023512835.1. Taxonomy (NCBI): domain Eukaryota; kingdom Viridiplantae; phylum Streptophyta; class Magnoliopsida; order Santalales; family Loranthaceae; genus Taxillus; species Taxillus chinensis. Next base: position 24,137,272 of record CM042092.1, on the reverse strand, counting down.
TCTCAGAATGTTTGCACCAATTAGTAAGGGAATGAAACATGAATAAATCTGGAAACCTGGGACAAAGACAGAGATATAAGATCATACTTTAAATAAGATTCAAAACTTCTCCATGAAATCTGATGACAGGTTAAAAGCAGCCCGTGAAATTGAAACCGTAATGAAGGATTGAAACTGGAAAGCAGGTCGATTTTCCCCCAATCAAAACCCTAACCCTGATTCGTCTGATTGAGGCGCGCACGACGGATATTTAGAACCCGTGATTCTAACATGAGCCCTTGGCTGCTCATCTTACGCTATGGCCTAAGGGCTCGGGATTTCGTCATTTCCAAGTTATAAAGAAAAATTGAATAACGGAATTACGCATTGACCCCTACAAATTAGGGATGCCAATTCTGGCTTGGGCCGTCCCGATATGCTCTGACCCGAAGAGATAACGGAGCAGGCAGCCGACACTTATCCGACCTTTTTAAACGTTTTAAGTAATTTTAAGTTAAAATATTCACCCCAACCCAATCTCATCTCGATCCCCCATGCTCTTTGGTCCCAACTCGACCTGACTCGAAACTTTTTAGGTAGGTTTAGGTTACCCACTACTCAGTCCCGACATGTCCCGTTGCCATCCCTATTATAAATTATCTTTCTTTTCAATGCCACCTCTTTTGGTAATTAAAACTAATAAATAGAAGGAGAATATATAATTAAGCTTAGGAAAATAATTTAAGCTTTACTTAACCCAAAACTAAAATAAAATTCAACCAAAATAATTAAGCTTTAAATTGGAAGACATTGAAATTATGTAACATAGGTAAATAATTTATTGGTGTTTTAAATAACCAAAGCATGTAATATAAACTAAGAATGACAAATGTAATCGAAAGCAAAAATATCAAACAAGTAATACATAATAAAAAACCTATATAATGGTTGTGACTTTTTTTATATATAAAAAATACATAACTTGTTTTTTAAATTTTTTATAAGACATTATCATATACAAATAACATTTATTAACTTTAAATAATTTAATAAAGATTATAAGGCTTGTTTAGTAATTTAATAAAGATTATAAGGCACGTGACAATGCACTTACGTTATAGAAAAACATACATAAAAAAGAATAATTTCTTCATAAAATAATTTCCTAATAAAAATTATGCTATTATTAAATAAAGAGCACGAGTAATATAAAAAAACATACATAAAAAGCATATCAAGATACATGAATTAAAATAATAGATAAAATATAATATAAATGATTCTATATCAAAAGTTTCCATTTACATCAAATTTGATATTGTCAAAGCTTATCAGCTCTAAGAAGTGGTGTAATAAAATTTTATATTATATCAAGAAGAAAATTATACTTATATATATACTATAGATTAAACACCGACTCTACATTCCTTTTAATCACATAGAGAGAGAGTGTGTATTTTATGTTACATAGAAAATTTGATCTCAACCTCCTTATGGTGAGAACTGATATTACAATCATCGAAATCACAAATTTTAATAATGTCTGTTGGATTAAAAATTAAAATCTCTCTCTCTCTCTCTCTCTCTCTCTCTCTCTCGCGTGCGCACGCACTCGTGTGATTGTCTCTCCAAATTTGAGCGACAAAAAACTCAAGCGTCAGGTCCTTCTCTTGCAACGGACATCTATATCACAACAAGAGGGGTGAGCAACCACAACTCGATAGGGATCATGTCTCCCTAACTCATCTATGCTCTTAGCATCTGTATGATGACGTGCACAAGTGTAGTGTCGTGAGAATAATACATAACAAGTTAAAATTAGCATTTATAAATAGAGCAACACATAAACAACCACACAAACAAGCACAACCATAGCCACAATCACACATGCCTCCACAATCAGAGCCACACAGGCTACCACAGTTTCACACAACACACTTTCAAGCACAATACAACATTGCATATTCACAACACATCAAATATCACATGTATTCAAGATCCATCATACAAGCCATAATTGAGTTAAATTCACATAATGCATTTTCACCTACGACCCTCCTATAATTTCCAAGGTTTCCCATGAGGAACGCAACATGGACGAATGTAACTATACCACGAAACAAACTCTTAATCCTTACTAACCCCAAAACCATCAACACCCTCAAGCACAACATGCTAATGAAGGCCAACATTCATATAGGAATTCATACCTATATGAATTTACATATATATACATAACATACCAATTACCTCAAGGTCTAACTCTAGAACAGGTTTAAAAGGTACAGAATCCCTACCTCGAGTCTCGGTTCCTCCTTGTTTGTAAGGATTCGTATGTGTTAGTGTAACTTATAATCTATATTTGATGTTAAGAATGTTATTTTGAGAACGTGGCCATTAATACGATCATTTTGACTATATTTGGGCCTAGTTAGAGGTTCAGAAGCCTCCAGGGGTTATTTAGTAATTTTTAAGAGTTAAATTGAGGGTTAATAAGTGAAAAATAGAATTTATGAGGGCTTTTTAGAAATTATTAAAAGGAATGACGAATTTTAATTATAAATAGGGTTTTAGGGTTTTATTATTCATTATAACTTTGTTTTGAGAAACCCTAGCCATCGGAGGAGAGTTCATAGTGTTCTTTGTGTTCTTCATCATTTTTCGCCGATTCTAGACCGTTCTTGCGAGTTTAATCCCTTCGGAAGGCAAGAGGTAGGTGGTTCTTGATCCTTCGTTATTTTATTGCATGAAACACATAGTTAGAGAAAGTGTAAGTTCAACCCTAATGTTGTATGTGCGCGCGCGTGTATATATATATATATATTGTCACGCCCCCGAATTCCAGGGAACCCGGAACCGGGTACATGACTTCCCCTTGCCCGCACCCGATAGGTCAAGGGGTTGGTGACTAGCACCAATGGAGACTACACCGCGGGTGCTATCTCAAATATGCAACCCTGTACAATCATACATCAAGGGTAATCCTGTACTTTCCCATATATCATCATGCATACAAGGAGTCAAACAGTTATATAGACATCGCATCATACAGTATGCAAATATAACTATCCACAGACCCATGTCCGGGATATCACATAAAACAATACAAAATATAACTGTATCATACATCAGAGTAGTGGGCGTCCTCCTGGAAGAAAGTCCTCCACTAGTCTCGGGTCACACGTGAAAAGGGTAAACAACAAGTAGGGGTGAGCGACTAGGTGACCCCAAAACTCCACATCATGCAACACATATATGTCTATACTATATGCTCAGTGTACTCGTCCACCGTGTAGTGTGCACAATCATCAGGACTCAGCCTGTAAACAAACATCAGGGCTCAGCCTGCCCATACAAGACAACTTGTCCACGATCCTCCATGGGATCCCAGCTCAGGGCACTCAGCCCTAGCTCCACGAGCTCAACAGCTCAACTCAGGCCTTAGCCTGTCCACAGCGCAATATGCCTGCCCACAGTCGCCACACAAGCCTGCCATCGGTGCATATGCCTGCCACGTCAACCACATAGCACCATTGGTGCATCACGATGAGAACCCAAACAAGTCACGGAGTTCATGCCCCAATACCTCACACCAATATACTAACATGAGTATGACAAATCATTCTCAACATTTCCTTTGGAACTGTAGCCAGTCTTCACAAGTAAATCCTCAATCCTTGATTTATGAAGGAAGTACCCATAGCAGCTATTTTCTTGAAATCAAAAGTCCCGGCATTGGGTTCACATATCATAACTAAGATAATCTGATTTTTGGGGATTTTTCTGAGATGTCTAACCCCACTTTCCAAAAATTCACCACTACGAACTTTTGGGTTTTTCTGAGATTTTACACTAAATCCCAATTTTCACATTTTGAAATAGTAGGAATTAATTTTTTTAGTATTTTTCTTTGAATCCAAATGGGGGGTTATTTACATTGTAACTTAAGTATAATACTTTATAGGTTGTAATGTAAATAGGTCCAGTCCAGTGCTGTACAGTGTCCAGTTACACTGCAGGAGCTGCGACTCGTAGCTCAGAACCTGCGACTCGTAGCTGCAGAATGCGGAGCTACAGCGCGCCTCGAAGACTCGAAACGAGGCTACGACCTTCAACCTACGAGGCTACGAACTTCGACCCTTCGACTACGAACTACGGGTCTACGAACTACGAGTCTACGAACTTCGAACTACGAACCTTCGAGCTACGAACTACGGGTCTACGAACTACGACCCTACGACCCTGGATCTTCGACCCTTCGACCCAGAACTTCGGATTTTCGTCAGTTCGACCCAGTAACGCGCCCAGGGTACTGTTCATCATCGTTTTTGCCTGTTCTTCGTCTGGAATCAACCCAGCAACCCCAAACACGCACAAACACGCATTCTACGCAACAGGCTGCAATATTTACCTTAAAATGCGTCCAGAACGCCTCTAAATCGCGCAGAAACAACAGAAACACGTATAAAATTTCAAATTTCCAGAAATTTAGATCTAAACCCAAAATTTCATGGTTGACTTATCAACCCTCATGAAAAACACAATTAATCAACCCCAAAATCACAGAAACATGTATCCACAATGATATAAAACAGTTCTTAACCTAAAATTGGTTTTCCCCAAATTCTAGGGTTCATGCTCAATTTCATAAATCATGATAAATTCATGCAGATCCAAACCAAGAGAGAGATAAGAAGTTCAAGGACAACTACTTGAAGTGAATCTTTGAGCTCCACGAACCCAAATCGCCCCAAATCGCCAAAGCCTCCAAGCTCTCTCAAGCTCTCTCTCTCAACGCACAAACGTGAAACGTAAAGTGAAAGCTTCTTCCTTTTTTTTTCTACTATTTATATTTCTGCCAGTCAACTGACCTAGTCAACCATTGACCCAGTCAATAATTGACATCCCAACACAAAAATTGACCTCTAAGGCCCCGAACTCCAAATTGAGTCAAACTACAGTCAAAACGCTCGAAATGACGAGCACAACACTAAACAGATATTATTACACCCAAATGAGCGCCCAAACGCAAAGTCAACCAATAAACCCCGAAAAGTCAACAATCGGGTCAAACGGGGCCCCGACTCGAAATCGGGCCCAAGTACAGTCAAAATGCTCACATCGACGACTATACTACCGTTCAGATAGTTACATTCACATAGAATGACTATCGCTCAAAACTACCCAAATACGAGTCTTTACATATATAAAACCATTGATTTTCACATACATGGCGTTACCGACGACTAGGTGTCAATTGGGTCTTAGATAAGCGTCTAGGCGGAGCAAACTTATGATGATCTAGATTCGTTGTTATGTGCAGTAGTAGCACTTTTTGTAGATCCCAATAGTAGTAATTCTGTTGCTCACCCTCTTTATGTTTTTATAAAGCAATAGTGTTTATATGTATATATATAAACAAATGAAGCAACGAAGATGTAAAATTTTGAATTTATACAAGTATAATAAAGCAACATTGATAGTGATAGCTTTTACGAATTGTGGTGATTTAAAAATGATTAGGAATATGTAGGGATGTCATATTAAAAGACATGCAACAAAACTTGATGTGAGAACAAGTCGACAATTGGTGACATTGGGATTAGAGCAACGAGAATGGTGGTGTTTCATTTTACCTTGAAACACATGAATCAAAGGTTGGGATATTTTGTGAAAAGAATTTAACGATTTCTAAATAAGAAAAACAACAACACAAATAAAATTATTAGCTTGATATTATTAAGTTGGCATTCAGAATATTAATTGTGGCTTAGTATTATTAGCTTGATATTGTTAGTTTAATAAAAATATTGTTTGGCTTAATATAATTTGTTTAATAAAATAAATATTGTTTGAGCTTGCTGTTATTCATTATGTGATATAATTGTTATTCGTGACACGTTATTATTGTTTAGCAATTTGAATATTCTGTTATGCTATAAGAATGAATTTTGATTATTGAATTTATTATTTGGTGGAGATTGTTGGGTTAACCGCAGGTCCCATATAGGGTTGGCAAGAGGCCGTAGGTCCCCTATGTGGCTGGTTAACCTAGGTCCCATATGTGGCAGGTTGTTATTAGGGACACCACAGGTCCCACATATGGCTATCTAGTAGTGACTGAGATTCTTGGAGTTGGTAGCGGGGATCTTGTGAATGATTGGATTGCCGGTGCAAACCTTTGATGGATGAAATATAATGGGTGTGATGTTATATTTGTGATTGAATGTGAGCTTACTGTGATAAAATAGGACACTGCATTGGCACAAACATACACTGATCATGTAGATTTAAAATTTCATGTTATAGGATGGTGAGGAGATGAAGATCACCTACTGGGCACTTGTGCTCACCCCTACTTTGTTGACATGTTTCAGGTATTGACCCATTCGCTAGAAGCTGGTCCGAAGTTGATTGCTATTCATTTCACACTTTGTATAACTTGGTTTATGCATTTTGTATAACATGATTATTATTTGAATATCTAAACAAGGGTCCGTGAAAATTGTATTGGATTTATAGCATGATTTTATCATTAATAAAATATTATCCTTAGCTTCATAGCATGTGGAAATGTACAGGAATACCCTTGATGTATGATTATATAGGTATGTCTTGGACACCACCCGCTGTGTAATTCATATCGGTGCTAGACACCAACCCTTTGACCCTTCGGGTGCGGGCATGGGGAAGTCACACTCTTAGTTCCGGTCCTCCTGGGATTTGGGGGCATGACATTGCTCCTTGCTTCTCTCCAAAGGCGCCTCATGCTTCCTAAAACGCAGCGACAACAATCGCACCGATAACGGTTTCTCACTCTCTCTCTCTCTCTCTCTCTCTCTCTCTCTTTTTCAACTAGACCCCACATCAATCAATCTTCACATTGCGCAAGGTCGATCTCCAGCTGGGTTAACCACATCGACCTCATGTCGACCACAGGTCGACCAAAATACATGGAAAAGCTCTCGGGAAACTGCACTTGGTCGGCCTCGATCATGTCAACCACATATCGACCCCACGTCAAAATTAATCTCACATCGACCAAAGCACATACGTCGACCACGTCGACCACTCATTGTGCCAGGTCGACCACGTCGACCCCTACCACACCGATCAAGGTTGCATCGACCTAGCCTTCACATGAAAATTCAACTTAGCTTTTTCCAAAATAATTTGGCTTCTGTGACGCTGCCCTAGAATCCTCACAAGGGGAGCTGCCCCCTTGACCCCTGCTTGTTGACCGGGCAGCGAGACCCTCGCCAAGGCAATGTGTCCTTAGACTCCCGCTAACCGTTTAGACAAGAGTCCTTGCCTAAACGCAGAAATGACTAACTCCTCACATCCTTAAACACGGGTCATTACAAGAACTGTGCCTCTTAGAATAAGATATATCTTGTATCATGGTAACAGGGCATGAACTAGATGTTCAAGAATTCAAGGGCTATGCCTCTTAGAGTACGACAATAATTACAGTCCTTGATAATATAATAGGACATAAAATAAACCAATACTATGAGTATATAGAAAAGTTGATAAGATTTGATCTATGTGCAATTTTAATTAACCAAGAAAAAAACACATAACAAACAAAAATTGAAAGCTACACTACTAGTTTGATAAAAAGAGGGTAATGGGAAACATTTATATAATAATGAGCTTTATTACAAATACATTGGGAGGAGAAAGAACAAAGAATAAACCAACACAATAAGACATAGAATAAACCATTACAATAACAATGGGCTTTATTACAAATATACTATCCAAACATCTCAATGCTCACATAGAGTCTCGGCTAGACACATTAGTCCAGTGGAGTCTCAAGCACTATGTTGCATGCATATTAACAAATGGAGTTTCGGGCAGAGGAATTATTATTGAGCAGAGAAAACTTTAGATAGAAGAGTTATCAAGCAAGAAAAGCGATGAGAGGGGGGGTATTGGGTCTCCCAATCTCGCACTTTTCTTGTCATTCAAAGCTTGAATGCCCCAGGTTTACGAATTGGACGACTGTAATATTAGTCTCACAATAATAAGGTTGGCCTCAAGTTCTCTTTGTAGCATAACACAAACACACACACACACACACACACACTATATATATATATATATATATATGAATTTGTAAATTTTAAGTATTGGCCCCCTTTCCTTTTAGCGTTTCAACAATTCAACTTCTTGCCCCCCTCGAATGAAAATTTGATTCTACCCTGCAAATTATTGTCCATTTCATCTCTATGGGTGACTTTAAAACTCTTATTTTGTTTTTGTTGTATGTTTTGTCATTTTTTTATTTTCTGTTTTCGAATATTTAGCCATTGATAAAAATTTATATTAGAATGAATTTCCTATCATAAAACCTTGTTTCTCGTAATTCTCATGTTTTGTCTATTATGTATTCTAAAACTTCTTCTAATGTATTAGTTCAAAAATTTGTGCCCATCTCCTTCCTATATATCATTTGGTTTTTACCATCATTGTGTTTAATGACACGTGCATAAACACAAATATTAATTATAGTTTGATTTAAAAAAGAAGAATATATAAAACATGGTTTTACAATTATTGACTATGTCTTTCACTTCTTGGATATTTAATAATTTTAGTACATTTCTAAGAGACTTGTATTTCTATAAATACATAGGCAAATCTTAAAATTATACTCCAACACAATAATTAGCCTCATCTCTATAATGGTTCATTCTTCAAATGATATTATATTTTCTAGGTTTGTTAGAGCATCTTTAATGAGTATTAGATAAATTCAGCTTGTTGTAGTATCATTTTAGTTTATGCTTCAATGTTGCACCATATATCTTTTATTTATTGACTATAATTTTTCTAATTTACCTTTATTTATGGAGATGTCCTATATATGACATGAAGGACAAGTTATTTGAGGATTAGCTAGCCGATAGGTAGAACTAATTCCTTAAATCCCATATCGACAGTAAAGGGGAACAAAGTACGTTACATAAATGAGTGCCAAGACCTCACCTAGCATAAAGCCTTTAGCGAGCTTTAGGACTACCAAAAAAAAATCCATGCGGGCCCAGGCCTAAAGCAGACAATATTGAGCCTTTTGATATAAATTTTTATGGAAGCTAAATATAGCTTATGTTATAGTTGTATTATTGAAAAATAATTTTATGAAATTTAATCTAAATTTAGCTTTACCTTTTACTTTAACTAAGATTATTAGAAATTCTTTTATAAGTCTTAATCAATGTGAAAAAAGGATAGATAAAGGAAAAGTAAATAAAAATAAAAGACAAAATGATATTGCTAGAGTTTAAATCATAGTTATCAAAACCGGACTGGATCGGCCGATCGGATTGGTGAACCGGTGACCCGGGTACTTAACCGGTCCAATTTTCCAGTTGGACTATTTCTGCAAAAAAAAACCTGGAGAAACCCAGCTGACCTGGCCGGTTTTTTAAAAAACTATAAAATATTATTTAATTTATTTATAATACAATTTTAATTTAAAATTAATGACTAATATTAATATTTCACTTCAATATCCTTCCAAACTTTATTTAAATTTTCTTTTACTATAAAATTATGTCATTAAACTTTTAAATTTATTAAGAATTTATGTTAGAAATACATATTAAAAATAAATAGTGTTATATTAGACGTATAATTTTAATGTGTTAGTTTAAAATATTTATTTATTAATATATATTTATATATAATTATTAATTATATGACCAGTTCGACTACTAACTCGACGGTTGAACCAGTGACCCGACCATCCGGTGCTTTAGCCAGGTCGATATCCGGTTCGGTTCTGATAACTATGGTTTAAATTGCAAAAATAACCATTTTAAAAACACTTTATAATAAAATAAAAATAGTATTGAAAATGTTTTAGTGTAACTTTGTCCTATAGTTGTTATGTAGTTGTGAATTAATGCGTTTAGGCTAATGTCAATGTAAGGACCCGTGTTTTGGGAATAAGCAAAATGAGAGATGAACAGACGCTCAGTATAAGAGTCTCGGTATATGAGGTTGGAGACTTGGTATAAGAGGTTTGATGGTGTAAGAGACATTGTATAAGAGGTTCGACAGTGTAAGAGACCTAGTATAAAACAAAAAAAGATCCGGATTAAGAGAGTTTTGGAAAAGGTCCAGATTAAGCGAGTTTTGAAAGAGGTCCGGATTAAGTGAGTTTTGAAAAAGGTCCGAATTAAGCTTAAAAGTCCAGATTAAGCACAAAGGTCTGAATTAAGATCAAAGGTTCGGTCTAAGCTTAGAGGCCAGATATAAGTCTCAGAATAAGCTCAAAATCTTAGAATAAGCTTGGAATAGGTTCAGAAATTTCTCTCATAGTCCTAGATTCAAAGTTCAAAGCTCGAAAAGTCATTTTTGTGATATTAGGTTATTTTTAATTATTAATGAGAAAGTATAAATAAGGGAGGCGAGAAAAGAGAACCCAAAAACCTAAAGAGAGAGAAGCTTAGAGCTTGGAGGAAGAGGATATCTTAGGATCCAGATCAAAATTAGCCGTATTTAAGGTAGGAAGTTTGTACCTGAAATAGAGTGTTATCGCACACACACTTCAAATAAAATTTAAACTAAGTATAATATAGGGCTAGCCTAGGTTATTCACTAACCGGAGGACTTATAAAATTTAATTCTACTTATTTTTCAAGAAAAAAAAAGCTAAATTAAAAAATTAGGGGGGGAGGGGGTGTGAAATTAAAATAAAATTAAATATGTAAAAAAATTAATTAACTAAAGACGTAATTAATTTAACTTCTCACTTCAACTATTATTTATCATTATCTTTTAAAGATGTAACAACATATTTAAGGCACCAAAATTCAATTAAGTCAAGATTCCATGATTATAATTAAATTATGAATTCATTCTAAAAATCAGACTTGAACTCGTACTAATCCTAGAAAAGATTATTCTTTGCATTCAGGAGACTAAATCGAACTCTACGAATAATAATAATTTCTACATCTCAAATTATTTAACCGCAACTGCGAATTAATCACAATTAAAAGTCATGTTTTAAACAATCACAATTAACTACAATAATTGCAAATTATAATACATAAATAAATTATTAAATTAAAGAACCAAAATTCAAAATAACAATTGAAGTTTGAAGTTTAATCAAATATAGAAAATTAATTTATAGAAAATATAATGTATGGGCAATCTCATAATGTTGCGCTCGTGGTTCTGGAACTCCTCCCCAAACAGCTCTCCTTCAGCCTTCACATTCTCTCACATCTGCTATAGTATCTGGTGAATTGGAGTTGGAGTGACTGACATGGTACTCCCTAGGCCTCCTCCGAATACTGTGACTGAGAGCCTACTTATAAAGGTTGTGGTGTTGGAAGAATGGAAACTCCACATTGCCTTCATTTTAATTGTCTATCGAATATATTTAACTCATAATTTATCCAAATAATGCAAATCCTAAGTATTACTAATTCATACATGACAACCATTTAACTCACAATTTATGCAATTAATGCCAATCCCTCCACATGGACCTACTATCATAATTTCCATACACACTTCACGTAGTGCATTCAAATAATACAATTTATCTCATTTAATTCTTACATGGCCTACAACATTATTTGATTCTTTTTTCTAAATCAAGCATAAACAAATCAAATTATTCTTAATCACTTAGCAAAATTATAAATGAGCTCAGAATTAATATTAAAATTAAAATATTTAAAGTATCAATAAAAATTCACCAAAATCAATATTGAATCTCTAAAAGTGATTAAAAATCTTAAATAATGAAAATAGAGAAAACCATTATAAAAATACAGTGATTTAATAAAATATGAAATTAAAGCTCATAAATTACATGCAAATTTAATGACAAAATTTGTAGTGATCAGTACCTTTCTCTTCATCTTACCTGTTTATGGTAGTTTAGTGGATTGGAATGTATTTTGAGAACTAGAATATATATATATATATATATATATATGTAAATTCATATAAGTGTAATTTCACATATGAATGTTGGCATTTCAGAGCGTGTTTGTTTGTAGTATTGTGTCCTGATGTGAGGGTTCAAAGTCTATTCTTAAGGTTTGGTGATCATAGGGTTGCATTATTCATCCGTTTTGCATTCTTCTACCACGTTGTTGCTAGAGGGGTTGCATAAGGGCTTATAGCTACAATAGGAATTAGGTATGGTTTATGTTGTGATGTGTGTGTGATGATGAAATTATGTTACATGTGCTATATTTACCTGTTAAATCATGTGTTTGCTCCATGCCTTGAGGAGGGCTTCAATTGTGCATATAATGAATGCCATGTATAAACTGTGTTTGCTATATTTGAAGTTCCGTGGACTAAAGTTTGTGTGAATAAAGAGAAGTTTGTGTGGCTGAGGTAAAGGTAGCTCATATGTTCGAGGTTGAGACACTTTATGTGGTTGAGGTTAAGGAGGCTTGTGTGGTTTGTTTATGGTCTTTATAAATTTTTAATTGTGGACTTCTTATTTATTATTGACACGTCATTAGCACTTATATATACCGTCATATAGAGACTAGGAGAATGGGATGAGTTGGAGAGACATGATCCTTACTAAGTTGTGGATATTCACATCTCTCGCCATGTGATTACTTTCTTTCATGTGCTTATTGGAGTTAGGTGGGATAACCGATGTGTGAAACAAGCACTCCAATAGTAGTACATGAAATTTTATTGTTTCATGCAACAGAATGACTACCTAAAATGCAATGCTTACCACTATTGTTACTTCAAGAAGTTGATTCTAGTTTCATTATTTTGTTACTTTATGGTGATAACATGTTAATAATAGGAGTAAATATAAATGAAACCAACAAGATAAAAAGGCTATTTTCTAGTAAATTTGAGATGAAAACCTTGAGTGCGGCAAAGTAGATATTTGGAATGAGGATCTACCGAAATAGACAAAAAGTTATCTTATAATTAGCTCAATTAGTAGAGTATATATGTAATATCTTGCAAAGATTTAGCATGAGTAATGCCAAGGTTGTTAGAATGCTTCTAGCTAATCACTTCAAGTTGTCAAAGGAACAATGTCCAAAGACAGAAGAAGAGATAAAAAAAATAATATTGAAAAGTAATAAAATAGATACGTACATACTAGCGATATACTACTAACAAATATCTATATTTCAGAAAAGGTGAATAAAAGTTGATAGACTATGTTGATGTTAATTTTTCTAGAGAAATGGACCACATGAGGAGCATTAAAATATATATGCTCACTTGGAACTATAGTAATTAACTAAATTTATCAATTGCAGAAAATTGTGATTTTATTTACAATTGAGACAGAATATGTAGTAATTACAGAAGTCATCAAAGAGTTTATTTCGTTATAAAGCTTATTAACAAAAATGGGTTTTGAACAAGAGATAATATGTTGCACATTGACAGTTAAAGTACAATACACTTGGCTAAGAATTTAATATTTTATTCAAAAACCAAGCATATAGGACTTTATTACTATTTCATTCAATCATTATTGGATGATAAAGTATTAACACTTGTGAAAGATATATGATAGTAAGAATCTAGTTGATATGTTAACCAAACTAGTTACTATAAAAAAATTAGAGTTGTATACAACTCGAATTGGTCTTTAAGAATAATTAAGTTAAAAAGAGCTATTGCAAATGTGAAGACAACTTCAAATCAGTCTTTAAGTAACATATTGTCAAAAGGTGTAAAGTATGTTAGAAGGTGCTCTTGTGAGCTTGTAAAGATTGTAGTTAGATGGAAAGTAGGCTTCTTTTTTCAAATATTGTGGTTTATAAAAAGGCATGACATAAACACCTCCAATTCAATCCAAAAAGAGTTTCAATCCAGCGAGAATACCAATGTGGAAAAAAAATTAGAAAGAAAAGGAATTGTTTATGAATTATTGATAAAATTTCTTATGTGTAATTGAGTATTGAGATTTAAAGTTTGTAAATTTAAAATACTATAGTGTGGATATAAAAATTATTTGAATCACGTAAAATTATTGATATGTCTAATTTTATTTATTTTATTTCCAACACATCATATTTGTGTCCGAGGAGGTGTTTTTCCAACACATCATATTTGATATGCCTTTTTGCTGATTTTCGTATTTCTCTGCTTCATTTGAATATAAAAAAGGAAAATTCTACTGCTCGACTCATACTGTATCCAAAGATCATTTATCCAAACCCATACTCGAATTCAGTCGGTATGAGAATAGATAAAGTGGTTCTCGACTCTTATGCCCCGCATGACCACCCCTAACATGGCATTGGCGTTAATGCAAATTCAACACCGTCCTTAAACACGCCAGCAAGAAAAAAAATTATGATTTGTTGGAAAAAGACCAAAAGAATAATCGTAACGAGCCTGATGGCAAAATGAAAATTAAATGAACCCGATAAAGAAAGCACCGACCTAAAAATGTTGAGACACACCTTTATTTGACACTTTCAATTTGCAAGCTCTCACTGTTGAATCCGGTGATCATTAAGAGGAGTTTATGTATTCTTGTGTCGAATATTGAATATTGATGGTAAACCTTTCTCTTAAGAAGTCGGAACCATAAGAGTAAGCATTTAATCATTTTTACTGTTTGTTAACAGACCTTGACATGCTACTCCAATTGCTGATTTTGTTTTGGAAAAGTCTATCGGATGCAACTATGAACTCATAGGAATGGCAACGGGACGAGATTGGGACAGGTCACCCCTATCTTGAACCCGTCCCGTTTAAGAAACCATTATCTCAAATCCGACTCGAACCCATTTAATCCGACCCGAAATCTATCCCATTAGGGTCGGGACGGGACGGGTACCCGTTAAATCCGCTGTTTTATCATTTATATACGGGTTTGAGACGAGTTATTCCGTCCCAAATCCTAATCGGGTCAGAAATACCCATCCCAAATTCACTCCGAACCCTATTATAATTATCCCAAACCTGTCCCATTAGGGGCGGGACGGGACGGGTATCCGGTATGACCCACCCCATTACCATCCCTAAACACTCAGCTCAAAGTTGAAAACATTTGTTGGGTAAGAAACTAGTCAGCATTCTTCACCCAACATTTTTTTTTTTTTTGGGGTTACCATCTTTATAGTAATTAGCTTTCACTTAAGTGAGTGAAATCTTATGCGTTCACCGTCCGTAGGTTACAAGTAACTTGGCACCTGAATATACATCTGGGAAGTCAAGTCGTGTTTTCGTTTGGGGTCATACTTCTAGAGTTTATCATTGGCTGCCAACCTGCCAAATCAGAAAAAATCTTCCATGGGTTGTGGTGGCATGGCATGCTTGATTGGATGAGCAGTCCCTTGCATGGAAGTGATTATGCCCTTTCTGGTATCATATAGAGTAAGTGATGAATGGATCATGGATGCTGCTTAAATTATTTGTTCTGATTATCATAGGTAAGGCCTGATCATCTCGTGCATGCTGGTCTTGTGGATCCATGCTTGCAAACTATCTCCAACCCAAATAAGATGCCTCGCATGGCAACTTGTGCCGCTACTGCCTCTTCAGAGACAGTTTCGACCACAAATGAGGCAGGTAATCTTAGTGAGTGTTTTTTTTTCACAGGAAACGTTGTTAAGATGTACAAGATGGAACTTAGGGCAGCTAGTGGAAGGGCAATGTTGATTATGGTCCGGTGTAAATAGTTAAATATTTTAATAAATTTAATTATATCAAGTAATATTGATCACAAATTTAATTTGAGATCTATGATTCATTATAAATTTTATTAAAATTTTAAATTTAGTTAGTTGATATTTTCAAGTTTGAAATTTTAATAAAATTTATAATAAAACATAAATCTCTAGTTAAATTTGTGATCAATATTATTTGATGTAATTAAATTTATTATATTTAATTAATTTAATTAATTTAATTATTTATATTATGAGTGAAGTATGAAGAATTTTTCACGGTTGGAGGGCATAAGATTATATTTATATCAGGACAATAAAATAAATTAAAATATAATATATGGATCAAAACAACTATTTGAATATAGATATATATATCAAGGGAAAGGCAGGCACCACATTGCACGCGGTAAGGTATGCAGATGTTTGCGTGATGCAAATGCAAAAAAATCTTACCCTTCTTAATATACTTGACTTGGAATGTTTTAAAATTTGTTTCTATTCACTCAGATTAGTGTTCTTGAATTTTAGGGTTTGATTTGGAGGTCTTGCAAAATATTAATTATAATATTGAATAAATTGAGACTTGTGTAACAAGTTATGCATTGTTGCTCTTGTATGCATCTTCGGCAATTTGGACTACGTCGTAGCAGGCAAACGAGGAACGATCCGTTGGATGCGGCGGCAAATGAACCGCCGTGTATCTCTCTTTAACAATAACATCTGCTCCAAAGATTGCCAGCATATATAAACTGGAGTGCTGCACAAAAATGACACTGCTCTCTACATTTGGGGGGGAAATGTGTACATAAAGAATTCAATTCAAAGCCTTCCCTAGTTTTACCAAATAACTCACAAGGCAATGAGAGATGCAGGCGTAAAGAGACACGTACATGAACGGCCTAAAACGTAAATAACTAGTCACTGTTTCATGGGCTGATGTTGCATTCCCGCAGATGCAAGAGATCAAAATTAATGAATTTTGCCCAGTAATTGCGGTACTGGGGCAAGCTGATCTCAAGCCAGGGCTTCATGTTACCATTGTAGTGTATGACAGCAGCGCGCTCAATCTCCCTTCGGCTCACATCAGGATTATAACCAAGGCCCAGCACATGCCAAGATCGGTCCAGGGGGAAAATGCGCTTCCAGAATGTAATGAGACCAGGGGGCAGCGTTCCCAGTTTCCACAACTGTCTATCATGATTCTGCACACAAAACAAGCTTGCTTTCAAGTTTCCATACAACAGTAGTAAATCACTAGTAACTTTAACAACCTGGTCAGTGCCTTACATGGATGGATGACTTATTATGTATAAAAACAAACAATTTTTGTCTACCTTTTATTTTGGTGATTATACAGCTACCAATGACCAAACTACCAAATCGTGCCTTCATGTGCCAGGTAAAACACATGATCCACAGAATTTTTCCCTGGACTCCCACATAATCTCTACTATAAACCCTGAACAATGTTGACTTGTGTTGGAACGGGTATTTACAGATATACCATATAGAGACATACCTTATTTGGCACATGTAATACTATATATTTGAGTATTATAATCACATGAAATATGTTAAGAAATACACTTCTTCTTACATGGTATCAAAGCCTTGTGAGCATCGACAATGGGCGTTGGCAATCAACACAACGCCAAGCGACGCAACGTGTCTTGTCATATTGTCCAATCAAATGACTGACAAACGGTTCCTAGCAACGACATCAATGTCGAAATCGTCAAACACCGACTATCCCCTGCGATGGCATCAGTGACAATCTCAACAGATAATGCACATCCTTGACGATGGTTGATGGACAATAACCTCAACTGACGACGACGAACATGACTCGACAATAGACAAATGCGATGCACAGACAGATGATCAATGACGATTGACGGACGATTGGTGCCTTGCGAAGATCGATGCATGAGTATCTCTGCGTCTGGCAAGGATCAGCCTTCTATTCGGCTGTACCGGTGAAGTTAGCGATGGAGGCACGCTTGCGCTGATGACGACACTCCATGACTGGTTTCTTCAAGACAAGTTCTGCAGGTTTCTTACTCTTAATGACTGCTATGATATTCATCACACATATATTGTCGTATCCTGTTGAGCCTATGGCTATACCGTAATGGTTTGGATTGATGCATTTGTGACTGTTGGTGAGAGATAATGTGATACATGTTCTGTTTTTAGTTGGTGTGATAATTCTATACATTGGATTGTACATTTTTTTCCTGGTTACTACTGCATTGAGTTATGACACACCAATTATGACACACCAATAATTCAACTCTTTAACTTATGTGAAATTGGATGGTTCCAATTATATGTGCCTTGGCCACTAATCAAGTGCCATACCTGTATTCTGATAGTCCACCTATTGGATCCTACGTGAAAGCACAAGCAAAATGGGCCAAAGGTGATGCAATTCTTCGTACCCAATTATAGAATAGCATGGAACCTCAATTCATGCTTTGTAAATCTGCCAAAAGCATTTGAGATAGATTTGCTTTAATGTACATTGGTAAAGATAATATGCAATGCATCTGTGATACGTGGGGGAAATTATTTGATATACAACTTGGAGGTAAAACCTTACTAGAATTCTACTCCACTTTTACCTTGCTTCGTCAACGACTTGACACTTTCTTACCACCCACTATGGAAGATGTGTTAACAAAGAGACAGGAAGATATGTTCGTCATATTGTTCCTTAAAGGTCTGGAACCTTCTCATTTTGATCTTCATTGCCAAGTTATTTGTGAATGGTCATTTCCTTTTATTGATGAGGTTTTCTCTCATGTTTATGTTACACTTTCGAAACAAAGACGCCCCTCACTAATGCAAGTTTCTCTGAGTCATCTGCTATGATGACACATTTTCTTGGGATCCAATGTGGACAAGGTCATGGTACATGAGGTCACGGAGATCGAGGTGGTCAAGATATGGGCAAAGTGTCCCATGGTGCTTATGTTTCACCTGATGGCCAAACACAATGCTTCTGTACACCTTGCAAGAAAGCCGTACATATAGAATCTTATTGTTATACTCTTCATCCGAAGCTTCGCCCTGCACATGTCACATATGTTGGAGTTAATAAGTTGGCCCCTGCTTTGGAACTCACTACAAAATCCACATCTGCTTTTGCTAAACAGGTTACTCTATCACGTGCTACTTATGTTTCTTTGATTAGTTTTGCCTAGATGGCTACAACTTCTGCAACCACTGTTACATTGGCATCTCGTCCTTCAGGTAATCCTTCTTGTTTACTTTCTTCCACACCTGATGCTTGGGTCATAGACTCCGATGCCACTTATCACATGACTGGTAATTCTACCCTCTTGTCTTCCTTTCGTCACCACCTACATTGTCACATTCTATTACCTTTGCTCATGGCTTACAAACTTCTGTCACCGAAACTGAGACCACTCAATTAAGTTCTTCTCTTTAACTTCCTTTCGTTTTACATTTACCATATTCACCATATAATTTGTTATCTGTTAATTCTTTGACTGAATCTCTTACCTGTTCTATAACATTTTCACCCTCTAGTTGTATTTTTTTAGGATCTAAAGACTGGACGAACGATTGGTGGGAGAATTGAAGCCAATGGTCTCTATTAATTTGATACAACTATTTTCTCTGTTGCTACTACTACGGTAGCCCAATCCTTTGACACTCTTTGGCTGCATTGTTGCTTAGGGCATCCTTCCCTTCGTAAGCTCCAATTTATATTACCATTTGCTGTGTCGCTTAAGACTCTTCATTGTGAAACATGCGAGTTAGGTAAATATCATCATGTCTTTTCCTTCGCAACAAATAAATTGGGTGGATACACCCTTTGCCTTGGTTCATTCTAATTTATGATGTCCATGCCATGTATTTGCTTTCTCTGATTTAAAGTATTTTGTCACCTTTATAAATGATTATTCATGTATGATTTAGTTATATCTAATAAAAGATTGAACAGAAGTATTCTCTTGTTTTCAATAATTCTATTTTAAAATTCAAACTCAATTTCAAGTTTTTATCAAATGTTTGTAGTCAAATAATGCAAAAGAATATTTAAGTTTCTCCTCTGGGTTTCAGTCATTTCTTACCTCCCACGGTATTATCTATCAAATTTCTTGTTCTTACACTTCTCAACAAAATGGAGTTAACAAACGAAAGAATTGTCATCTGCTTGACATTGCTCGTTGTTTACTTTTGCATATGCATCTTCCTAAATATTTATGGGGTTTTGCCGTTCTTACTGCATGTTATTTGTCATCTTCCCTCTTCTGTGTTTCATGACCACGTTCCTACTCTGTACTTTATCCTTGTAGTTCTCTTTTCTCTCTTCCCCTTAGTGTTTGTTTTGTACAGCATCTCGGCCCTAGTCAAGATAAATTGGATCCACGCTCCATTAAATGTGTCTTTGTTGACTATTCTTGTACTCAAAAAGGGTATCGGTGTTATGATCCCTCATGTGGTTGCGTATATATCTCCCATGATGTCATTTTTTATGAGGACATGTCCTATTACTCTCCTTCCTCCACTAATAACCTCATTGTTCCGATTCTTCCTCTTCCTATTCCTTCAGTTCCTTCTAATGAATCTACTCCATCTGATAGGAGTTCTCTGCCTTTGGATAGATTTACTGGGCAATTGTATCAGCGACGACCTTCTGCTCCGCTCACTGAGGCTCCTGCTCCCACGATCGACGTCCCGTCTTATGATCCACCACCGGCTCTTGATTTGCCTATTGCATAACGTAAAGATACCCGTTCCTGTGTTGGTCGCCCTCTTGATTGGTTTGTTTCTTATACTGGTCTCTTACACCCACGTTATCCTATGTCTGATTTTGTCACTATTGCTAAGTTATCCCCATCCTTTTTTGCTTTTGTCTCTTCTATTTCCTCTGTGGTCGTGCCTCGCAGTGCCGCAAATGCTCTCGCTCATCCTGGGTGGTGAAAAGCCATAGAAGATGAACTGCAAGCCCTTATTACTAATGACACTTGGGTTCTTATCTCGTTGTCCACTGATAAACATGTTGTTGGTTGTCGATGAGTCTTCACTGTGAAAGTACATCCTAATGATTTTATTGAACATTTGAAGGCTCGCTTAGTAGCTAAAGGCTACACTCAAATTTATGGTGTTGATTATGATGACACATTTTCTCCTGTTGCCAAAATTCCGTCTATCCAAGTTTTCATTTACTTAGCTGTTCATTATGGTGGCAACTCCACCAACTTGACGTCGAAAATGCATTTCTCCACAGTGACCTTGCTGAGGAGATTTATATGGAGCAACCACCTAGTCTTGTTGTTCAGGGGGAGAATATAGTTTGTCGTTTTTGCAACACTCTATGCATTGAAACAATCTCCACAGGCCTGGTTTGGTTGATTCAGTACTGCTCTTATTCGATTTGGGCTTCGGCAATGTGAAGTGGATCATTCTGTGTTTAGTTCCTCTTTTGCTGCCAATTGTGTTCTCTTGGTTGTATATGTTAATAATATTATAATTACAGGTAATAACTCACCAGGCATTCAGAATTTGAAACACTTTCATCAAGTTGAGTTTTGCACTAAAGATCACAGTCACTTGCGCTATTTCTTAGGGATCAAAGTGGCTTACTCTGGTCACTCTATCTCTTTGTTACAATGCAAATATGTACTAGATATACTGTCTGAGGTTGAATACTTAGGAGTCAAACCTGTTGATTCTCATATGGACCTAAATGTTCAATTGGATGCAAAATATGGTGATTTAATACATAATTCTGCCCAATATCGGTGATTAGTTGATAAGTTTAATTATGTAACAATTATCAAACCAGATATTTCCTTTGCTATAAGCGTTGTTAGCCAGTTTATGAATGCTCCCCGCACGACCCACTGGAATGCAACATTACGGATTGTCAAATACTTGAAAGAAGCACCAGGACAAGGCCTTTTGTTTACACAGCAAAATATTCTCGATATTCATGGTTATTCTGATGCTGATTAGGCAGGCTGTCCTATCGATAGAAGGACTATTACTGGTTATTGCGTGTTTCTTGATAGCAATCTTATAGCATGAAAGAGTAAGAAACATGTTTTATTGAGATCTAATGCAGAGGATGAATATAAGGCAATAGCACATTTAATGGGAGAACTAACGTGGTTGACAATGTTGTTGTCAGAAATTGGTTTACCTTCTTTGCGCTCCTCAGTATTGTATTGTAATAGTCAATCTGCTATTTACATTGCTTCCAATTCAGTATTTCATGAAAGATATTTGAAGTTGATTGTCATTTTATACTTGAGAAAGTACGGAACAATGAAATTAAGCTCACGAACATCCAAACTGAACATCAACTTGATGATCTCTTTACTAAACCTTTAAGGAGTAATCGTGTGCGGCACCTTTATAACAAGTTGGAGCTATCTGATATATATGCTCCTAACTTAAGGGTATTTACATATATACCATATAGAAACATACCATATTTGGCACGTCTAATACTATATATTTGAGTATTGTAATTATAAGAAATATGTTAAGAAATACACTTCCTCTTACATCATGCATCAAAGGTATATATGGTTGCAATTATTTGAAGGTTAAATGTTGTTATTTTGAGCACACACCAAATATCCAGGTGTGCTTCCTACTACAACATCTAAACAATACTATCACACATCAGAAATTTGAATGATTCCAATCCATTAGTTTTCTTGATCATGCACCTAATATCCAAGAATGCTTCCTAGTTGGTCACCAACTTTTGGCTTTGGTTGAGTATTTTCTAAATGGAGCACAATTGTGTAATGACTAAATATTATGACTAAGGACCAGCATTAGCCTTTATTCATTCTTGTTTTTTAATGTTTCCAGTTCAACTCGGATACAATCTCAGTGTACGAAGCAGTCATGCATCTCAGTATCATGATCATATAAATTTATGCAGGCAACAATATCAGAGTAAGGAAGACAGAAGCAATCATCCCCTGTAAAGTGTACATTTCTTACCAGCTTTTGCCACTTGTGGTAAACCTCTGTGATGTTCTGCCTCTTCCATTCCTTCAAATCAAAAAGATTCATTCCATATGCCCATCCACAAGCATGTGGATCAAAATTCTTTGAAATAAGAGGATTTGAGAAGTTGAGATAACGATCGAAGCGGTGAAAACTTTCTCCACAAGTCTCAACCGCACCATTAACATTCCCTTTCAAATCAAGAGACCAAAGGGCAGTGAGGTCCTTCTGCACCACGATGTCGTCATCTAAGAACAGCACTTTGTTAAGCTTTGGGAAGATCCCAGGGAGGTAAAAGCGAAGATGGTTGAGGATAGATAGGTACTTTGGGTTCCGAAACTTCAAATTAGAATCAGAATTAGCATGGTGAGCCTTGAAATAATAATCTATCATGGATGGGGAACCCAACTGTTTGAGAACCGGACTGTAGCTTGAATTTAACCACGTAAACTCTTCAACATTTTGAACCTGAATGGTAGCCTCGCCAGGAGGATTTGCGAGAAACCACATCCTCATTGCTGCATAGTTGAGCCTATCGGTGACAATATGGAATACATGTTTTGAAGGGTCCTGCATAAAAATCATCAAAATTCCAACAATATCATTACTAGTTTCATATGTTAACGTTCACTGAAAGAGAAACATGCAGCTATGAGGAGACAAGTAGTTAAATAATGCTCTATTGGTTTCTAAAAAAAATAGGGAAACTTTAGATAGATTCAGTCTTCAGATCTTATGATAGCCAAGAAATATTTCCTGCTACATTATTCTGTATATCATGCAACCTACACAGAGCCTTATCTGAAAGAGATTTACCTTAGCATTAAACAAGGTGGAGTTTACAACAACTGCTGTTGCCAGTACATTATCTGAGAATAAGGCATAGTGAAACAGACTTGTGTCTTCTAAGTTATCTTGGTTTGGTAGGAGTTGATCTGAAGAATTTAATGTATAATACTCAGTTGCAAGGCGTAAAGGAAGGCAATGAAGACCTTTAGGAAGTGATTTTGCAGTTAATTGGGACAAAAACATTGTCTGTTTCTTATGCACTCGGAGCTGCTCTTCTGTGGTGTGAAGCATAGCTCTCAGCTTCTTCACTGCAGCAACACAGTCATCTTGAATTTCCTTGCCTTTGGATAGTATTCTCTCCATTGCTTTTGATTTCTCAAAAGCACTGCATCCAAAACAAATTATGCACTTTAATAATAAGATGTTGAAAACTTTATAAAACTGCAATCAGTTTAGGATGATTCAGCATGGCATGCTGCAAACTCTTGCAAATCAACAACCCAATTGAAAATACTTAATGCTCAGCACTGATATATAAAATAAAGGGAAAAAAGAAAAAGAAAAAAAGAAATTGAACTTACTTCCTTGGAAGGCCAGAATCCTTGGTAGCATCGCCAAGTGCTCGTTGGCTTTCCTTCATTCTCAGACGAAGCTCCCTTATAAAGTGGGCATTGTTTTTTGTAGCTGCAAGGGAAAGGTACACCTTTGCTCTAATGAGTTGATCTTTGAGTTGCCGGACTTGAGCATCAGGCATAGCTGTTTGGTCATTCCTTTTGTCAGTTCTTGGCTCTCTAGTTACTCCGGTATCAGATTTCATAGAGGTTCGGACAGATTGCTGATCATGGCATAAATCAAGGAATGAACAGTTATTCCTGAAAACAAATTAGGCATTGGACTTTGAATATACCATAGTATCTGGCGTATTATTGGATATGTTCTGGGAAGATCCACTAGGAAAGTCTTTTTGTTTCTTCATTTCATCAATTTTATGTGTGTTCGTAGATTGATGACTTTGCAGGAGCCCACTCCGATTTTGTTTATGCACACCATCAGTTACCAGTCTGATTGGATCTTCCCCTTCAGCCTGGCTTCCATTGTCCGTTGTGTATAATGTTCTGGATTTGTGCTCCATCGATTCTGCCAATAACACATGATAAGGAAACAACGCATACCAGAAAATGAACTGTTTTTATGGCATTAAACTAGTGTACAAATATTCTTTATTCATAAATCAACTAGCAAAACCGTAAATAATATATTTACGGAAATAAGAGTTCACCTAGAACTGAATCTCTAATGCTAGAGGACTCTCCAGCTGAAGCATCTGTTTTGGTTGAGTTGTCAGAATATATTACTCCGGCTGGTTCCTTGAGGATATTCATAGGTTCCTCCTATTTTCAATACAAAAATGAAAAATAAAAAATAAAAACAATCACTACATAGATCATAACAGAAAACTGAAGAGACCCATATCTGATATTCAGATTCCGTTCATACCTGTGGTAGCAGATTCATTTTCCTGTTATCCTCACCATAATTCTGAACAGACAACACAAAACTATTCACATATTAGTATTTTCCCGATGCAAATTTATACTTACGGATGAAAAAAAGGTGAACAAAGATACTGACAAAAGCTGAAACGTCTGCCATGAACTCATTTTTGGCTGCATTACGAACAAAAAATGAAAAAAACAACAAAATTAGCAAAAAGAAAACGAAAAGGTAAGGGATTGTACAAAGATCTAGATTGGTACGTTAATATAATAAATTGGACAACTTACAAGACCAGTTTCCGAATTTGTTGGTAAACAGTACAATTGGAGAGAATACCGTGACAGCCAGCATCAACAGCACAGATTTTCTGAGCAACATCTTGTTCCAAAACAAAAATGAAAAAGAGATCTGACTACTTCGGAACCGAATCAATAACCAACAAACTTATCGAATAACAACAATAAGGAGAATTGAGAGAAACCCAGATTGGGTTAAGGAGTCTATGCTTTAAATCCAGTGCCACTCAGCTCTCTTCCCAAAGCACAAGGCAATCCATCCGTACATACACACTGGGTCTACGAAAGCAACTCAGATCTCAAATCCAAGGCGTTTCTAGATCCGTGGGAATCGGGGAACAAACAGAACCCATAAAAAATTATTGTGAGGAGAAAAAAACCCAGTTCTTGAAATCCTGAAATTCGACGGACACAACACACAATACACACGGTTGCATTTGCATAGACAGTGAGGGGGCGATAGATCCCACAGTGTCGATAACCCCCACCCCAGAAAAAGAAGAGGATATTTGGGAAAGCGGATGGGAAGAAGGAGAAAGCGGATACTCCCAAGGAAAAAATCAAAAGAATGAAAAAGAAAGAAAGAGAAAAGAGAGAGTGAGAGAGGGAGATGGACAAGAAAAGGAGAGAGATGAATGATTGAAAGATACGAGTGATGACTCGATGAATTGTGGAAAAAGAAGACTGCCTCAGGTGTGCTAACGGAAAGAATCCTATAACGAGAGGGAAGCGCTGCTGCTTTTATTTGGTTGGTACTTGGTATTTTATGCCCTTCACGGGTTTTACCCGACAAATTTAAGTTTTAAAAAATTCTTCACTTTTGGGTAAAGTTTTTTTTTTAAAGCATAATAATATTTTTCGTAGTTTTCTTTATTAAATATTATAAAATAAAATTTTATTTTGCGGGATTCAAAGGAAAACATTTGTGCTCATTAGATGAATAAAATTTATATCTTAACTAAAAGTTTTATTAAAATTCACCTTACAAATTGCACTCCCCTAATAAAATGAGCCTAAAATCAATTTTCAAGAACACATTTCATGTGAAACGATTGTCATTTATGCAATAAACTTAGAAAAGTATATGTTAAAAACATAAATAAATAATAAATAAAAGCATGTGGATTCATGGAACGCATGGAGTGATGGATTATGAATTATGATATTGTTGACTATGATACTGTGAAGTTGGAATTCAAATATGTGTCGTTGTAGTTTATAATCAAATTTAATTTTTATTTAAAAAAAAAATAAATCCAAAGCATTTGATATAGATTACATGATCTAGATTCATTCATCCGATAACAATTCATCATAATTCCATAATAGAATTTAAGTATAACATCCCCAATATTGCTCATTCCTAAATTGTGGCTTAACGCGCGTACAACCATTTACCAATCACGTGCATGAACAGGTACACCCCATGTCCCCAACCAATTCTTTTAAAAAATTAATTTTGTCTATTCACAAAATTAAATATTTAGTTTACCTCAATAAAATTAAGTATTATAGAAATTCAAAAGGTTAAATTAAATATTGCCTGTTGGTTAAGACCATCACGTCCGTGTACAATTGTACATGTTCAACCGACTACGTACGCTACGCGTTTTTACTTAAATATTTGCTTTTTCTAATATCACTAGGCGACCTCGCATGTGCATGTTTGAGTTGAGATGTGAAATTTCATACGAATGTTACGTGATTCGGATAAGAATTGGAATGGACATATATACTTTTATAAAAAGATATTTATATATAAGTGGTTTAATTAAATTATAGAAAGTAAATAGTTAAAGCGATTAAGACATAATTTTTTTAAACAATACTACTATTTTATATTGTATAAATAAATCTATTTTTATTCTAGTAATTAAATTACATGTTCTTTTGTATTTTTATCAAAATAATGTTGTTTTGATTAATAAATTTTTAATCAAAATTATATCATAGATAAAAATATAAAAGTCCTATAATGTAATTTCAAAATAAAAACTGCAAATAGCATTACTCATATTGTATTCTCTTTTTTTCCATGAACCATCAATTTTATATTAACATGAATTTGCACTAATCTAAAATTCAATAAATTATGTTTAAATTAAAATTTTAAAGCTTATATCAATTATAAGTTTTGATATCCCAGTGAATCGATGCTTGACTCGATAATAATTAGACTCAACTTAAACTCATTTACTATTTGCATGTTCATTTAGTTAATAAACAAGTTCAGAATCATAACAAGTCAGAGTGAATGTCAAAATTTGGTTTGGCTCATTTATTACTCAAGTAGGAACATGGCAGCTCTGGTTCATGACATTGGGGATGAACGATGACTGCTATGATATGGGCTACAACGGTGATGACAGATCACACCTTGCGGTAGACAAATCTGGCGAGCGAAGACATGAGGCAGCAACATACGGAGCTACATTTCAACTTTGCAAGCAATGACAGATGGTGAACGACAACATCAAGGTAGCAACGCAGGCAGCTGCATTCCAATCTGGCGAGCAATGAAATTAAGATATGCAGTGGTAACATGGGGGATCTTGCGGCAGTGGTCGCGGCATTCAGACCGAGTAATGCTCCCTCAATACCTGATTAAAGTTGGAATGAAAAATTTTTAGGGGTAGGATTCATCTTATCCTTGGGGACAGAGGGATAGGATTTTTGAATTTTTTGTGGGAATGGACTGATTTTTTTTTTTTAACAAACATAATGGATTTAGGATTACTAAATTTAATTCCCACTCTTACCAAACATGCTATAAAAATATTAATCAATGATCTTATATTTCTGCCAAGTAAACCAAATCAATGACTACAGATATACAAACGAGAAGAGCTTATAGATTTTACAGATTTCCCATATTTTGGACGCCTGTGAAAGCAAGTCCTATTTTGGATAACATCAAATGGAACAGAAGATAGGAAGCAACAGAGATCACACATTTCAGCATTAGGATAACACGGGGACGGTTAAATTTCAACTGCAGCAGCCTCCAGCCTGAGAAGAAGAGCCATCTCTGCTCCCAGACGATCCAGGTATTCCGCCATAGCCAACTTTTATTCCATAAGACTGCATATCAAGCCAGCAAGTTTAATAGAATGTTAACATCAGTCTAAGACCTCTACTTCCAAACTTTGATTTATCATTCATAACAAAGAATATTGTGATAGCCAAATTCAAATACTGCAGCTGTCTTAATACATTTTTCCCTAATGTAATCAGCTCTTTTGAAATTTCAGTCATTCATCATTCAATGTAATATACCAATTAGCAACCAAGATGGAGGATTCAAGATTTCTCTATCTGATTAATTGACAGCCTTGTTCCCATGAGTTGGAATCAAAATTTTATGTCATGTGCTATAACTATAAGTATGAAGATTGGATGAGTACAGTTTTGTTTATAAACTGCCGAAAATTGATAAAAACAAGCTCCCCATATGTTTCTGGTGTTTAAAGAAGGTATTTATATATTAAAAAAAAAACTCCCCTCAAATGCTCTATAAAAATATTGACAGCAACTGGCATTTACCCACCTAAGAAACATTCGCCAATACCAAAAGGTAATGAAAAATAAATTGTTTTAACATTTTTATTTTTAAAAAAGTTTGTCAATTTGTATCAGCAGACTCAGCACCATCATTTTTAAATATATATACATTACATATACACAGCTTCTGCTATGGGCAGTGGAACCTAGCCACCACTTAAGGACACAAAATCAGATCGACTAAGCTAAAATGTTCATAGATCAAATTAACCTTCCGTTCATACCCTTTTCTTAGCAAGTACCAATGACGCTACACTATATTGGCATTCATACTTTTAACAGACTACATGTATGGGAGAGGAATAAGCAACGAAGACTTCAAGAGGTCATATAGAAAATCCCCTCACCGAGAAACTCAAACACAATAGTCCGTTTGACAAAAGGGCATCCAAAAATGATTCTGCTTGCATAACCAACATGCTTCCAGAATGTAAGTTTTAGTAAGGCTCTGGCTTTCATAAACAGATTAGAAGAACAAAAGGATAACTAACCTCATTCGATACATCAAAAACTCCATCTTGAATCTTTTTGTATATTGTTGAAGCCGTTTTAATGAATGCCTGCACAAAAATTCTGAACACCATTAGAAATTTGAGAAAGAAACACAATTTCAGTCTACGTAATTTTAAGGTGCTAAAATTAATCACCTCCTCAACATTTTGAGCAGTTTTGGCAGAAGCTTCCATGAATATCAATCCATGCTCCTTTGCAAACTGTTCACCTTCTTCAGTGCTGACAGCCCTTCTATGTGCAAGATCAGATTTATTACCAATGAGCATAATTGTCATGTTTGCATTTGCATGCTGCCTTGCATCTTCCAGCCAACTTGCCAAGTGATCAAAAGTTTCCCTCCTGACGAATATAAAAAATTAGCTCTCCTCTCTTCTGGCTCGATCCCTCCTATGTGTATGCAATTCATGTGATTAACGAAATTAACAAGATTTGCAACTTGCTTTGTGTCCGTTCACACCATGCATAACCAACTAACAGAGTCACATGATGTGATATGAGTGTAAAAATGAACGGACACAAAGATGATGCATTTTTACACCTGTTGATATCATACAAAAATGTTTACGTTGCTCAAATACACAACTTTAATTGAAATACCTGGTGATATCATACACCAGCAATGCACCAGCAGCACCCCTGTAATATGACCTCGTGATAGACCTGAAGGACTCTTGACCAGCCTGCCATATTTTAGAGAAAACATCAGCATATATGGTTCTGATAAATCACTACCCAGAAATGTTGAATAATGAAAATATAAACTAATAACAGCATAAGGGTAAAGCCTCATTCAGTTAACATTTTTTAAATGAGAATGTTTTTTGCGCCATGTACTGCTTTTGATTGTTTCTAGCGTACCGAATACCAACAATAGAATAATCCATATAAAAACCTCCTAATTAATAAAGGGGCGGTAAAGCACAAAACCGACAACCATGAAGAGTATAATAAACTGAAAATGTCCAAGTATGTCCAATTAATAAAACTAGGATTGAAGTTTAACTGACATCTAATTCTTGCATACAGGGAATTACATATAAATATACAGATATACAGATACACCAATAAAATAAAAAAAGGAGAGATGGATGGGAAGCCAACCGTGTCCCATATTTGCAACTTGATCGGCTTGTTGTCAATAGTAATCAATCTGGCCCCAAACTCGACACCAATGGTCAGGTCATGCACTGGCTGGAAGCGCTTGTCGGTGAACTGAAGCAGAAGGCATGATTTCCCAACACCTGTGGAAGACAAATATCAATGCCAAACTTATTGGGTCTCTTATTTTACAAAGACGAGAACAACACAATTTAATACACTACACGTTTTGGTTCATCCAAACCCCACCACCTGAAGGGATACCAATTGTTCCATACACAATCCACATAGAAGAAAATTCCAAAACGGGTGTTTGGAAAAGCTAACCACGCGAACAAAATTTTGTTTTTTCAAAAAAAAAAAACAAATAAACAAACAAACACAAAGGACGTGTAGTTGACTCGTCATAGGAAGACAGATTGTTCCATACATCATCATGACAACAAAATTTTAAAAAAACAAACAAGCAAACAAAGGACGTGTAGTTGACTAGTCATAGGAAGACACAACAAAAAAATAAAAAAACAAGAACAAAAACAAATCCCACAAACTCGAAGACCAACAAATACTAATTCAACATCAGTTAATAACAATATCTGCGAAACAGCAACCCAAAAAAGAGGTTGTTAACGTCGAACAATCCGTCAACAAAACTGAATTTAATTTTCGGGGTCGGGGAGAGAGAGGGAGACATAGAGGGGTACCGGTGTCGCCGATGATGATATACTTGAAGAGATAAGCGTACGACATAATGTCTGTAGCTGCTGAAGCTCCTTGGGAAGAGCAGAAGCGAACGCAATCACAGAGAAGAAGAGGAGCTTCGATTCGAAGACGAAGAAGAAGAAGAAGATCAACCAAGCGGTAGACTCGATGTGAGACGAGAGAGAGAGAGAGAGATATGAAGAAGAAGAAGAAGAAGAAGAAGAATTGGAGATGATCGATAACGCGAACGCAGAACGCAAAAACGGTGGTGGATTTGGGTTTGCGTGCTTGCGGGTCCGTCCAACCGTCCAAGGCAACCAAGCCCAGCTACGCCACCATTGCTTCCGTGCCCATGGCGTCGCCGCGCTGTTAGATTCTTTTTCCTTATTTTATTTTTTTGTTTTGTTTTGTTTTGCTTAAATTATGACGCAATCTTTTTCACCGGGCCGGGCGTCCCTTGGGCCTCATCCGGCTTGACCGTTTTTATTATGGGGCCCATTTCGCTTTCGCTTCCTCCGAAATCCACTGCAGAGCAGAGCCCACCACCGCCCCACCGACCGACAAACCTCTTGTTTTTATCGTTCGGATAAAAATAAAATAAAATGATGATAATTTAAAATATCAATCTTATGATTCTTATCCCTTACCCACTAATATTTTGCCGCTGAAGCTTATTGTCACGTCCAACGTCTCAAACAACATTAATTTTATATATATACACGCTATTTTAATGTTTGTATAACTTATAGAACAAAGTAAACAAAGGTATAATCGTTTGTACAAAAATATCAACTGGATATCACTTAATAACATATTTGAAATAAACTTAAAATTTACAATATTACTCTAGTATTAAATCTTATACTTAATATTTAAGTTCTAATACAAGTTTATTTACTTTCAGACACACTACATGTTTCAATTTCATTGCTCATCATTTGTTGTACGAGTCTAAAAATGATTCATTCGACATTAAGGCTTACTTAGTTTATACTTATTCTGCAAAATGACTAATTGTCACGCAAGTTAGCAAAGTCATAAGTCTAACTCCGTAACATTATATCCATAAATATGATTTATTTATTTATTTTTGTTTATTATTGTAACCAAGAGTGCAAATCAACTTTGAATTTGCAAAACTATCCCGCTAGCACACCAGGTAAATGGTATCTAATAAAACTTTGCCACGTAGATACCCTATTTTACAATAATGTGTCTATATTATGGGTGAACCCAATAGTGCAACTTTAAAAAGAGGATTGTCATACACTCAACAAAGGAGGATAGCAGTTTCAATAAGAATGTCAAGCCAAAAACATTCAAGGAAGGGGACCTGATCCTAAAAAAAGATATTGCTTATATAGCATGATCACCAGGACAAGTGGACTCCGAACTATGAGAGGCCTTATGTTGTGATAAAGCATTCTCAGTAAGCGCTCTAGTCCTTATCAAAATGAATGGAAATGAACTTTCTAGCCCTGTAAATAGTAATGTTGTTAAAAAAATTTATGCTTAAACTCTTTCGCACGTATAAAATCATAATTACAATTGTCATTTAAATCGATGCCATAATAATATCACATCTCTATCAAAACATTTTTGACCAATTGTCCCTTTTATCATTAGCCTCTTTTTAACAAAACTGATGATAAGCTATTCTTACATAATCATTTTATTCCCCAATTAAGATCAAGGGAAACTTTTACTCCTAAAAAGCTCCCTAGAATAATGTTTTATATGAAGAAAAAAATCAAAAAAAAAATCAAAGAAAAAGCTAAAAAATGAAAAATTAAAATAAGGTTGTTTATCCCCACCGAAATTTAAATCTCCTCATGGACCAAATCCTTCATCTCGTCTCCTATTAAAACCTGAACCTTTCTCATTTCCAAAAGAAACATGAACTCTTAAATACCTCAATCATCCTCACCAGAGCCCAAAGAAGCATATAGCCTCCCACCCAAATAAATGACAATTTCATTCCTATTTCATATAAAGGAATGAGTCTTATAATAAAGGGCGGACTTGGTAAAAATCTAAAAGGACATCAAGGGTAAATAAATATCAAAAAAGGAGGGGCTGGGGGGATTTAGTGAAAATCTAAACGGACGCTAAGGATAAAATGCAAATCCAAGTAAAAACATTTTAAAGGACCAAGACTCCTAATTGTTTTAGGCAATTAATAATGAAATCACCAACTAAGCAATCAGTTAATCTCGCTACAGATAATCAAGCTATGAGACAATAAAGGTGCTCAGGAGCTGGTCATCGGTAAAACAGTCAAATTATCCCGTTCTCTATGAGGGATACAAATTATACTTGGTATGATGATGAATATGTTATATCATGCACATAAAACCTTTCAAAATGATATTTAAAAAACCAATAAATATATTTATTATTCATGAATGGAAATTGTTAAATTCTCCATGATAACTTCCTGAATGTTGCCTATCGAGAGGCGGGGCCCTAAAAGTACTTGATGGGTTACTCTTGAGGAAGGATTACAAAGTCAAGAGCTCGGCGAAATGCCCCTAGCAAGATGAAGGCAAACCCTTAAAACATTAAAAAAACTTGCATCAAGATACATTTCTTAAGCATTATATACATCCCATGCGTCATAGGCATTCCATATGCATCAGATGTATTTCATGTATCATTTGTGCGCAATATGAGTTTTGATGATGTTCTTATTCTCGAGAGTTGACCAAAGGGGGCTCTTAGGAAGTAAATGAATCCATCCTCAACAAAATTGCCTTTTTCCTCCAACTTCTGACTCTAGAGGTCACCTCAGATCATTCCCAGGACCTAAAAGTTACCTAGGATATCCATCATCAACAATTCACAAAAGGCTTTTCTCAAGAGCATATAGCTTAAACTTGGCCTAAGATGCCATTTTCATTTCCTATCAGTCCAAGATGGAAAGCTCCTTTTCTTGTCGGCCCAAGATGTCATTTCTATCGGCCATATACGCCAATACTTAATTATTGTCGGCCCTATATGCCAATTTTTAATTCTTGAGGACCCCAAATGCCATTTTCCATTTCTTACAATTCAAGATGCCATTTTTTCAATTCTTATTTGTAACGCCCCCAAATTTGAGACTTCCAAACCGGGTGCGTTAGCAAAAATTAAATATACAAATTTTATATCAATTTCAAACTATTACTTATTTAAGCAAACAAACCATTCATTATTATAAATTTCAATCCAAGATCTTTAAGGTTTAGGGGTTTAGAGACTAAGTATCCATAACTCATTATTACATAACAAAGCACACGAGCAAACAACTTAATAAATCTTTAAATTTTCACACAACTTTATTTCCAAGCACTTCTCGACTCCTTATCCTAGTTTCTCCATCCCTTAATTACCTGGGGTTAGAAAAGAAGTCATAAAAAGGGTGAGCTCAAATAGCCCAGTAAGGGTAAACATAAGTGGGTAAGGAAAATCATGAAGATATCGAACATAGGAAATACCATATAATATTTACACATCATACATGATCAACATTTCACAAGGAAATCATAACATGGAAGATTATGTTTGAACATCGTATCATAACATCATGATCCAGGTTAACTACCCAGATACCATATCATAACATAACATATTATCAACTGGATTGACACTCTCCAGTGATGTTCTTTACCCAATGCATTGGAGGTCTTTCTGGAATCACCCATCATAAACTTACTTTGTCCAAACATAAGAGATTATAACAACTTTAGCATACATAACATGAGGCATATCATAGAATTCCAATAAAACATTCAAGGTTAACAAGGATAACCACGAATATCAAAATGGTTATCTACCCCAATCAATAGCATAGATTATCAAGAGAGAGATTAAAAAGAGACTAATGTTCTCAACAATAAAATGGAAATAGAAGAATAAGAAACATAAAACTCTTACAATAATAATGCCAAATAAAACAAGATAAAGAGGAAGAGAAAAGTCCCTTACAATAATAATGAAATATAGATTATAATGAAAAAGAAAAAGGGAATGAGAAGAAAACCCTTACGAAATATAAACTATAATGAAAAAGAAAAAGAGGATAAGAAACCCTTACGATCACTTGTCGTTCTCCGCGTTCTAAACCTTAAAAATATCAAAAACACTAAATTAGCATTAATGCTTGAAAAGTTCAATATCACACATATCTCCTTTTATATATATATATATATATATCATACTTTAACTTATATCTTTTAATAGGCATACCGTGCTTGTGGGGTTGAATATTAATTTGGGTTCCCACTTCTATTGTTGTTCCATATCCTATTTCGATCCCATGCATCATAAGCCTTGAGTTGTGCACTAACTAGGTTATATGCCTTGAGAGTTTTTGAATAAGATTTACTTCTTGTATTGGGTGAACGGAAAAGACGTTCGATAAGCTTATTTTTCCTACGTGTCTTCCACCTTAACCATGAGGGGATATTAGACACGGGTCTAAAGGGACGATCAGGAGGAGATAAGGATGGGGATAGTTGTGAGGTTCAAGCATTAACAATTGGGGTCACAGAAGAAGAAGGGCGATTGTCGGGGGAATTCATTTTGGAAGTCGTTCCTTACAATCTTCCGATATCTAGAACCTTAAAATAAAAATAAAAACATAAGTTAATATTCTCATCTTTTCACTTGAATTATAGAATGACAACGCTATGATAAAATACTATAATTTAAAATAATTACACAGGTATGTATATGAGGTGGCAAGGCCAACCATGTATGTATATACGAGGTGGTACAACTAATCATATAAATAACATATGTAAGGTGGTAAAACCAACCATGAATATAGTATATATGATGTGGTAAAACCAACCATATAGATCTACATAATAAATAAGAAGCGACTTCAAAATTTCAAAAAATCTTAAGTATTACCTTTCGTAGAACTTCGACGCTTGGTAAGTACCAAAAGCAAAAGAGGATTTGAGTAGAGTATTTGGGATGTTAATAGGGCTTAAGGGAGTGTTTTGAGAGGGAAATTTCGTGGTGTGGCTTGAGGGATTTGTGCTTAAGAGGAGAGGCAAGACACTCCTTATATAGGCAAGGATGGTGGTAGGTGTGTAGTGTGAAAGTAGTGTATGAATTTGACTTTGGCATCAAATTAAATTATGTAAAATATATAAATACTTTATTTTATTCCTATTATCCTCTCTTAAAACGTGGGTATCTTGTCCTACCATTTAAAAAATGTTTTAAGACTTTTCAACCTAGAAGGTTCCTTTGGCATCAAAAGTCCACATTGGTGTACTCCCTACTAATTCAATTATAACGTTTTTAATTTTGTAGTTTTCGACAAATGGCCAATTGTATTGCATTACTAACTCAAATATCTACAAATGGGTATCAATTTTATAATTTTTAAATATGTATAACAAAAGTTATTGAATTTTAAAGTCGTACTAAAATGTTTACCCGTTCATACTGAACCTATGTGTAGTATTTTAAATTCTGGAATTGATTGGATTCATATTAAATTCTGAAATTTCTACACATTTTAGCTAAGTCATAAATGAACAAATGGGATTTGGTTTCATGTCAATTGGATCTGTATAATTCAAGTTATGGATTTTTGAATGGGACCTCCAGAATCTGCCTCATTCAAATTTTTGGGCCTTACCTATGTTTTATACTTTTGGTAAAGTTAAGGCTTGTAATACTTACTTACACATAGTAATTTGGCTTAAGAAACTAAATGACATAATATATAGCATCTAAACTTTTTATGACATATAAGAAATTATTTTATTATTATTTTTTATAACGTATTTAATATTTACGCGGATAAAATAATATAATTGCATAATCAATAAACAATAAAGTAAGATAACATTATAGCATAAAATATTATAATCCTAAACATAAACATTAATATCATATTCTATGGCCTTCGTAAAATTTCTTGAATTATATTAGCGTAGGTGCGTAAGACGTGTTGTGCTTGGCATGAAGAGAGCCGCACAACCCTTCGGCTAACATTGTCGTGGTTGTCGCACGAATAACCTCAAACTTCTCCCTGTGTCTCGTTGCATTATATTGCAGCCATTGGACACGAGCATTTAGCTCATCTATAGCAAAGCATAGCTTTGTAACTTCAAGTCGTATTGCTCGCCGATCTTCATCGCGTACACTATTCTCGGATGGCAGTACTTGAGAACTTGATGCCATAACTCTTATTATTCTTCTTCTTATTTCTATACTCTCTTATAAATAAAATCTCATGCTCATACCTATTTATGGAAGTTCAAACGAATACTATTCATAACGGCTAGTTACTATTCTAACGACTACTTATTAGTCACATGTTATTTGAATGACTATATTGGGTGCTTATTTTTATCGTGATAATATCTAAAATATCCTTTCTAACTATTGTTAACAATAACATTATTATTATTTTATTATTATTACTCTTTAAGTAAGAACTTAAATAGCTAAAAATTTTGCGGGTCTTACATTATTAGTCCAAGATGTCATTTTCAATCTTTGTTGGCCATATATACCATTTTTCAATTCCATTCGGCCCAATATGCCATTTTCAATTCATGTCAGCCCTAGAGGCCAATTTGAATTTACGTCGATTCCAAGATGCCAATTTCTAATTCCTATCAAGCTTAAGATGCTATTCCAGCCAGTCCAAGAGGTCATTTTAAATTCCTGTCGGTCTAAGATACCATCCCTATCGGCTTAAGATGCCATTATAGATGCCATTTTCAATTTCTGTTGGCCTTAAAAATGATTTTTCAACTTCTATCGGCCCTATATGTCATCGTTCATTTCTGTTCCATCTTGGCCTTAAATGCCATTTCCCTCTAACATGTGTAGTCATTCCCAAAATGGACTCCTCCTATCTTTGCACACCATTTGTTTCCAAAAGGTGCACAAAGAGGGACAGTTGTTGTATTTCATTTTAACCAGGCTGGATACATGCTTACATTCTCCTAAATAGCTTTTCCAAAAAATAAAATAAAATAAAAATAATTTTTCTACCTAATACCCTTCCAACAGCCATGAACTATCCCAACAGTGATTCCCCTCTTCCAACAGTTGTAACTTCGCCATATAAATACACCTCCAATTCTTTCTATTCACTCACATAACTTCCATTCCACCACACTTCAAACTCTATTCTTTAACTCTCTATGTTTTTTCACTTCCTCATTTGCAAAAATGACTAACTGGATGAAGTGTGTGCTAATGGTATTAGTATTGATATTGATTTACACCATCATGTATCTCACATTAGGCTGCATTTTTATACTTATCACTGTCATCCTTTTCTTGTATATAGTAGCAATGGCTAAATAATGTATTTTAGTTTGCATCATGTAATATCTTCACTACAGAATCCTAAATAAAATACATTTTTGCTTGTTTGTGTATTATATTACATGTGTGTGTGTGTGTGTGTATATATATATATATATAAAAAACTGATTTTCCTAAGATATGTATCAATTTTGAATGTTGTGGGAGTATTAATCCTTCTCCATGCATAACCAAATTTTGAATTTTAACTCTAGATGCATATCATACTTTAAGTGATCCAATTGCATCTCATATGGTTGATGACGACTATAAAACAACTTAAACTTTTTTCATCACAATAAGATATGTTTGAGCTCGTATCGATGATCACTCTAGGATTACAAATGTCCTCTTATAGTCTAAGCATACAAGCTCAGACGAAATTATGTAGCTTTCAAAATAGCAAAAAAAATGGTTTGATTCTCTTTCTCTCTCTCTATGCCCACGCAAAAAAGTGAGGGAGACAAACTATATGATTTTTGTATCCTCTATTTTTGATTGTCTCTTTTTCATTTTTTGATTAATGAATTGTTAAAACATATAGGATTTCCCTCAATGAATCCACAGTTGCTAAGGGGATACAAAATGATGGATTTGTCATGGGCAATGATAAAATCTTCACATGCTTGGATGCACAAGATTTGCCAAACAACCGACACCCAAGTCTGGCAGATGCAAAAACATGCTTGAGAGGCTTTTATTTTATTTGTTTATAGTATTTAGTGGCAACACTTGTTGGGCTATAATTTTCTAGAAATGCTTCATTAACGCATATTATTAATATTTTCTCTAGTTAACACCACAAGAATATAATTTTTTAATATTTTTGAATATAATTAAATATAATTTTTGAATGCCTTGTTGAATGTTTCTGTTAAAGTTTTAAATTTATAATTTGAATCTCAAAGAATTAAGCATATTATTAATATTTCCTCTAGTAAACACCACAAGAACCGGATTTTAAAATAAATAAATAAATAAATTTATATTGAAGAACTTTTTAAACTAAAATACGATGCTTTTAAAAAGAGTTATTAAAAGACATTTAGATGCAACGACACCTTTAAAAAGACATTTAACAATGAGTTGCCATTTATTTAAGATGAGCTTTTAAAATCATCATTAAATGTCTTTTTAATGATACGTCCAAAGTGTTGTCTTTTTTCCGTTTTTATTGTAGTGATAGTAAGTTAGTAACATCCAATGTAACTCCCATTCAGTATTCTATTTTTTTCATAACTCCCTTTTTAATAATATTAAATCAATATTTATTTTTCTAATATAATATATATATATATATATATATATATATATATATATATCAAAACCCAATATGAATTAAACTAACATTCATAAATAATTCATTAAAGCTTAAGATATTACTAAAACGACTTAAATACCTCTCAGTTTTCAAATTAGTCTTAGTTACAAGTAAAACGCTTATAATATTCGCTACATCAACAATCAAATAATAGCAATTATATCTAATAGCTAACTAATAAACCAACTTTGGTACATGGCTTTACTCTTATCAATGCATCCAATGTTAAAACCACCATCTAATCTTTGATCAACATTTACATTATCTTCCCATTGGCATAACAGACTTATTTAAAGTGAGAATGAATTTTTTTAACACACAATACGCCTCTGTGTCCATGAAGCAAAATAGTGCTTACTGGCAAAAGTAATTTATGGCTGCGTTCATATATGAACTTGCATATTATCCATTTTGGATAATTTTTTTAATATGTAAATAGTTCATTTATATTCAATCTTTGTTCCAATGATTTAACGGAAAAAAAACATTTGATGTTCTATTTACTTAAAAATTCTTTCCTTAGCAAACATACTATATTAATTAGAATTTTTTTTTTTTTTGCATTCTTTTGATAATCAAAGTATAGTCTGTCCTCATTGCAAAACTCATTTGTCTTGCATTTGCATTATAAACTATCTGAACATAGTTTACCTCATCAAACTCATTCCTAATGAATAGTTTAAGAATTTCACTATTCAAACTAAAAATCTTATTGATTTCATTTCTTTCTTTCACCTCCACATTAACTCCGTCTTTTACATTCACCTGATCTTCAACCGTTTAATCTCAATCTTCCATATTCAGCTCATCTCCCACATTCACATAGTCCGGCAAATTCACATTCATGTCATTTTATTGTACTCCAATTTTAACACCACTACTAACATCTTTAACTTCGAAACAATTTTTACTCTATACTCTCAAGTTCATTACTATTACTATCTGAACATAGCAAAAAATCCTTTAAAAATTTATAAAATATAAAAGCATAACAATTCTTGTAAAAAACTATGAATTAAAATGAAAAATAGTAAAATGGATTGTAAAATGTTAAATTTATTCAATCAAATTATTTGTATTGTTTTCAAGGTAATTATAAAGTCATCCAAGATGCATTACCAATATGTTGTAAATAATTTATATTTTCAAAGATGAGAAGACATGAAAGGAAGTACTAATTTTTGTAATTGATTTGTCAATAGATCATTCTAACTTTTATGGCGTATAAAGTTTAATCCAAAAGAGTTAAGTATTCTGATATTAATTAGAATCTCATCTCATGAATTTTAGAACAAGATTGAATGCTGATCTAAATTAATGGTTTTACGCAATTCCTAAACAAACTGCAGAACTATTGAATGTCATACGAAATAAAATCTAAAATCTAAACTTACTCAAAACAATAATTTAATAGATCTCCTACTAAAATCAAGAGGTTCGCAATCTTAAAAAGCAAAAATTAATAGATCATAAATTAACCATGTACGATAAATGGAGGGAGGCTGAATTCGAGGAAGATCGGAAAAAGACTGCCAAGGTATAATAAGGGGCTGAAAGGGACAAGGGGTTGAACGGGGGAGGCTGCAGTGGCTTGAACGAGAGGCTGTGACAGATGATGATGTCCCATGCAATGTAATGAAGGTTTACTTGCAAGCAAGTGCAACAAACAAAACTATAATCAAACTAAATTAAAATTTAAAACTGAAACAAAATTTCTTAAAAGCCTAAAGTTTCAAAAAAAAAAAAATAGGACAAAGTTTGTTCTTCTACTTCTTCTACTAATTTAACCATTCACTTTTTACTTTATTAGTTTCAAATAAATTATTGAACTCGTACTTTATTTCTTGATTGAGGGCATCAGATTCGAATTTTGCTGGAGATCAGAGAAATCAAAGCAAAAACACTAATCAAAAAGAAAAAAAAAGAAAGAAAGAAAGAAAAGAAACCAGTCTCTCACTCACCCTTTCTCTCTCTGTCAATCGCTTCTTATTTTAACATTATCTGCAGAATGCGTGGGTGTGACAGAACACAGCACCAAGGTCCAACTTC
Source organism: Taxillus chinensis (assembly GCA_023512835.1). Lineage (NCBI taxonomy): Eukaryota > Viridiplantae > Streptophyta > Magnoliopsida > Santalales > Loranthaceae > Taxillus > Taxillus chinensis. The sequence goes on along the minus strand of CM042092.1, from coordinate 24,095,480 downwards.
GAATTTAAGGACACATGTAATGATTAATACTAACATTATGCCGCATGATTCAGATAGACAGAGAGAGGGTGGATGTGGATGAGTGTTGGGTGCGGTGTAAGTATGCGCATAGGCATAGCCAGTCATAATTAAAGAACTCACCTCACCAGCTGTGATGTCGCGGTAGGATTTAGGAACCAAACAAAAACAGTATGAACCAGTTGTGATTTCCGGGTCCTCCTCCGCCTTTTATAGCAGCGGTTTCCAGCATACTTTCAGTTCCCCCACAGACACACGCACTCTCCCTGCGATCAGTGGTGAACGAACTTCTCAATAATAGTCGCACAGGAATCGATCGAGATGGTCGCAGCCAAACACGGCGGCGGCGATGGGGCTGAGATTGGGGTCTGGGCAGCTTGTAGTCATATCGCGGCGGCGATGATGGGGGTTGTCTTGGTGATCTTATCGGCAGCGGCGCCGGCGGCGGAGTCTGCCATCGGCGTGAACTGGGGGACGCTGGCTCTCCACAGGCTCTCGCCGCCCACAGTCGTGCGCCTCTTGAAGGACAATCGCATCCAGAAGGTGAAGCTCTTCGACGCTGACCCAGGCGCGCTCCAGGCGCTGATGGGGACAGGGATTGAGGTCATGGTTGGAATCCCAAACGACATGTTGGCTGGCTTAAGCTCCTCCGCCGCTGCTTCCGACTTGTGGGTTCGCCAGAACATCTCCAGATACGTGGTCAAAGGCGGTGCCAATATCAGGTATGTATTGTTGGTACACCCAGCATTTTCTCATGGGATCGCCGATCGAATCAGATTCTTTCTAATGCCCCTTCAGTCATAAAATATTCTTTCTTGCTGTGTAAAATCCACTCTGATTTGTTTGTATGAATTCGTCAAATTGAACAACACACTGGATTGGAGCTGGCTGTGATTTGAATTGGGTCTTTACGGTTTGATTCCAACTACTGTGATATTGAGGGATGATGAATACATACATATAAGCTGGTTTGCTACATCCCAGGACAAAAGTTGTGTCTTTGACTACAGCTTATGTGATTCTAGTTGGTAATTTGGATGCCACTTTGTGTGTCATGCTCATGCTGTTCGTGGTGTATACATTCTCATCAAAGGTTTCGGATCCCATCCTACAACACAGAGCTCACCCAAGGATGTGCAACAGCTTGTCCTGTTTAGACCACTGTCTTAATTATAAAGCTCAGGTGGAAACCATTTTTAAACGTGTCTTTTAGATGAACACATGGAATTCATAATTCTGGTCCATTTGTGTCAGCAAATTAGTTTGATTTTATGTTAAGTTCATCCATGGTAAGTTCTAAATTATATTTGATTAATGCTGCCAATGTTTCTGTTTAAAAAAACAAAACAAAACAATTGGGGTAAAAGATAGTATTAAAAGGACTTGCCTTTTTCTTAAACAACTTCAGTTTTATACCCTTCCATTTTTTAAAATGGAATGAGAGTAAAGTTGCCTCCTGCAAACATATGGAGAAGTTACGAAATATATACAAACGCTGTAAATCTCAGACTTGCTTTCTACTGATGCTGTGTAACTAGGAAGCTATACGTTGTAGTCTCTTTGACCCCCTCCCTCACTCTTTGGACAAAAAATTTTGATTAATTTTTTGGCTACTTATTCTATAAATATTAAGTTTTTTATTCTATTTTTCAGTAAAAAATATATTATATATATATATATGTGTGTGTGTGTGTGTACATATATATTACTTCGCTGTAGACAATCAAATAAGACAACCTTTTGCCTTCTTAATTATCTAAGATGATAATGTATTTTTCTGTAAATATTGTGAGCTTGAATTACATTTCATTTGATTTTTATTAATTTGATCACAGGTCTGTGGCAGTAGGAAACGAACCCTTCCTTTCAAGCTACTCAGGTCAATATCAGTCGTACGTCATCCCTGCTCTGCTCAATCTACAGCAGTCACTAGCCAAAGTAAATCTGGCAGGTTTCGTCAAGCTAGTTGTCCCTTGTAATGCCGATGCGTATGAGTCTTCCCTCCCTTCTCAAGGAACTTTTCGGCCTGAACTGTCCCAAATCATGACTCAACTTGTTTCATTCCTCAACTCAAATGGCTCTCCATTTATAGTCAACATCTATCCGTTTTTAAGCCTATATGACAACTCAGATTTTCCACAAGACTATGCATTTTTTGAAGGGACGACCCATGCAGTTACTGATGGAATAAATGTATATAACAATGCATTTGATGGAAATTTTGACACTTTGGTTGCAGCCCTTACCAAACTTGGGTATGGCCAGATGCCTATAGTTATTGGAGAGGTGGGTTGGCCGACAGATGGGGCTTATGGTGCGAACCTCACTGCTGCAAGGGTTTTCAACCAAGGCCTTATAAATCATGTCCTGAGCAACAGAGGGACCCCTTTGAGACCTGGGGTCCCTCCTTCGGATATTTATCTTTTTAGCCTGCTTGATGAAGGAGCAAAGAGTGTACTTCCTGGGAACTTTGAGAGACATTGGGGAATTTTCTCCTTTGATGGCCAAGCTAAGTACCAACTAAACCTTGGTTTGGGTAATGGGTATTTGAAAAATGCAAGAGACGTGCAGTATCTGCCGTCCAGGTGGTGTGTGGCAGACCCAACCAGGGATCTCTCTGGTGTTGCAAACCACATTAAACTGGCTTGTAGTGTGGCAGATTGTACCACACTCGACTATGGAGGTTCGTGCAATAGCATTGGAGCTAAGGGAAACATATCATATGCTTTCAACAGTTACTATCAACTCCAAAAACAAAAGTCACAAAGCTGTGATTTTGACGGGCTCGGGATGATCACTTTCCTTGACCCTTCGGTTGGTGATTGTAGATTTCTTGTCGGGGTTTCTGGGCAGAATTCGGTTGCAATGCAGAAATCTTCTTCTGGTGCTGGACGACATAGTTGGTCGCCCCCTGTTTGGCTTTCTACGTTGTTGATGATTTGGGCTCTGCTGTGAAATGATGTTTCGTAATGGGTTTTTGTCAGGCTCCACTGCTGACGAGAACTCGTGATTGCAGGATTAAAAAACGGTAGGAATGTTAAATTTGCTACGATCGACCAAAGTCGTCTAAGGCTAGTTATCGTAGCAGAGTAGTGATGTGACCAACACCGGTTACCAAAAGAGAGCAAGCAATACCTTTGATTCCGTTTGATGATCTATTGTTATTTTTCAAAATGCCATTGTCTTTAAAAATGATAAATCCAAATAAATTTTTATCACTTACACTTTTAAACTTATTTAATTTATTAGTTTTTAAATAATCCTATAAATAACATTTTTTTCCCAATCACGCTTTTGCAAGTGAGGATGTAGAGGCAACTTTTTGGGTTTTACTAATTTTATTTTATCTGTTATTGTTTTTTTTTGCTAGCCTGCGTGTCACTGGCGTATATAAGAACGCTCAAAATCACTTGACAGAAATCTAGGTCCTCAATCTGCAATGCCACTTGCAGTAGTAGCAGAAAAAATACAGAAGTTAACAATATTACTTTGCTGCTGCCGAGGTTGCCAGACTGACTTAAAAAAGGTTGTAATTTTATGCCACAGATATCAAAAATGCCACTGATAACAGCCGGACCCTGGAACTTTGAACAGATGCAAGTTTGAATGTCCCAAGCTGCCCCCGTTTTCCTAGAGCCCAACAACCTCCATCAGATTAGCCAAGTGACATGATCAGGCACGGATTGCACGGCACGGTTTCATTTCGCCTACGTGAATACAAGGGAGAATGATTATTCGTTAATGCAACAAAATTACACAAAGCATCCGTGATTTTAGGACTTTACATCAGAGCGCTTGAGCAGAGCTAGCTCGGATAGGGCGTTTCTGAGTGGTACTCTAAGCCTGCTGCTTTTATCCTGATGTACATATACGAACCAAAGCAATTACATCAGTGTTATTTCCTTAGGAACATTAATGACGACCTTCATTGATCAAGGCAATTCTATTAAGTACCATCATCCAAATATTACTACAAAATTCCATATTGAAAAAGTGCCACTGCCCTAGCCATACTTAAAAAAACAATTAATTAATTAATTAATTATAATGATAATCATGATAATAATTATTATTAAAAATGCAAGCCATAGCACAATTAGATCTTTCTTTTGTTGGGAGCATTCTAAAATAGTTAAGAGAAACCCATTTTATCAAAATTCATAACTATTAAACTACAACAACTTTTGGAGCTCAAAACTCTGGAGGCGTTCCATGATTGCCATACCTTTAAGGATGAGATCAGAGCAAAAGTATCCTCAACAGATTCAGGACAAATATTTGCAATAATACACATCTGCAATCAAACAGAATTACGAAGGCCACTGCATAATCAATTACCAAGAATACAAGTGCTGTGGTTGAGATTTGTACCTCGCCATCAGTAATACCGTAATTTTTGAGACTCCTAATAATTGAGTTAAGTGTAAAACCACAGATAAATATGAATATATACATAGTCCAATAAAAGATATTAAGATATTCACATAAGCATTACATGTAAAGGATACTCAAGAACTGGTCTGACAGAGCATGGCCTCGTATAATGGCTACCAGCTTTGGCATGCTGTAGACACGAGTCAAATGCTCTGAAAAGAGGTTCTATTAGCACTTTTGATTAATATTATACAATGTATTCCTTGAATCAAAAATAGATAAATTCTGAACAAAAACATAAATTTTGGTACATATTCCTTACAAGGGGAGTTTAATGGACGGATCTTCAGACAATATAACCATCTGCTCCTGTATTCCTTTTAACACATGTGCAGCCTCACAGTCCATCAAGCATTTGGCATTTTTTGGAAGCTCTGCACATATTACCCAACGGGGATATTCAGTCACTTCACTGAAACACACAAATTGGCTGACTCAAAACATAGGCAGGAAAGTGACTTTTCTCAGAGCAATATACAACTATGCTTTTATCATGATAGGGTGACAAACAGAATGTCACCAAAATCTGCCATATGTTGAGAACAGAGATTATAGAGCACCACTGCAGGAAATGCAAAGTTGTAAACTTGAATTGCCAATGGGCAGTGCAGTAGTGTTTTAAATGCCATCCTTTTGGAAAAAAAAACATAAAACAAACTGAATAACTGCAAAACTACATTAGACAATGCAAGAACATTAACCTCTTAACGATATATTCCCACTATATAAAATATTTCTTTGACAGCAGAAAGAGAATATTTTCAGAAGCTTTCTTTCTTATTGCTTGCATTCCCTAAGCAGTCAAATTTTAACTCTCAGATTCACATCCTCTATTTATGAGAGCTCCAAACTAATTTTGCAAAAGACATCTCCTAACTAAAAGAAAGTTGCAGTGTTTTAGCACTAGTAACCCTTTAATGAGCATCAAGATATCAAATATGGTCCAAACATAGAACAAATTTGTAAACAACCTGCATTTCCAATTCCCCAGAAGCTAAAGAAAAACATTTACTCTATAAAAAACGATATAAAAATAAAATAAAATAAAATAAGAAGAGGTTCAAGTGAAAAAGTAAAAAATACCAACCCTCATCAACATTAAGCTCCAATGAACACACATATTTCGAAACAGAATCCTTTCTAGCACTTGCAATCTTCCCCCCCTTTCCCCTTTTGCCCCAATCACCTTAAAAAATCAAATATAAGTGCAGATAATGGACCAATACTCAAATGTTCCAAATGGAAGACAACAAACAATAAAAGCAAGTAGAACAAATGGAAGACAGCATATGATTTCTTTTTTCTTTTTTAAATATGATAAACCAAAAGAACAAAGTAAATCACTGAATTTTTTTTTTGAAGAAAGCAGCACAACCTTGAGTAACTGGGGTGCTAGCCTTCCCTCTAACTTTTGGAGTAACACTATTTTTTGCATCCACTTCTTCCACTGAAGGCAAAAAGGAGTTACAATGCCATGTCAGGCCGAAGCATAACTTATTATAAAATAAATATACAAAGCACTAACCATCAGAATCAATATAAACATTTCTTCCTTTCCTGGACTTTGCTGGGCTATCATGCTTTTCTTTCAAGGGTTCTACAAAAGAATAAAAAACCAATGTTTCACTTTCACAAGCATAGAATTTTATCATCTACCACACTACTTAATCAATCAGGATCTTCTGGCACCCATTGAGCCAACTGGGTATCTCTAAATGCTCTTCTTAAGTAAAAACCAAATTAGCAACTACACTCCAGATGTCCTCTGACCAATTGAGTATTTTTAAATAGGGGAAACAACATGTGACTGAATGGACGATTACATATTCGGAATGTTAGCTTATACATTTATAGAATGAACCATGTGCTCGTTTGATACCATTGAAAAAATTTTAATGTGAAATTTTCAACCAAGATTAAAATAATAATAATAATAATAAATAAATAAATAAATATACAGATAAGGGCAGCGTTACTAAACAAGCCCTAAAAGAACTGGGTACGCGAAATGACAGCATAATACAGCGGTAAACGTCATGTAGGAGGTTAGTGAACGGTGTTGGATCGAAACAATGACAAAGGTATGGAGAAAACAGAGATTGGGCAAACCTTCCCTGGCAAGGAGGGATTTGAGAGCAGTTTTGCCTCCTTTTGGCAGCGATAACCCCTTTCCTCCCCTTTCCGCCATCGCCTAAAGCCTGCGACTGCGACTGCGACTGCGACAGAAGAGGTGATAGGGAGGAGCCGAGGAGAGGCGCTGACGGCGGACAGATCAAGAATTAATTTTCCAACTATTATTTTATTTATCTCCTTCGATTTATCTTTCCATTATCATTTTCTAACTATTACTTTTCTAACTAATATAAGATTTTATGATTTTCTATTATTTTTTAATAGAAGGAAAAAAATTATAAAAAAAACTGTTGATAAGTGAGAGTATTAAGAGTATCCACGGTTTCACGTAATTAAATTATCCTTATAATTGAAGAAAAAAATATATATTTACAAAAAAATATTTGCCTAAAATAAAATATAAGAATATAAAATAAATAATATGTTTTTCCATTTAAGAATTACTATTTATTTTTACATACTTACCATATAAAATTTTAATATATATATTTATACACATAAACTTTTAATTGGTTACATTAAATGAGAATAAATAAATAAGTAAATATTATTTAAAAGAATAAAAAAAAAAGATGTATAGAGTATTAAGAAGATAAACAAATTATAAAGAATAAATGTACTATTCAAGGACAGATCTAGAAACTTTACTTTGGGGGGACCAAGTTACAAATTTAAATATTGTAAATTTTTTCTCATCCAAGCTTTGCATATTTCAACATTGTTTATTTTTTTCTTTAAAAAATTAAGTATTGTATTTAACTTGTTTATCATCTACAGACAAAATTTAAAAAAATAAAAATAACTTCTACATCAATCAGCAAAAAAATAAAAATAAAAATATAGCAAACATGTTTTATGTTTATTACTTTATTATTTATCAAAATATAAAATCTACCTAAAAAATTAGAAAAACAATTAGGGTTATTAGCACCAGCAGATATTTAATTCACATACAGATATTAACATTAAATTAAACACGTAAAATTAGATAATTTTGCTCACACCAAAATTACTTGGCCCAGTTTACTATATCATTAAACAAATAATTCAACATGTGTTATAATATGTTATGTGTTCATCAATTTTATTAAAGTCAATAGATAAGATAGAAATAGTTATTAGTTAACGTATACCTTTTGTTTAAAGATATCTAATTCTAGTCTAATACTTTTGAAAAAATTATTTAACAATTAGCAAATAACAATTTAAACGTCAAATATTCAAACATAAATAAAAAACCTATAATCTATCAAAAAAGAATATCACTTACCGGATCCGAAAGTGAGTAGATCGCGATTTGTGCAGTGTCTGTCATTGCCTTCTTAGAGATTGTACACCGTGTCTACGGTTGCCCCGTTGGAAATCACAGTACCAGGTTGTGATTTTTAACTTTTTTTCCCTCTGGAAAATGACGTATTCCGTGCATTAAATAATTGCATTAACTTCCTTTTATTATCAGTAACCAATTTACGTATGTGTGTTAGTAATTGATATGCTTGTGGTCCCCCCACCAATTATGCCTGTTAGTTGGACTTGCCTTACAAAAGTCTGAAGTTTAAAAAATAAAATAAAATAAGACCCATCAAAACGACGCCATTTTGATGGGTATGCTTATATTTTAAAATTTTTCTCCAAAATTTGGGGGGGACCATGGCCCCTACTGGTTCCCCCCCCCCCCCCCCACACACACACACATCCACTGGTACTATTTATCACAAAAAGGCTAACTTGATGTTAATGGTTTTTTGGGGGGGGGGGGGGGTGTTTAATAAGTGAAAGCGTCAATGTAAATATTATAGTGAACTAGTTAAAAGTTTTAATAAATTTATCTATATTAAATGATATGCGCCACAAATTATATTTGAAATTTATGTATTAGCTAAAAACTTTGTTAAAATTTTAAATTTTGAGGCATCTACTAGTTAAATTTAATTAAATTTAGTTAAATTTGACTAATCGATATATCGAATTTTGTAATTTAAACAAAAGTTGTAGGCAAAACACAAATTTCGATTATAATTTGTGACCAATATTACTCCATGTAGATAAATTTATTGAAACCTTTAGCTAATTCAGTATCAATGTTCGAGTAGATAAATGATTATTATTAGTTAATGTATTAATAATGTATTATTAATAATTTTAGTACTAATGACTTTTAAAAATGAATAATATGTTTAGGTTTTATTGAAATTATAATTGACATTAAATAAAGTTTTATTTTTTTTATAATAATATATTTAATTTGCAAATTTTTTAAGAATATTCAAGATAAAAATAACAATAAAAGAATTTTATAATATACTTTAAGTTAAAATAAAAAAATATCATTCATTGAATTATTTTAATGATCTCACCTCAATAAGATACTATTTTAGTATAAAAATTATTAGTATTCTTATAAATAAAAAAATGTAAAAATATTATAAATGATAAAATTATTAGTTCATTAAAAATAATTTTTTAAACATGGAAAACTCATTTATTCATTCATTGAGGATGAATATTCACACCTATCGTTTTTATAAACACAACCACAACTAATATAAAATGACTAAAATACATAAAAATAAATGTTTGAATAATGATAATATAATATTAATTTTTTTATTTAAATGTAAATATTTCACAATATTATTCAAATATAAATTAAATATTTGAAGACTATTAATTGAATATTATATTTAAGTTTGAATACTTATTTTTAAATAAATATAATAAAAATTTTAAACAAACATGTTTAGAGAGCATTATTAAAACATAAATATAATATTTAAATAATGATTTTTGAACCATTTATTTATGTTCAAAAATTATTATTCAAATATCATTAAAATGTAAATTTTTAAAATTATTTTGGACACATTTAGTATGATGATATTATTTTTGAAAATATGATTGTCTTTAAAAATTATAGACTTAGATAATATACAATTATATATAAGTAAATTTATTTGAATTTATAGTTTTTAAAATAAATTATTTTTTAAAATAATTCTAATAAATCAAACATAACCTTTATAATTTCACGTCAAATGAAAAAAATATTTGATGAGTATTTGAGGGGTGAATATCTTACTCTCACTCATTTTGTGCACTATTGTAACTATTGAAATTTGAAAATTTGGTTTCTCTTTTATTTGCCTTAGTGGTGTTGCTTTTGGCAGCCTAGTCTCTAACGTAGGGCTCGTTTGCTTATTTTAAGCTATTAATAAAAAAAATGAAATCAGTTGTGCTACAACATCAACGTAGGTATTGTGGTTTTTAGAATTGAGAACTACAAAACTGAGAGAAAGTAGGTACCTTAGTGGATGCCTTTAATCTTATGTACAACCTACAAAGGATGGTAATTTGGTAGGCATGAGTAGCTTTGTATTAATTTATCAAACATACAATATAATGGCTAGTTGTAATCTACATTCTAAGTTTTATATATAAATACTAACTAATCAACCCAACAACAAATTATTTGTTCGTTGGCATTCTCTATAAGCTACCTGTCTCTGCCTCAGCTATGGCGGTGGTCTTGTTGCTAGTAGCAGTGCTTTTTGGCGTATTTCATGTTTCTTTGAACCAATTTTGGGCTTGCTTAGATTCTTCCCCGTGGTTGGTGTATGCTACAATCCTTTAGCTGAATTTGGTAACTACAGACATGACATCTTTACAGTAGTAGGCCTCAAGCAGCTTCTCTCTCATTTGAAGAAGAAAAATTGCAGCAACTTTCTCAACGGCAAGTGCTCATTCCTAATGACATGGGCACATAGCCTCTGTGACAACTTCCGAAAGCCCAGTGCCTGACATCCTTTTTTTCTCTTCTTTTGTCACCTGTACTCCTACTCATAAGCACATGGGTGAAGCCACATCATTAAATGATTTGAATTTTAACAAGGTGTTCCAAATATGTTTGGTGGGGAAACATGGCATAACAATGGCCAAGTCCATTCCTTTCAAAAAAATTTACTGCAAAATATTTGAAGCATTTGGCAATAATATACAAATTTACGTAATATCATAATGGTTGGGCCTTGCAATATTTGGCATCAAGAAGTATGGTTTTTGTTATCGGCATGTTGACTTCCCTTGCAACCACTTGAATATAAGAATAAATTACCTTTGCAACCTTTCCAATTAAACTCAGAGCATGCCCATTGTTTTATGTAGGTAATTGTTGAAGTCTCTAGTAGTTTACTCATTATATAAGCAGGTAGTCAACTATAAGACCCGCAAATTTTTTTAGCTATTTAAGTTCTTCCTTAAATAGTAATAATAATAATATAATAATAATATCATTACTAACAATAGTTAGAAAGAATATTTTAGATATTATCACAATAAAAATAAGTACTCAATATAGTCATTCAAATAGCATGTGACTAGTAACTAGCCGTTGGAATAAGTAACTAGCTATTATGAATAGTATCCGTTTGAATTGTTATAAATAGGTATGAGTATGAGATTTTATTTATAAGAGAGTATAGAAGTAAGAAGAAGAATAATAAGAGGTTATGACATCAAGCTCTCAAGTACCGCCGTCCGAGAATAGTATACGAGATGAAGATCGGCGAGCAATACGACTTGAAGTCACAAAGCTATGCTTTGCTATAGATGAGCTAAATGCTCATGTCCAATGACTGCAATATAATGCGATGAGACACAGGAAGAAGTTTGAGGTTATTCGTGCGACAACCACGACAATGTTAGCCGAAGGATTGTGCAGCTCTACTGCCAAAGCACAACACGTCCTACGCACATATGCTAATACAATTAAAATTTTTTTACGAAGGTCATAGAATATGATATTAATGTTTATGTTTAGGTTTATAATATTTTATGCTATAATGTTATCTTACTTTATTGTTTATTGATTATGCAATTATATTATTTTATCCGCGTTAATATTAAATAAGTTATAAAAATAAAATAATTTCTTATACGTCATAAAAAGTTTAGATGCTGTATATTATGTCATTTAGTTTCTTAAACTAAATTACTATGGGTAAGTAAGTATTACAAGCCTTAACTTTACCAAAAGTATAAAACATAGGTAAGGCCCAAAAATTTGAATGAGGCAGATTCTGGAGGTCTCTTTCAAAAATTCATAACTTAAATTATACAGATCCAATTGACATAAAACCATAGCCTATTTGTTCATTTCTGACTTAGCTAAAATGTGTAGAAATTTCAGAATTTAATATGAAGCCAATCAATTCCAGAAGTTAAAATACTACACATAGGTTTAGTATGCACGGGTAAATATTTTAGTATGACTTTAAAATTCAATAACTTTTGTTACACATGTGTAAAAATTATAAAATTGATACCCATTTGTAGATATTTGAGTCAGTAATGCAATATAATTGGCCGTTTGTCAAAAACTACAAAATTAAAAACGTTATAATTGAATTAGTAGGGAGTACACCAATGTGGACTTTTGATGCCAAAGGAACCTTCTAGGTTAAAAAGTCTTAAAACATTTTTAAAATGGTAGGAGGAGATAACCACGTTTTAATAAGAGATAATAGGAGGAAAATAAAGTATTATATATATTTTAAATAATTTAATTTAATGCCAAAGTCAAATGCATACACTATTTTTTACACCATTACACCTACCACCTTACCTATAAATAGCATGCCTCACTTCTCTTCTCAAGCACTCTTTCCATTCAAATAAGCCACAAAACTCTCCTCTAAATACTCCCCAAAAAGTTCTATTAACACCCCAATAGTCCTCCAAGCCTTCTCTTCTCTCAATCTTCCTCTCACCTGTTGGAAGTTCCAAAAGGTAAATATTTCAAGTATATATTAATCATGTTCATGGAAGGCTAATCCTCCTCATATATATATATATATATATATATATATTATCGATGGCCTTGCCCTTCAATATATATATATATGTATATTTATTAAATGATACATATATGTGTATATATAGATTATTATTATTCCATGAAAGGCTAAGCCTCCTCATACATATTGTAGGTCCTAAAGTGAGTCTAGAGGGGGGGTAAATGGACTTTCTTCGTTTGCAGAAGCTAGACTGTTAGCTGGTTTTGGATTCCTCTACAGTTCACTATGATGGAAGTATTTATGGAGAAGATGACAGGAGTTTTGTGAGCGATAACGTGAGTGATGATGAACTATCAGACAAAACTGAGAAGAAAGTAAATGCTCTTTTCTCCATAGATCTCAGTTATGAAAGTGATGGTTAATGATAGATCGATGTGTGGAAAACAACACAGAGATTAGACTTAATGGAAGTGCTAGATCTTTGAACAAAAGATTCTTGAATAATCAGATGGATTACTCTCTTGTTCTTGATTCACCGCGGCGCACAACACATCTCAGAGTTCTCTCTGAGTCTCTCTCTATTGTTGGAACACCCACACTTTGTTGGTTCTGCAAAGGATTTATTTCAAGTGTGTCAGAACCATTATCTTGTGTTCTGTGTGTTTCCTTCTTTTTAGAGAGAGGTTAAACTCTTGATTTTGTCGTTAAGTGCGTGAAAGATATATTTTTAAGATTAATGTGCTCGTGCGCCATGATGTCCATCCCGACAGACTGACTTCCCGCCACTGAAAATGCGGAATGTCAGGGGATGAGTTGTTCTGCTTTGATTTACAGATCAGATGCCCATACTGTGTATTTGGCATGCAGTTGATCTTGGCCGTTCATCCGAGGATGGTAGTTGGCAGCAATTAATGCGTCATTAATGCGCTCAACTGCTCGGGACGGTGCGGATTTGCTGTACAAACCCTAGCTTACAAAGTCGCTAAGTGACTGTGTTTAGGGTTGTAAGTTTGCCTCGGAGGTAGATGCCTCGTAGGTTCGGTGACTCGAAGATTTCAGTTAGAGCCCGTTGAAAGTGGCTAAAGTTTGCTTCAGGCTTTACAGCGTTTCTGCGAGTTTACGACTCATATCTTCGAGTCTCCGAGGCAAGAGCTTCAGGTTGGATTAGTCTTTTGTGTCACTCTATTAACTGAAATCTACGACTCTGCAAGTCTACGACTCTACGAGTCTGGGACTCCTCGAATGGAGCTTAGTGTGACTTCTTCGAATCTACCTGTTATTGTAGCTACGAGTCAACGACTCGAGTTCTGCGGGTCTACAACCTTCGGGTCTCTCAGTTTACTATATTTGACTAAGTGGTCCGAAGATCTTCGACTCTACGAGTCTTCAACTTTGCTTTTCTTCCTTAGTCTTTCACAGAGGCTCATAAACTGAGTTCCTGTATAGATACGACCCTTTAGTTATAGCTCTCCGCCATCGATCTCCGAGTCTGGAAGTATGGCAATTTCTCTATAGTGATAGTGTCCCTTGAGTCTACGAGTCTACGAGTCTACGACCCTTGAGTTACAGTTTCATTTGTTTTTCCAGTCTTTATAGCATTGACTCTTCGACCTTCAACCTACGAGTCTACGAGTCCAATTGCTTAACCGTGTTCGATGGCTTCGACTTTACGACTTTCGATCTACGGGTCTATGAGTTCGGTTTTCTTTACACTATTCGAAGGCTTTGACACTGCGACTTTCGATCTACGAGTCTTATTTTCTTAACAGTGTCAGAAGGTTTCGACCCTATGACTCTACGAGTCATTTAGCTTTGGTTACTGTTCTTAACACTTCTTCGACTCTACGAGTCTCCGAGCTTATTGATACTTACAGTAACACTCTCTTTTCCATACTGTGACTCTACAACCTTCGACCCTGGATCTACGAGTTGCAATGTTTTGTCACTGTTTCGCCTTGAGTCTCCAGACTCTACGAGTCTACGAGTCTCTTGCCAATACGTCCTATGACAGTTTCACTTCTACGAGTTTCGACTCTTCGACCCTATGACCTTCAGTTCTTCGAGTATCCAAACTTAGACTATATTTTGGCAGCTTCATCAAATCTTATATTTCCAACAATCTCCCCCTATTTAATGTAAGCTGACAACAGGTAATTGTATGAAGTCTGAGACTACGAATTTGATGGGCAATTTTAGATTAATCAGAAGATGTCTTTGCCTATAAAGAATTTGAAGGAGTGCAAAGGTTCAAAGAGACACACTCCTCTCCCCTGTACTCCTGAAAGCTGCATTCGCTGACTCCTGTCAGAGATAACTCCCCCTACGAGCTTGCTCCCCCTGAGAGAAACAGAGAAACACTCCCCCTTTCTAGGGTGAGGAACGAGCACCAGAATATAAACCGCATGGGAGCAAGGAAATAACACACAGAACAGCAGGCAGCATAGCAAAGACAGACAGAAAAGATAACAAACAAATAGTAAATACATAAAAAAGTGAAAAGCAAGAAATGCAGTGTACGGGGAATTAGAGTACAGGATAGTTATGGGTTAAATTCAGAGTACAAGACACTCTGTGTAAATTGAAAAACAGCAGCTTGCTTGCGTAGGAGTTGAGCAGGAGTCAAGTGTAACGAGGCCGCTCGATTGCTCACACGATCAAATTCAGGCACGAGAGCTGGGAACCCGTTGGTAGTCAGGATGCGGATGTAATGGCAAACATAAAAGCCGCAGCTGTGAGCATCATCCTGAGCAGGAACGCCTTGCTTGACTCGCATAATGTCTATCGGTTTGGAGAGATGATAACCACCACATCCATGCGAATACCCCTGCATGACACGGGTGAGAGTGCGATTGAATTCACGCAGTTGTTCACGTCGATGGAGTAGTAAGGTACTGGATTTGGAGTCGAAGATGACGATCCTTTGGTTCTTGAAGTCAATGTTGAGAAGAAACCAGTGCGGGGATGTTGATAAGTATGGAATTAGCACATGGTCTACCTTATCCCAGGGACGGAAGGAGTTCTCATATTTGCGACCTTGTATAATCTTGAGCATCGCTGCATCATCGAGCAGTTGAGCCTACATGATCGGCAAACAAAGTTCCACCCTGGTATCTTTACGAATGTGGAGCGGTAGCTTCTCGAGAAACGACTTCTGGGCGAAGATGAACTGAGTCATCTCAATGTTATCCATTTCTTCACCGTCATGGAGTAGTCGACAAAGATCAGGTCCGGCGAAGAAGGCTTCATAGCCGTAGGTCCTCGCAGTGGTATCCCCAGCAATATAAGTGTTGAATGCAGCCAGTTCAGCTGAGGTGCCTCCAGTAGTTACAATGCGAGGTGGGGCTTAAGGTTGGTCAGTAGTGGTAGCGGTTGGTTTGGTAGGTGAGGCAGGCATGGTGTACTCAGCCGTACTTGGATGTGAAGTTGAGGGGCCTGGCTGAGTGGAAGAGGATGGTTGGTAGGGAGCAGCCGGTTGCTTCTTCATGCGGGTTGCAATGGGAACATCATCATCATCATCAGAATCTGAGATGACAGTGGTTCTGTGTGCGTGCTTTCTCCCCCGCATGTAAGTGGTAGTAGGTTGAGGTGGTGAGTGACTCAGAGAAGGGACGGCTGGCTATGGAGATCGACTGGTTCAGGTGCAGGTCGGTCTGATGGCTGTGGGAGTGTGTTTTTGACAGTAAGAGATATTTCACCACTTGCAAGACGATGACATTCTAACAGAATATCTCCCAGAGTGGTACTGAGTCCTTTGTATTGTCTCTGGTAAGCTCCTTTGATGTCTTCACAGTGTTCCTCTAGATGTCTAAACCCATCTGTGGTTGCACTTGTGAGTGATGTCATTTCTTGCTGCACCTTGTCAAGGGTACGGTCTGATGATTCAACTTGAGTTCGTACCTCTTCCATGCTTGACTCCATGGTAGCCAGTCGTTATTCAAAGGCCTGAGATACTGATGTCTTGAGGATGCCAGAGGAAATTAGTTTCTCAATGACCTTGCTTTCCAGAAGATCTACTTCTTCGGCCGTCAGAGAACGTGAGTGAGACGCAGCTGGTACTGGAATAGCCATTGGGATATTGGCTGCGAACTCCTCACTCACTTGAGTGGCCACCTGATGAATGATATATGCAGATGGTGTAAGACCCGCAAAATTTTTAGCTATTTAAGTTCTTACTTAAAGAGTAATAATAATAAAATAATAATAATGTTATTGTTAACAATAGTTAGAAAGGATATTTTAGATATTATCACGATAAAAATAAGCACCCAATATAGTCATTCAAATAACATGTGACTAATAAGTAGTCGTTAGAATAGTAACTAGCCGTTATGAATAGTATCCGTTTGGACTTCCATAAATAGGTATGAGCATGAGATTTTATTTATAAGAGAGTATAGAAGTAAGAAGAAGAATAATAAGAGTTATGGCATCAAGTTCTCAAGTACTGCTATCCGAGAATAGTGTACGCGATGAAGATCGGCGAGCAATACGACTTGAAGTTACAAAGCTATGCTTCGCTATAGATGAGCTAAATGCTCGTGTCCAATGGCTGCAATATAATGCGACGAGACACAGGGAGAAGTTTGAGGTTATTCGTGCGACAACTACGACAATGTTAGCCGAAGGGTTGTGCAACTCTACTGCCGAAGCACAACACGTCTTACGCACCTACGCTAATACAATTCAAGAAATTTTACGAAGGCCATAGAATATGATATTAATGTTTATATTTAAGTTTATAATATTTTATGTTATAATGTTATCTTACTTTATTGTTTATTGATTATGCAATTATATTATTTTATCCGCGTAAATATTAAATATGTTATAAAAAAATAAAATAATTTCTTATATGTCATAAAAAGTTTAGATGCTATATATTATGTCATTTAGTTTCTTAAGCCAAATTACTATGGGTAAGTAAGTATTACAAGCCTTAACTTTACATAAAGTATAAAATATAAGTAAGGCCCAAAAATTTGAATGAGGCAGATTCTGGAGGTCCCATTCAAAAATTCATAACTTGAGTTATACAGATTCAATTGACATGAAACCAAAGCCCATTTTTTCATTTATGACTTAGCTAAAATGTGTAGAAATTTCAGAATTTAATATGAAGCCAATCAATTCCAGAATTTAAAATACTACACATAGGTTCAGTATGAACGGGTAAACATTTTAGTACGACTTTAAAATTCAATAACTTTTGTTATACATATTTAAAAATTATAAAATTGATACCCATTTGTAGATATTTGAGTTAGTAATTCAATACAATTGGCCATTTGTTGAAAACTACAAAATTAAAAACGTTATAATTGAATTAGTAGGGAGTACACCAATGTGGACTTTTGATGCCAAAGGAACCTTCTAGGTTGAAAAGTCTTAAAATATTTTTTAAATGGTAGGAGAAGATACCCACGTTTTAAGAGAGGATGATAGGAATAAAATAAAGTATTTTATATATTTTAAATAATTTAATTTGATGCCAAAGTCAAATTCATACACTACTTTCACACTACACACCTACCACCATCCTTGCGTATATAAGGAGTGTCTTGCCTCTCCTCTTAAGCACAAATCCCTCAAGCCACACCACGAAATTTCCCTCTCAAAACACTCCCTTAAGCCCTCTTAACATCCCAAATACTCTACTCAAATCCTCTTTTGCTTTTGGTACTTACCAAGCGTCGAAGTTCTACGAAAGGTAATACTTAAGATTTTGAAATTTTGAAGTCGCTTCTTATTTATTATGTAGATCTATATGGTTGGTTTTACCACCTCATATATACTATATTCATGGTTGGTTTTACCACCTTACATATGTTATTTATATGATTAGTTGTACCACCTCGTATATACATACATGGTTGGCCTTGCCACCTCATATACATACCTATGTAATTATTTTAAATTATAGTATTTTATCATAGCGTTGTCATTCTATAATTCAAGTGAAAAGATGAGAATATTAACTTATGTTTTTATTTTTATTTTAAGGTTCTAGATAGCGGAAGATTGTAAGGAACGACTTCCAAAATGAATTCCCCCGACAATCGCCCTTCTTCTTCTTGCAGCCCCCAATTGTTAATGCTTCAACCTCACAGCCTATCCCCATCCTTATCTCCTCCTAATCGTCCCTTTAGACCCGTGTCTAATATCCCCTCATGGTTAAGGTGGAAGACACGTAGGAAAAATAAGCTTATCGAACGTCTTTTCCGTTCACCCAATACAAGAAGTACATCCCAAATACTCTACTCAAAAACTCTCAAGGCATATAACCTAGTTAGTGCACAACTCAAGGCTTATGATGCATGGGATCGAAATAGGATATGGAACAGCAATACAAGTGGGAACCCAAATTAATATTCAACCCCACAAGCACGGTATGCCTATTAAAAGATATAAGTTAAAGTATGATATATATATATATATATATATATATATATATATATATATATATATATATATAAAAGGAGATATGTGTGATATTGAACTTTTCAAGCATTAATGCTAATTTAGTGTTTTGATATTTTTAAGGTTTAGAACGCGGAGATCGACAAGCGATTGTAAGGGTTTCTTATCCTCTTTTTCTTTTTCATTATAGTCTATATTTCGTAAGGGTTTTTTCTCATCCCCCTTTTCTTTTTCATTATAATCTATATTTCATTATTATTGTAAGGGACTTTTCTCTTCCTCTTTATCTTATTTTATTTGGAATTATTATTGTAAGAGTTTTATGTTTCTTATTTTTCTAATTCCATTTTATTGTTGAGAAGATTAGATTAGTCTCTTTTTAATCTCTCTCTCGGTAATCTATGCTATTGATTGGGGTAGATAACCATTTTGATATTCGTGGTTATCCTTGTTAACTTTGAATGTTTTATTGAAATTCTATGTGATGCCTCATGTTATGTATGTTAAAGTTGTTATAACCTCTTATGTTTGGACAAAGTAAGTTTATGATGGGTGGTTCCAGAAAGACCTCCAATGCATTGGGTAAAGAACATCACTGGAGAGTGTCAATCCAGTTGATAATATGTTATGTTATGATATGGTATCTGGGTAGTTAACCTGGATCATGATGTTATGATACGATGTTCAAACATAATCTTCCATGTTATGATTTCCTTGTGAAATGTTGATCATGTATGATGTGTAAATATTATATTTCCTATGTTCGATATCTTCATGATTTTTCCTTACCCACTTATGTTTACCCTTACTGGGCTATTTGAGCTCACCCTTTTTATGATTTCTTTTCCAACCCCAGGTAATTAAGGGATGGAGAAACTAGGATAAGGAGTCGAGAAGTGCTTGGAAATAAAGTTGTGTGAAAATTTAAAGATTTATTAAGTTGTTTGCTCGTGTGCTTTGTTATGTAATAATGGGTTATGGATACTTAGTCTCTAAACCCCTAAACCTTAAAGATCTTGGATTGAAATTTGTAATAATGAATGGTTTGTTTGATTAAATAAGTAATAGTTTGAAATTGATATAAAATTTGTATATTTATTTTCCGCTAACGCACCCGGTTTGGAGGTTCAAATTTGGGGGCGTTACAGTTGGTATCAGAGCGATGGTTTAGTATAAATTAGAGACTGAGTCTTAGAAATATGAAGTACGATACCTAAGTGGAGGGTCTTAGAATGATAATTTCGAAGAACGTATAGCACGCTGCAAGAAATTAAAAGCAATAAAACTTTAAGTGAACGCATGCGATTATCATTAGAAAATGTTATTTATTGATGGACTAACGTGCATTTTGTGAAGCAGACACGGTAAATTTAAGGCAGCACACTCTTGTGAAAGGTACGTCACTTGGCATGCTATAAAATAATAGTAGTGGATATCGCACACAAACGCACAAATTATTTTATTTCATAAGGAAATATTACATAAAGAACATTACACTAACATTGCGATAATATAGAACAGATAGATTGTCATCAGGAACGGTATGAAAATTGGACTAAACACCTCGTCCATGAAAAATAAGAACGTTACAACAATAACAAGAATGGTAAACAAGATCTTGACAAGTGGAAACATTTTGTAGAGAAGGGAAGGAGTGGTTGTTCGCCGGATTCGAAGCACGTCGTAGGAGAAGCCAGCTCGCCGGAGAAGTGATAACAATCAGCAAACCAGTTCGTTAGAGTGTTAGAGGGTGAGAAGATCAAGTCGTCAAGGTTGGGAAGCACCTCACCCGTAGAGTCTTCGACGCCAACGAGAAGGATTCGAAGTCAGTGATGGTCGCTGCGATCCAGTGAAGCTAGTATCGCACGAGATGGTGCGGAACGACGCAGCCCAAGGCACGCCTATAATGGAGAACGTGTGGTGAGGAATAAAGGCATGGACGTGTGGTTGGAAACAAAAAGGGAGGGAAAGCAAACCTATAACTAATGTGTGGTATGTCGAATTCGGTATATGTAATTAGGCTCAAACCAGCTTAGATAACAAGCAGGCCTCATAAGTGGCAAATCATCAACCACTACTCCAGCAGGGAACACATAGGAACCAAGACGTTTAGAATATTCAAACAAGGTGACACCATTAGGCCACCTCCCAAGCAGTATACAAGTAAGTAGCCCGATTTAACATAAGGACTATAATGCTCGGTTAGAGAAGCAAATAAATGATGACCCCTTAATTTAAGTAGTTATCTTATGAAATCTCATTATTATCACATGCCATGTTTAACTTATGTTACCATTTTAAGTTAAGTAACCCTTATATTTTTATACCACGGTTATTTTATTTTTGTTATATATACTCCTTTCTTTAATGCCCAAGTAAATATCTATCATCTTGTTCCATGCTTTAAGTTAAGATTCCTAGCTTCAATCTTGCGGCACGCTGAAGCTACATAGGTATAGATTTACTACACGTTAATGCCATATCATGCATGTCTTATACCGCACGCCAAAGGCACTCACCCATGCTCTTGCTATATGTAGAAGTTAATGCACCCATGCTTCTAAGACACGGTCAAGTTATCTTTTAGCTTGTTTTTTTTCTTACACGCTAACTTTACCCACCCCAACGAATAGCACTATAAATGGAAGTATGCGCCATTTCCATAGTTCTAGATCTAGACAACAATTTCTCTTTAGTTGAAAAATGGCTTCCTACTATAAACTACCACGAAACTCAAGGTTCCAACGAGTTGGTGTTCTTGGAGGAAAAACCATTGGGAAGAAAGAGTGTTATAAGATCGCAACCATAGAACTCGGTGAGGAACTTGTCTCTAAAGGGTTAGACGTTGTCTGCAATTGCGAAATTATTGGATTTCTGGAGCTTTTGTCTCAAGTCGTTCGCTCAGCGGGAGGACATATATCTACACATTCAGAGCATGGAAACGCAATCTCCGAACTCCATCAACGAAAGGAAGAAGTCGCCAGACTCTCTGATTGCTTCATTATACTTCTTGGAGACCTTGGAGCTATGGAGGAATTCATGGAAATCATCAGCTGGGCTCAATTAGGTATCTATGATAAACCCATAGGCTTACTTAATATAGGTGGATTTTTCGACCCCCTTATAGCCCAAATCGATACTGCCATCAAAGAAGGTTTCATTAAACCATCGCAAAAGAAAATCATCATCGTAAGCAGCAGCGCGAAGGATCTACTAAGGAAAATGGAGAACCTATATCGATTATAATATCATTATCATTAGCTGTACTCTAAGCAAGTGCTATATATAAAATATAAACAGAAGGAGAAGATAATCTTTATAGGAAGCAGTGCAACAATATAGCATCATCCAACTCTCATGTGTATATACTCGAATCTAGTACCACGCGAGATGAAGATCGACGAAGGGTGCGGGCTGAGATTACAAGACTACTCTTTACCGTAGATGAACCGATGACTCGTAATCATTGGCTACTATTAGAGCAAACAAGGATGAGGGAAAAGGCTAATCTCATCCGTGCAGCCACATCGGCAATGTTAGCAGAAGGACAATGTGGCTCTGCTGCAGAAGCTCGCTTAACCCTCAGGGTTTATGCAGATACAATTCGAGAAATATTGAATAGGCCGTAGAAAGTAACTATAATTTTCTCCTTGGGACCATGAGCTTTTGTGATAACGAAGGTACAAAATAATTTCGAGGACGAAATTTCTTTAAGGAGGGTAGGATGTAAGACCCGCAAAATTTTTAGCTATTTAAGTTCTTACTTAAAGAGTAATAATAATAAAATAATAATAATGTTATTGTTAACAATAGTTAGAAAGGATATTTTAGATATTATCACGATAAAAATAAGCACCCAATATAGTCATTCAAATAACATGTGACTAATAAGTAGTCGTTAGAATAGTAACTAGCCGTTATGAATAGTATCCGTTTGGACTTCCATAAATAGGTATGAGCATGAGATTTTATTTATAAGAGAGTATAGAAGTAAGAAGAAGAATAATAAGAGTTATGGCATCAAGTTCTCAAGTACTGCTATCCGAGAATAGTGTACGCGATGAAGATCGGCGAGCAATACAACTTGAAGTTACAAAGCTATGCTTCGCTATAGATGAGCTAAATGCTCGTGTCCAATGGCTGCAATATAATGCGACGAGACACAGGGAGAAGTTTGAGGTTATTCGTGCGACAACCACGACAATGTTAGCCGAAGGGTTGTGCAACTCTCATCGCCAAGCACAACACGTCTTACGCACCTACGCTAATACAATTCAAGAAATTTTACGAAGGCCATAGAATATGATATTAATGTTTATATTTAAGTTTATAATATTTTATGTTATAATGTTATCTTACTTTATTGTTTATTGATTATGCAATTATATTATTTTATCCGCATAAATATTAAATATGTTATAAAAAAATAAAATAATTTCTTATATGTCATAAAAAGTTTAGATGCTATATATTATGTCATTTAGTTTCTTAAGCCAAATTACTATGGGTAAGTAAGTATTACAAGCCTTAACTTTACCAAAAGTATAAAACATAGGTAAGGCCCAAAAATTTGAATGAGGCAGATTCTGGAGGTCCCATTCAAAAATTCATAACTTGAGTTATACAGATTCAATTGACATGAAACCAAAGCCCATTTGTTCATTAGCTAAAATGTGTAGAAATTTCAGAATTTAATATGAAGCCAATCAATTTCAGAATTTAAAATACTACACATAGGTTTAGTATGAACGGGTAAACATTTTAGTACGACTTTAAAATTCAATAACTTTTGTTATACATATTTAAAAATTATAAAATTGATACCCATTTGTAGATATTTGAGTTAGTAATTCAATACAATTGGCCATTTGTCGAAAACTACAAAATTAAAAACGTTATAATTGAATTAGTAGGGAGTACACCAATGTGGACTTTTGATGCCAAAGGAACCTTCTAGGTTGAAAAGTCTTAAAACATTTTTTAAATGGTAGGAGAAGATACCCACGTTTTAAGAGAGGATAATAGGAATAAAATAAAGTATTTTATATATTTTACATAATTTAATTTGATGCCAAAGTCAAATTCATACACTACCTTCACACTACACACCTACCACCATCCTTGCCTATATAAGGAGTGTCTTGCCTCTCCTCTTAAGCACAAATCCCTCAAGCCACACCACGAAATTTCCCTCTCAAAACACTCCCTTAAGCCCTCTTAACATCCCAAATACTCTACTCAAATCCTCTTTTGCTTTTGGTACTTACCAAGCGTCGAAGTTCTACGAAAGGTAATACTTAAGATTTTGAAATTTTGAAGTCGCTTCTTATTTATTATGTAGATCTATATGGTTGGTTTTACCACCTCATATATACTATATTCATGGTTGGTTTTACCACCTTACATATTTTATTTATATGATTAGTTGTACCACCTCGTATATACATACATGGTTGGCCTTGCCACCTCATATACATACCTGTATAATTATTTTAAATTATAGTATTTTATCATAGCGTTGTCGTTCTATAGATCAAGTGAAAAGATGAGAATATTAACTTATGTTTTTATTTTTATTTTAAGGTTCTAGATAGCGGAAGATTGTAAGGAACGACTTCCAAAATGAATTCCCCCGACAATCGCCCTTCTTCTTCTGCAGCCCCAATTGTTAATGCTTCAACCTCACAGCTATCCCCATCCTTATCTCCTCCTAATCGTCCCTTTAGACCCGTGTCTAATATCCCCTCATGGTTAAGGTGGAAGACACGTAGGAAAAATAAGCTTATCGAACGTCTTTTCCGTTCACCCAATACAAGAAGTAAATCTTATTCAAAAACTCTCAAGGCATATAACCTAGTTAGTGCACAACTCAAGGCTTATGATGCATGGGATCGAAATAGGATATGGAACAGCAATACAAGTGGGAACCCAAATTAATATTCAACCCCACAAGCACGGTATGCCTATTAAAAGATATAAGTTAAAGTATGATATATATATATAAGGAGATATGTGTGATATTGAACTTTTCAAGCATTAATGCTAATTTAGTGTTTTGATATTTTTAAGGTTTAGAACGCGGAGAACAACAAGCGATTGTAAGGGTTTCTTATCCTCTTTTTCTTTTTCATTATAGTCTATATTTCGTAAGGGTTTTTTTTCATCCCCCTTTTCTTTTTCATTATAATCTATATTTCATTATCATTGTAAGGGACTTTTCTCTTCGTCTTTATCTTGTTTTATTTGGAATTATTATTGTAAGAGTTTTATGTTTCTTATTTTTCTAATTCCATTTTATTGTTGAGAAGATTAGATTAGTCTCTTTTTAATCTCTCTCGGTAATCTATGCTTATTGATTGGGGTAGATAACCATTTTGATATTCGTGGTTATCCTTGTTAACTTTGAATGTTTTATTGAAATTCTATGTGATGCCTCATGTTATGTATGTTAAAGTTGTTATAACCTCTTATGTTTGGACAAAGTAAGTTTATGATGGGTGGTTCCAGAAAGACCTCCAATGCATTGGGTAAAGAACATTACTTGGAGAGTGTCAATCCAGTTGATAATATGTTATGTTATGATATGGTATCTTGGGTAGTTAACCTGGATCATGATGTTATGATACGATGTTCAAACATAATCTTCCATGTTATGATTTCCTTGTGAAATGTTGATCATGTATGATGTGTAAATATTATATTTCCTATGTTCGATATCTTCATGATTTTTCCTTACCCACTTATGTTTACCCTTATTGGGCTATTTGAGCTCACCCTTTTTATGATTTCTTTTCCAACCCCAGGTAATTAAGGGATGGAGAAACTAGGATAAGGAGTCGAGAAGTGCTTGGAAATAAAGTTGTGTGAAAATTTAAAGATTTATTAAGTTGTTTGTTCGTGTGCTTTGTTATGTAATAATGGGTTATGGATACTTAGTCTCTAAACCCCTAAACCTTAAAGATCTTGGATTGAAATTTGTAATAATGAATGGTTTGTTTGATTAAATAAGTAATAGTTTGAAATTGATATAAAATTTGTATATTTATTTTCCGCTAACGCACCCGATTTGGAGGTTCAAATTTGGGGGCGTTACAGATGGTGTGGCCATCTCAGTCCTTTCTACAGTCTCAGGACTTGTGGGACAGCTCCTACATCGGAGTCACTGGCTGCAACACCAGGAGTTTCTTTATCTTTTGCTACCTCTTCTACCACAACGCCTACCACCTCAGCATCATGTGGAGTAGATGTGACAGGTGAGTCCACCATGATAGGAGATGGGGCAACCACTGATACGGCTTCCACTGGGTCTCTACTGACAAGACCCTGCTCGACTAACCAATTAATCAGATGGTCTCTATCTACCATCTGTTTACCAAAAGCGATCCATGCCTTTCGTAAATCAACGGGGGTCATATGAGCCTTGGCATATTCCATATAAAACTCTTCTAGCTCAGACTCCCAAGGGTGCTCAACTACAGTGTAGGAGCCCTATCCTTTGGGGCTTCTGTGCTGGGGTCTGCCCTCACCGCCAAGTGTTTTCTTACTTCTGCAGTCCTTGGGTCTCTCCCGTGTAGAATCAAGGGGGAGATGAGTTCGGCAATGTTCTCCACCACTTGAGTTATATGTACTGTTGCAACGGATGCAGGAGCCCCTGAAGTCTGTGAGACAGAACGGCTGTCGTGGTATGCAAGCTGGGCCCGACAGCAGGGCTGGTCTCTGCACGACTTTTTGACTCGACTCTCCCTCCTCATCGATTCCATCTCCACCCACCATCCTCATAAATACTTTTAAATATGTATTTGGTTGGCAATGGCACTGAGGGCTTGTTGTAGAATACGTCGGCGAGGCAAACCTAAGGACTTTGGTGAGAAGAAGTCCAAGTGTCCCTTCTTGCTTTTGATCATGGAGTGTAACCGTGTCCCCAGTCTACCTGCCTTACCCGTAGAACACTGCACATGATCTTCAACCGCTCATGACTTGCGAGTCATGAGCTGTCTTCTTACACATAGAAGCACCGTCCGTGACTATGAGAGTTGCTGCCTGACCGGAAAAACCCATCTTGGGGCTTCTCGACCTTGCTTTCCGGGATTGGAGTACCCCAAGAAAACTTACGCTCTTCTTTGGAAAGACTAGGAAGAGGATCAAAGGTACCTGGGGAGTGGGAAGTGCATCTTGGATTGTTTCGCAGAGATACGAACCCTACTCCGTGTACGCTCCCACTAGGTCGTCTCCGCTGAATGCCATGGTCTCAGCATAATTCCGAGACATCTTCTATCAGTAAGTCTTGCACCCCGAGCATGATGCAATACGGTTTCATCGAGGCGGTTTCTAAACTCGTCCAGCAACTGACTTTGGCGTCGCTATGGCTTCCTCAAATTACGATGAATCCTGGGATGATGTTGCGTAGATTGTCGGCCATCGATGAGCTTGGTCCTGCCATTGAGCTTGTAGAGAAAGAAGGAGATACTCATAGAGAGAGATTGTAAGGTTCGAAGTTGGTCGAGGGGAGAGAAAGAGAGAAAAGAGACAGACCGAAGAGAGAGAAGGAGAGAGGTTTAGGGTTGGGGTTCGAGTTTTGAAAAACGACGAACTTACCTTTGAGCTCCGTCTCTATCGCTGACTTATATGTGAGTTGAGAAGTGTATCGTAGAAGCCACTCACTCTGTCGGTTCGTCCTCATGGTCCGCGTTCTTTTCTCTAACCCATCATTTGATTATTCGGATCCACCCGATGGAATATTCAAGCAATGAATCCACGTCACTCCTTAGATAAGTGTAACTCCCATTTTAAGTGCACAGTGACGTGCTGATGTGTCTGCGATGCTTGAAAAGTAAGTGACAGACTCCATCTCGCTTTGATACTTGGGCCTACGACTCTCACTGGGTTATGTTGGGATGCTCGAGGTTACGACCCTCGAGGCTTCGACAAAGCATGCCTTCAATCCTCGCTGTTCCTCGATGTGTTTTACTTGCAATGACTCGACTTAGCGAAGGTGGATTTCTCTGGACTTTTTCAATACTTAACATTACACATTAGATGTATATGGCAATTCATAGAATATTATTCATGATGAATAGTGTTATTTGTGGAATTGAAGTTACATATCCAGAACTTGATTTCTTTCATCCGTAACACCTGGTATATGTGTATGCCTACTGCATCACTACCATTCAACTCTCCATTTACCTTAGAATGACTAAGTATTTCACCACACTACATCTTGTGCAAGAAAATGATCTCTATGTTAACATAGCAACCAGTAAACCATGATTTATCAATTGTAACAATCCAGTCATGAATTCTAAGTCTTCTCACATATTTAGCAAAACTCACTCAATGAAGTCCTCACCCTCTCACTCTCGGATCAGCATGTGAGCTTGATTCAGGAACTAGAATTATACTGTTTGGTAAGCTCATGGTCAATGAATCTTACCACAACCCTGATCCAAGGCAATGATTTTCGGTTCAGCATAGATGACTTGAGAGACAAGATGGCCCTATTGAGAATCGAACACACACTCTATCCTTATCTAATTTACAACACATTAAAGGTAGAGTTTGGAGTTTGGTCATTCAGATTATCTCGTGAATTGTCTCTTTTCTTTAGTAGAGCATCAATTTTCAGTGCTTATTCATGAGCCTTATTACAAGGACAGAGCTCAACACAATATCTTTTTGAATTACATGACCATACAATTTTAACTCCAATTTGCTATTCTAACAGAGACACAAACTGGGAGAATAGTGAGGGCTCCCCCTAAGATAGGCAGTCAATCTATTGTCTAGCCTTTGCCTTTTTCTCCTTGCCTTTTTATAGTGAAGGATATTGGCTCTTCTTAAGTAATAGGCTTTTTATGATTCTCAAATACTACAGTCTCAGTCATCCTTTGAGCATTAGATCATTGAGGATCCTTTCCGTGCAAGCCAACAGTACCATGAGATACAACAGTTCCTGCTAGTTAATGAATGCAATACCACACAGGTGATATTCACTTAGAATAAAATAACAAGTAGTGGGAATATCTTCTGATTTAAACATAAGGGGAATTGCACTCATTTCTCTCAAGACTTGAGGGTTCATGACAGGTTGCACAAAAGACTTGAACTAGGTTCAAAGTTGGCAAGCTTCATCCATGTGATTTCTCACTTTCCCGCAGTAGATATGCATGAATCACACTTAGCCATTACTAATTTTCAAGGAGATATAAACGGTAATTAACAGTGTCATACGTATGTTCATGCACAGGTAATTAGTTAGAGATGAACCACAAGACATGCTGTGAGACTCATGAATTTAAATCTAGCATGCCAAGTTTTATCAGAAGTTCATTGAACCTGGCTTCTTGCAGTGGTTTGGTGAATATGTCGGCAAGCTGATCATCAGTGGATATATACTTCAGAGAAATGTCTTTTTTTAGCACATGATCACGTATGAAGTGATGTCTGACCTCAATGTGCTTGGTTTTGGGATGCATAACAGGATTGTTGGAAATTGCAATGGCGCTTGTATTGTCATAATACAAAGGAATAGCCTTCAGGTCAAACCCATAATCTGATAGTTGACTAGCCATCCAAAGCAATTGAGCACAACAACTTCCTCCAGCAATATATTCAGCTTCAGCTATGGAGGTTGAAACTGAATTCTGTTTCTTGTTAAACCAGGATACAAGTCTGTTGCCTAAAATTTTTCATGTTCCACTTGTGCTCTTTCTATCAATCTTGCATCCGGCAAAGTCTGCATCTGAATATCCTCTCAATTTGAAATCAGACTCTTTTGGATACCATAGTCCCAAATTCTCAGTTCCTTCGAATCTGGCATGATCCTCTTGACATGTGACAAGTGGGATTCTTTGGGATTAGCTTGGTATCCTGGCACGTACACATGTTGTAAACATTATGTTAGGTCTGCTGCTGTCGACGTCAGCAAGGATCCAATTATGCTTCTATATTCCAAGATATCCACCTCCTTCCCCTTTCATCCATATCCGGTTTGCGTTTGTAGGAATGGGAGTTTTCATGTGTGTCACATCGGTCATCTTAAACTTCTTCAGAATCTCCTTTGTATATTTGGTTTGACTGATAAAGATCCCATCCTCTAACTGCTTGACCTCCAATCCAAGGAAGAATGAGAGTTCTCCCATCATACTCATTTCATATTCACTTTTCATTAGATGAGAGAAGTCTTCGCATTGCTTTTTGTCCCTTGATCCGAATATGATGTCATCCACATAGATTTGGACTACTAAGGGTGATCCTTTTCCTTCCTTGAGAAATAGTGTGGGGTCAATTTTACCTTTTTTGAACTTATTTTTGATCAGAAACTCTGACAATGTTTCATACCATGCTCTGGGAGCTTGTTTTAGTCCATAAAGAGCCTTTTTCAGTTTGTATACCTTGTGCTCTTGGTTTGGCTCTAGAAATCTGGGAGGTTGTTCAACATAGACTTCTTCTTGGAGGTCTCCATTCAAGAAAGCACTCTTGACATCCATCTGATAAACTTTGAAGTCCTTGAATGCTGCATATGCTAAGAACATGCGAATGGCCTCCAGTCTAGCAACTGGTGCAAAGGTTTCATCATAGTCGATTCCTTCTTCTTGTATGTATCATTTTGCAACCAGTCTGGCCTTGTTTCTGATTACAACACCATCAGCATCAAGTTTGTTTCTGAAAATCCATTTCACGCCAATGACTTGCTGTGATCTGGGCCTGTTGACCAACTCCCATACTTTCGTCTTTTGAATCGATTTAATTCTTCTTACATTGTATCAATCCAATGGTGATCCTGAACTGCATCGTCAACTGATTTTGGCTCCACTTGTGATAGGAAGCACATATACAGATTTTCATGAAGTGTGGCAGCCCTTGTTTTAACTCGTGCAGCTGGATCTCCAATTATCAGTTCAGAAGGGTGGTCCTTTAACCTTCTTCTTGTCTTTGGAAGGTCTTCTCTTTCTTCATGATGGATACCCAATTACTCAATGTCAGGTTCTTGGGTTGATAAAAGTGGCTGAGTCTGAACAGGTTGAATGTTAAATTCATGGTTTTCTGCATGATTTTTGACTTGGTTCCTCAAAGAATCGGTTTAACTCGTGTTCATCGAGTTCGGGTGCATCTTCCCTTGTCTCTGTTGTAGTGGGATTATCTGTGTCTTGGTCTTCTATAATGACAGTGTCCTGCACTTCATTTACATTTGTGTCTCCTTTCTGCATTCCATGGTTAGTCTCATCAAAAGAAACATGAATAGACTCTTCAACAACTTTGGTTCTTCTATTAAATACACGATAAGCCTTGCTAGTCATGGAATATCCAACAAGATATCCATCATCTGATTTAGACAAGAATGTAGCAAGTACACCCGAAGATCCTTAGGTGACCAATGTTTGGTCTCCTTCCCTTCCATAACTCATAGGGTGTTTTCATGGCTCGTTTGTTAATTAGAGTTCTGTTTTGTACATAACAAGCAGTGGCAAGCTTCACCCATAGGGATTTTGGGAACTGAGCTCCTGTCAACATGGTTCTAGCTGTTTCAACTAATGTTCGATTCTTTCTTTCAGCTACTCCATTTTGTTGTGGAGTTCTTGGTGCTGAGAAATTATGCTGGATACCATGTTTAGTACAAAACTCTAACATATCAGAAAATTCAAATTCCTTGCCATGATCGCTACGAATGTACTTAATAGAGAGACTCTTAACATTTGTGACCCAATTAAAGAGTTCGACAAGATTCTCAAATGTTTCAGATTTGTTTTTGAGAAATATGACCCATGTGTATCTGGTATAGTCATCTACTACTGCAAGAAAGTATCGTGCACCAGATAAGGAAGACACATTTATTGGTCCACATAGGTCCATGTGCAGAAGTTCGAGTGGTTGTTTGATTGAGGTTTTATCTATACTCTTAAAAGAATGTTTGACCTGCTTACCCAGCTGACAGTCCCTACACGGGTGTTCTTTCTCATAAACATGCTTGGGTAAGCCCTCAACCAAATCCAGAGATGCCAATTTAGACATAGTCTTAAAGTTTAAATGGCCGAATCTCTTATGCCATAACCAACTAATGTCAGTTGAAGCTTTGGACAGAAAACAAATTGGTTCATCAGATTGAGTATTATCAAAGACTAACTTGTAGACATTACCTTGTCTATGCCCATTTAGTTTCACCTCTTTGGAGGCAGGGTCCATAATTGTGCAGGTGTGTTTAGTGAACAAAACTTCATAACCCTTGTCACACAATTGACTTATGCTCAACAGGTTATGTTTAAGACCTTGAACAACAGATACATTCTGAATGGACACAGAACCATTAGAAAGAGTGCCCTTACCAACAATCTTACCCTTTTTATTGTCTCCGAAAGTGACAGATGAAGCTGTAACCTCTCTTACCTCATTCAATAGAGAGGCATCATCTGTCATGTGCACAGAATAGGCACTATCAAGATACCACTGGCTGGAATTAATCTTTTGTTTCTGGTGGCTGCTTTCAGCTCCAGGTACCTGTTCCTGCACAATGAGTAACTAAGTCTTAGGGGCCCAATTAAGATTGGGATTTGGGTAAGTGAAAACTACAGTTGGCAATTTAGGTTTCCAATAAGAAGGGGCAGATTTAACTTTCCATGCTAATCTTGGTGATCCTTCATTAGATTCATTTGCAGGGTTGATCTTCAGATTTTCAGCATGTTTTCCTTTCTTATTGTTATCTTTGGTAGCTTTAATAGGCACAGGTTTGACAGCTTTCTTCACAGGCTTGGTCTTTAAGTCTTTTGAATGGGTAGCCTGTGTGTGCCCGGAGAGTTTCTTCCTATCAACGATGCTGTTGCTTTGCAGATTTTTAGTGACATTAAGCTGTTTAAGGTTTACCCTGATTTCTGTGGCAATCTCCTTCATAAGATATTCAAGGTATAATCTGCACTGATAGGAGAGGTGTCCAACTTCACAGCAGATGGGGCACGTTACATGTTGAGGTTGAACATTCTGTCTCAAGGGTTTTGCTGGAGTGTTAAGAGGTTTCCTAGATTTTCTCACATATCCTAGACCATTCTTAACTCTTTCCTCAGAGACAAACTTAGGCTGAAAGGCAGCAGCCTTGCTGGATGAACCAGTCTCAAATTTTGTAGTGTGTCTACTTGGTTTTGTCTCTGAGATAACTACACCCTTACCCTTGTATTGGGATATAAAGGACAGGTTGACTGAAGGTTCAGCTTTCAGTTCTTTCTTAGCAACTACTGCATCACTGTCCTGAGATGCAACAGTACCCAGGTCTTTAAGTTTGGGTGTTACCTGTTTGGGTGAACTAGCAATAGCCATTGGTACCTCCTTTCCACACTTAACGAGCACACTTCCAGCAGGAATAAAGCCAGCAAGACACTTGGTCTGAACAGGGTAAGTCTGGGCCTTGGCTATTTGGTCTTCAGAGAAACCTAGACCTAAGGCTAGACTTTTAACATTTGGAGTAGTCCTAAAGTGGGCTGCAATCTCAGCAGAGTCTTGCCACTTTTGACGGATTTGTCTTTCCTTTTCCAGTTCTGCTTTGGTTTCAGTTAGTTCCTTTTCAAGCCTATTGATGTCTTTATTAGCTATTTTTAGTTGACCAGCTTTGTCCAAAAGATCATCGTGTGTGCTTCTCATCTCACTCACTTCAGCCCTTAATCTTCTCTTTATTCTTTCATAATCATCTATAGAATCTCTATATTCACATGAAAGCCGTTCCAGTTTAGAATAGTATCTTTCTTTGTCAGCTTTCATAGGAAGAAATTGTTCCTCCATTTCTTTAAGAGCTCTATAGGTATCTTCATATTCAATGTAGAGCTGTTCATAAGTTCTTACCTTGAGGGGAGGTGAATGGTCAGCCATGAAACAGATGAGACCTTTTTCCTTCTTCTCCTCATCAGATGATTCTTCTTCCTCCTCGGTTTTACTATTAAACTTGTTAGTGACAAGAGCCTTCTTCCTCTTGTCATCCTTTCTGCTTGAGGAGCCTTTGGTCTTCTTCTTCTTCTGCTTAGCTGCCTCTTTTTTCTCCCTCTTCAGCTTATAACAGTCAGCAGCGAAATGGCCGGGCTTGTTGCAGTGATAACATTGCAACTTGTCCTTCTCTTTTCCCTTAGAGAAAGATGAGGAAGACTGCCTTGCTTTCCGTCTGTAGTTCCCCCTTCTCTTCAGTAGTTTCTTGATCAGAAATGCCACTTCTTCATCTGAGGCACTATTTGAGCCAAGTTCATCAGCTTCATCTTCTTCCTCTTTTGAAGACGGTTCCCGTGGTTCAGCAGCAGCCTTAAAGGCAATAGACTTCTCCTTTTTCTTGGAAGGATTCTCAAATGCCTCAAGTTCTTCCTTTTGCATTTCGAACGTCTTGAGGTCCCCGTATAATGCTTCTAAGGCACAAGTCTTCCATTCCTTCAGCTGATAGATGGCTGATGTCTTCATCAGCTGTCTCAAGGGTAGAGATCTCAGAAATTTTTCATTTTTGTCCTTTTGAGAGATCTCAACTTTGTAAGTCTTCATCCATTGAATCAGACCTGTGAACCATTTGTAGATACTGTCCAATGACTCTTTCGGTTCACATCTGAAGGCTTCATACTCTTGTTTGAGCATGGAGATCTTGTTGTCCTATATTTGCTTATCTCCTTCGTAGATGAGACAAAGCTTGTCCCATACCTCTTTAGCAGTTTCAAGATCTTGTACATCCGTGAACATGGCTTTTGCCTTGAAGCCGAGCTTTACTTTCCTCTACTGCACCTTAGACCAACTGTCTGGGTCTTTCATCATTAGCCGACCTCTCTGCATACTCTTTGGTGTGAAAGGTCCGTTCTTTATCGTTTCCCAGAGATAGGTGTCGAGCATGTCTAGGTGCGCTCTTATTCTCGCTTTCCATTTGGAAAAGCGCGCGGGAGTGCACATAGGTACTTGGGAGGATGAGCTAGGCAAAACATCATAGAAGTCTTCTTGTTCTTTCTTATTGCTGTTGGTACTCGGTTCTTCCTGCTCCTGGTCTCCAGTCGCTCCTTCCTCTGGAACACGACTGGCTTCAAGTTCCTCAATAGGAACTGGAGTTTGCTCGGGAGCTGGAGCTGCACTGCTGGAATCCATGTCGGCCAATAGTGATCTCTACAGAGTTGTAGAACTTGCTCTGATACCAATTGTAGGTCCCAAAGTGAGTCTAGAGGGGGGGGGGTGAATAAACTTTCTTCGTTTGCGGAAGCTAGACTGTTAGCTGGTTTTGGATTCCTCCACAGATCACTATGATGGAAGTATTTATGGAGAAGATGACAGGAGTTTTGTGAGCGATAACATGAGTGATGATGAACTATCAGACAAAACTGAGAAGAGAGTAAATGCTCTTTTCTCCATAGATCTCAGTTATGAAAGTGATGGTTAATGATAGATCGATGTGTGGAAAACAACACAGAGATTAGACTTAATGGAAGTGCTAGATCTTTGAACAAAAGATTCTTGAATAATCAGATGGATTACTCTCTTGTTCTTGATTCTTCACATAAAGTTTTAAATTCAAATGATGTCTTATCTGTTGGACCCCATTTTGTCCGAGTTGGACATACTAACCCCATTTGATATATATGCCTTTTTGCCCATGCCATATACCTTGTTGAACAGGTCCTTAGAGATTCCCTGTGATTTGCACAAGATGGATGTATTGACACTAACGGGGAAGCCCAAAATTGATAACCTCTGTTGCCTGCCCCTAAAATGCCCAAAGATCAACGCCGGGTGATAGAGGATGAAATTTGGAGACTAACGCACTTGACCGAGCTCAATTCTGATTTAAAATGAAGAAGTTATGGCTAAAACAACTTTCATTGGAAAAAGTCAAACCTGCCAAAAGACGGTCAATGCCCCTGGTCAAACTGCCCGGAAAAGTGACCGTGTGAAATTTTCCAAAATATCTATTTAAGCAAATATGGGTCCTCCTAAACAATCCCCAAAAGGTCTTCCATTTTCGCATTTTGGGTGGGGGTAAAAAGGTAATTTAAAAAAAAAACTTGCCTCGTAGCCTCGTAGTGTCGGCAGGTCGAAGCTTTGAAGACTCGAAGCCTCGAAAACTCGAAGCCTCGAAGACTCGAAGCCTGTAAGCTTGCCGACACTCCGACCTGCCGACACTTCGACCCGTTGACCATTGACCCACGACCTACGAGCTTCGACTCATGACCTACGAACCTACGACCCACGGATCTTCGACCCACAACCTATGAACCTACGACCCACGACCTACGAACCTACGACCCATGGATCTTCGACCCTTGACCTTCAACCCTTTGACTCTTGACCTTCGACCCATTGACCGTTGACCTTCGACCCATTGACCATTGACCTTCGACCTACGAGCTTCGACTCATGACCTAAGAACCTACGACCTATGAGCTGACTCATGACCTACGAACCTACGACCCACGGATCTTTGACCCACGACCTACGAACCTACGACCCACGGATCTTCGACCCACGGATCTACGACCCACAGATCTTCGACCCACGGATCTTCGACCCTTGACCTTCAACCCTTCGACTCTTGACCTTCGACCCATTGACCGTTGACCTTCGACCCGTTGATCGTCGACCTTCAACCCGTTGACCATTGACCTTTGACCCACCAACCCTCGACCTTGCCGACATTTCGACCCGTTGACCGTTGACCTTCGACCTGTCGACACTTTGGCCCTATTGACCTTTGACCTTCACTGTTTGGCTGCATTTCTGCCAACTATTTCCTATGCAGTCACGAGACCTATTTTTTATGCACTTCCCATCTGACAGAATCATTTTTCAACGCCTGTCAGTCACATGTGCTAAACCATCCGACAATGCACAAAACCTGCAATTAAAAACGCTGGCATTCATAACAGAGCATTAAATGCAGTAATTAAAGATAGTCCAGCCAAAATCCTGCCAGCCTTTTAAATTCAGTCTCTTGTCCACGCAAAACACATAAAGACTCCTCATATCTGACGAAAAACCCTTTTGCCATTTTTTCATACCCAGCTCCCTTATCAAAAAAAAAAAAAAGAAAAAGAAGGAAACTTCTAAAAAAAAAAAACAGAGAACACCCCAGAGTTCAACAAAAAATTTCGGTTCCTGATTTTCACCCGGAGAGAACACCCGAGTTCGGATGACCAAAAGCTTTTACGAGAGGAAAAAGAGATTACGCCCAAGCTCCTTCTCTTCCAAAAACAAACAAAAAAATAGTGTGTAAACCCAGGAAAACCCAGTCTCTCTTCTCTACCCCCTTTTTCCAATTCCTCTTGCTCGAATATCTCATTCCAGCTCTATTCTTTTCCCAGCAAAAGAAAAACAAACAAAATGCTTCCTATTCGATACATACTTTTCTCCCTTATGAGTCTCTTTTCTCAAAATAGACAAAAGTCCCACAAACTCTCTCTTTCACTCTTACGGGTTCTTTCCTTCTCAAAATCCCAACTGATTTTTGCCATTTGCACTACTGGGACTTCGTGATTTGGTAATTCAAGCAGGCGACTGTCGGTGCAGACAAGGATTCAAACGAAAGTCCGGTGTTGAAGCCCAAAGTCGGTTTTGTATTTATTACTGTTTTTAGCTTATGTATATTCATATTTGATGTCATACGTAGTGTTTTCCTATTTTTTTTATGTTGTTGGGTATATGTTGTATTTTACTATATTTTCCTTTTTTATGTTGTTGGTATGTGTTGTATTTTCCTTGTATTTTGTAGATGTTGTATGTTGTAATATGTAAAGTAAAGTAAAAATAAAAAAAACAAAGAAAAAGAGCAAGGAGAGGCATGAAAAAAAAAGAGTGAGTCATTATTGGATTCGTGGATGTCACAATCACACACATCACTGTATATGCATATATGCAACTGTGTTAGCTCATAGTTTTATCCTTGCAAAAAAAAAAATGTTTTAACAAAACACAAAAACCAAAAAATATTTTCTAACTCAAAAAACCCAAAAAAGGAAAATAAATTAAGCCATCAAAACATATTTCCATTTTTTAGGACTTTAATTTTCAAAATAAAACCAAAACAAAAACAAAACCTTAGGATTTCATTTTCCTCTTTAAATAAAAAGCAAAAACCCAAAACTTTTAGGATTCCCTTTAGAAATTTAGGACTTTAATAAATAACTTAGCTAAATAAAAATTATAGGCTTTTTTAGGAAACCTAACCCAGTTGTGGCAGTGCAAATAAAATAGAAAACCTCCTCCTCCAAAAATAAATACCGAAAGGGCGCTATAGGGGTGCTAATCCTTCCCTACATGTAATCAATTCCCGAACCCTTCTCTGATAACGCAGACTACACCTTTAAACTACTTAAAGTAGAGGGTATCCAATTGTACCCCAAAAACAGTTGGTGGCGACTCTAAATTTTCTCACCGTTGGTCTAGTTTGAGCTCACCCCAAACGGGCCCGGACGAAAACCGATGATGACCAGTGGCAACTCTTTGGGGATATACACACTTTAGAGAGTTAGGTCTAGAACTAGGATTAGGAGGTTATTTTAATTGTATTGTTGTATATATTTAACTGTCGTGATAAGTTGTTTTCTAGATGTAATTGTGATTTACTTGTTTAACTGCCATTATAATTGTCGTTTCTACGCTTTAACTACCATGATAGTTGTGATTTACTGCTTTCCCTACTTGTTGCATCCATGCATAACCCTATACCCGGGTTTAGCACAATTTAGGTTAGCGAGGTTTAGTACGGTCCCCAGCGCGTTGATCATTATCTGCAATGGGGCCTCGGACTCCTCACTCAAGCTTGAGGTTCCTTTAAGGCACGCCCTTTTAAGATCCCCCTCCGGTAAATCCCATGGTGTACGGAGCCCTCTATTGAGGAAGTTTGGGAACCAACGAATAAGATAGGTATAGCAATAGAAGCCCATCAGAGGCATTGACCCACATGTTGTTTGCTGATTCCATGCCATGCTAACCTTTGTTTTGTAGGGTAGTCTATAAGTCATCCCCTGTACATCTTATTTGCCTTACTATTGGCCTATTTTTTATCCTGTTTATTTGCCTTGATTTGTTTTAACTGCTATCCTAACCTGTCATCATGCATAACACGACATTCATATAGGCATGGCAACTTTCAGTCATCTCCTAAAAAGCCTTCAGGATAAAAAGGCTGTTGCAGTGGTGGCCCAAGCATTTGGGGACATCCAACTTCGCCTTGGAGATTTTCCACCAGAAGAAGCCCACAAAGCAGAATATGTTATCATAGAAGATCAGCTGGACTACACTAAGGAGGTATAGGCCATATGGAGGCAGTCGTCAGATGAAAGGAAAAACATATATATACAACAGTTTGGGGATTTGCTCCATGTGACCGAGCTACTGGCCGATAAAGATATGCTTGGGGCAGCCATATATTTTTGGGCGCCTCGATGGTGGTGCTTT
Organism: Taxillus chinensis; assembly: GCA_023512835.1. Lineage (NCBI taxonomy): Eukaryota > Viridiplantae > Streptophyta > Magnoliopsida > Santalales > Loranthaceae > Taxillus > Taxillus chinensis. The sequence continues at coordinate 24,056,298 of CM042092.1, read as the reverse complement.
GACTTCAACGGCATAGATCTTGCTCCCACAATAGAAGAATATAGAAGATTATTGGATATCCCCGTAGAAAACAAAATGAAGATCTATCTACCGGAGCCTAGAAGATCATGTTGAAGGGCCTTTGCTGAGATAATGGGAAAGCCAGTATAGGACTCACCGGCGGCCACGACCTATGGTGGGCAGGAATATCTTTCATGGGACACAATCAAAGAAATGATACAAATTGCGACAGAAGCTGGGGCGCACAAATTGTTAACATTAGCTATATATGGGCTGGTCATTTTCCCAAGGATACCGGCCCACATCGATGGAGCAATTGTAGATTTAGTCCAGCAAGTGCTCAAAGGATGTGACCCTACTCCTGCTATCTTGGCTGAAACCATCCGATCTCTTACCTACCTGAGGAGTAAGGGCTCGGGACAGTTCATGGGGTGCTTGCCTCTCTTGTGCACTTGGTTACAAGGTCATTTCCCTCGTAGTGTTTCTCGTTTTCCTGCTGTGTATCAGTTGCCAGCGACGACACTATTGGATATTCTGCTCAGCAAGTGGAATCTACCTAAAGACTTTGAAAGCTGGAAAAAGAAGTTAGAGAACCTCACAAAAACTGACATTACCTGGACTGCTCCTTGGATGCCAGTAGTCTCCATGATATATAGTTGTGGGGGCTACAATTGGGTTCCACTCTTAGGACCTTGGGGAGGAACTGCATATACGCCACTATAGGGTGGAAGACAAGTCGGGCACCATCAGATTATCCCTGTGCTATTTGGCATGGTAGATTGTGACTTCACTTACAACAGAACCATGCTCGCAGAGAAAGGCCAAAAGATGTATTAGGCATGGTCCGCCCCACACAGGATCCAACCCAATAGTCCAAAACCTGGCATTTATCCAGCGTACATATCCTGGAGGGCACAACACAAGCCATAGTTAACAACGGACATGAGAGCCATCCTCCAGGAGAATCAAAATCTCAGGCAGCAGATCCAAAGGCTGGAAGCATCTCTAGAAGGAGCTCTCCAGCGGTTGCAGTTAAGGGAAAAACAGGTCGAGACCATATTGAAGCGAGAGGGAGGAAGCAAGTCGGTGACCACCCCGAGGAAGAGGCGCCGTGCTACTTAGGAGATGACTGGAAGAATGCCTTAAGATCATGTAGCGATAACTTTCATTTTACATGGCATTTCAGCATTGAATGTTTGTATTGTGTGTTTTGTAATAAAGTTGTTTGTTTTTCTAACCCTCCGCATATACATTCATGCATACATGCATAGCAAATGAAAAAAAACATAAAATAAACATTCCCTTGTACCTAGGTGGGTAGCAGACTTTCTCCAGGATTGCGCACTCTTACAATCTCAGATCTTGCCGTAATCAGGTATCACAGCCACAACCAATGGCAGACGAAGCAGAGAACAGACTCGTGGGTTTAGAACAATCACAACAAGCCCTGCAGGGGCAAATGGCATTGATGATGGATATGCTCACCAGGCTGACTGAAGAAAGAGAAAGAATCCCGGCAAGAGGAACCCCGACAGGGGGAACTACCAATCACCATCAAGAGTAGGGGCAGGAAGCAGTTCAACCACCCAATCTGGCTCCAAGCCAAGCACCCACCTATCATCCTGCTATGGCACAACCCCCAACTCCAAATCAAATTCATTTCACTATGCCTGCATCGGGACATGCAATGGAGGTAATAGGGTCTCCAGCCCCGAAGGAGGACATTGAGTCCCCTACCCTAAGACGATTGGAGGAAAGATTGAAAGCCATAGAAGACATCGATAGCTATGGCATGACCAGCCCACAAGACTTATGCTTAGTGTCGGGAGTGGTGCTGCCACCAAAATTCAAAATGCCAGAGTTTGAGAAGTTCAACGGGACCCGATGTCCGAAGACACATCTAGCCATGTATTGTCAAAAGATGGCAGCTTATGCTGGTGAAGACAAGCTCCTCATGCATTGTTTCCAGGAAAGCCTAACTGGGGCATCTTTTTTTTTTGGTACTTTCAGCTAAATGGAAACCGCATCAAGACATGAAAAGAATTAGCTACTTCCTTCTTGGCACAAGACAAACATGTCACCGAGGCTAGCGCTGGATCGACTAACCCTGGAGTCCATGGAAAAGGGATCCGAGGAGAATTTCAAAGATTACGCACGAAGATGGAGAGAGGCCGCTGTGGAGGTCCAACCTCCTCTTACCGAAAGAGAACTCACCACTCTATTCATCAACATACTTAAAGGCATATACTACGAGAAATTGATCGGCAATGTCTCCAGCAGCTTTGTAGACTTGGTCGCATCCGGCGAACGTGTAGAAAGTGGAATTAAAGGTGGAAAGCTAAAGGGTGATGCGGCTGAGGCATCAAAGAGGTTTCAACCACCAGCAAAGAAGAAGGAAAATGAGACCAAATTGTGGATGGAAGATAGAGATTTTAAAGTTTCGAGTGTTACTTATCAAAACTACGTCGTTTTGATAGATGGGCTAGGTTACACACCTCAAGGCCCATCCAAACTCTATAAATAAGAGCTCCACGCCCTCTGCTATGCATCCCTAGACCCCCTACACATTTTTAGAGAGAGAGAGAGGCTCCACGACTTGGAGGTTGCTCCTTGACCTAGGAGAGCAGCCGTCGTCGCAACCATCGCGGATTTTGGAGCCTGGATTTGAAGCTTTGCTGTGCGCGTGATTAAGAAGAAGATGTTGAGCTTTTCTGCTTTGTGTTTGCTTGTAATCATGCGTGAGTAGTTCTTATAATCTAGGGGAACAATGTAGCCCCCTTGTTGCTTTGCTGTGTTTATGAATATTGGGTTTGGATGATTGAAGTTTTGCATGTTTTATGAATCTGTTCTTAATTTCTATCTTTGGATGTACACCTTGGTATTCTTAGCCCTAGTCTGGGGCGGATTGAGATTCATAACCTATTTGTAATTGGTGTGATCATTATCCTTTTGCAAGTATGATTTATTGGCTTTGCATGTTTGTGTGTTTAGATGACCATTCTAGCATACAACTCTTAAAAGGACCTCAATGACCATTTGTTGTCCTTGGCTTATGTTTAGCATGTTTTCAATCAGACAACCCTAATACCATGAACCAGTAGAGATAACATAGGGAGGTGAAATTGTGACCCTAGATGCTTTTAATCCTTGAATCTTAATCTTAAAATCACTTTGCTTTCTTTGTTTATTCAGAAAACCAAATAAAAATTAATTCTTTAGTTTAAAAAAGAAAACTTTTTGCCAAGACATTTTATAGAACAAGAGAAATTGGGTGCTTTGATTTGAGAACTAAAAAACTAGGCTAATCCCTGTGGGTTCGACTCCTTGCTTGCTGCTATTCTTTTAGTGCAAACTTAGGGAATTTATGTAAGGACCCGTACCTTGAGTTAGTCAGTTTTGCCTCCTGAGTAGAGTTTTTCTAGATTTTGACCTAGTAGTTGGACTCCAATGAATTCACGTGCAAAAGGAAAGATGCTTAGAATGATGTCCTCTATCTACCACAGAAGTTTCAGACCAAATGGACATGTATGTGAGGTGCACGTGATATGGGTCCAATTCACGTGCAAGTGTAATTGTCTTCCAAATGATGCAAGGAGGCTAGGGGTGAAGTTTGAAAGCATTTGGAGTTCATATGGAGTTGCACGTGAATTGGGAATTCACGTGCAAATTGGCGTGCAGGCATATTTTTACATGGGTCCCTTGGTTTTGGCATTCTAAGGAACTTTCTCCAAAGGACCATGTTGAAATTCTGAATATTTTGGTGTGTATGGATGCGGAAAGGTTGTAGCTTGTGTAATCAAAACTACGTCGTTTTGATCCTGGGTTTACTTAATCAAAACTACGTCGTTTTGATGTGAATGGTGTCTATATAAGGAGGGCTTGAGTTTGAGTTAGGGTTCTTGTGTTCCTTTCTGCTGCCGCTGCAGAGAGAGAGAGAGAGCTAGAGAGAGAGAGGGAAGGGGAGTTCTTGGTTGCTGCCGGAGCATCTTGCGTGGGGAGGACGGCGTTTGGCGCGGGAGCAAGGAAGATCCGCTTTAAGGTAGGGGTTCCTGTTCTTCCTAAACCCTCCTGTCCTAGGGTCCTAGGGCGGATTCTGGTCATATCTGTTTATATATATATATAAATTCATATAGGTGTGATCTCCTATATGAATGTTGGCCTTCGATGGCATTTTGGTGTGGTTACGTGATCTATATGCTATATGTTTGATGAAAAGCCTGTGTGAATATAGTTATGTGTATATGCCTGCCAAGTGTTTGAAATTATGCCTGAGGTCAGTCATGTTATGTGTTTGTGGAAATGCTGTGTGGGTCGGGTTTGTGAGCTTGTGGATATATGCATGCTAAGTGTTCGAGGTTATTCTGTGTGACTAAGCATACTTAGTGTTTGATGTTATGCCTGTATGGCCATGTGTGTTGCGTGTTTGCTTGTACACCCGGTGGTGTGGAAGCCCGGGACTGTTTTGTGGAACCCGGTGGCTGTGGAAGCCCGGGGCTGTTTTGTGGAACCCGGTGGTGTGGAAGCCGGGGATCATTTTGTGGAACCCGGTGGTCTGGAAGCCCGGGGCTGTTCTTGAAACCCGGTGGTCTGGAAGCCCGGGAGTGTTTATGTACTAGCCCATGTATGACTGTGTTTCTTTGTTATAGCTTTGTAACCATATCTGGTGGGATAATTGTATCACGACACGACACTTGTACACAAGGCATGTAGATACCAGGTGCATGGGATGGGTTGGGGAGACATGATCCCTACGAGTCGTGGTTGCTCACCCCTCCTACCATGTTGTTTTCTTTTCAGGAACCTACGGGCGTTAGGTGGGACCCCAAGGTGGAAGACCTTATTTATTTAATTTGTTTATGTTATTTTTTATTATGAGAATCGATGTAACCCCAGTGGGGAAAGGATTTTGTTGTAATAAAGCTGGATTGGATTGCTTTTAATGAATATTACTTTCTTGAATGTTGTGGATGTTTAAAATGTTAAATTCTTGTTTTGTATCCTACCCCTTTGCCCTCCGTGTGGGTAAAGGGGAGTCACGTGCCGGTTTCCTCGGGTTGGAAATCCGGGCGTGACAATATGGTATCGAGCATGGTCTAGTTGGCCTAGGGTAGTGGGCGGACTTGGTTATCTTGAGTCCTTTGGAGGAGCCTGGAGGGACATGCCCGATCAACATGGTCCTCTTTGAGCCTCCAAGGTGTACTTGGGGTAGTCCGGTCTTGTAGTAGGATTTGCATGCATTGGCATTAGGGCACTAGTTGCATTTCTTTGTGAATGTATGCTAAACGTGGATAAAATCATATGATTAAGTGAAATGTGCAACTCTGATTTGTTTGGCAATGTGTACTGAATCGTGCAATGTGATTGATGCAATGTATGTGTGTAACATCACGTGATAGTGGAATTGATCGGTGGGGGTAGAGGTAGTGGACGCGATAGATTATAAAATTGTTTTGACGTTGTGCTTAACACTTCGTGTAGTAAGAATGCCGCCAGGAGAGTGACACGTGCGTCCGGGGCGATGGGCGATGAGTCATCTGCCCATGAGGGTCCGGGTGCGGGACCATCCGTTGGAGGGCATGCGTTATTCGGCACGCTGCAAGAAGGCATCCGGCTGGAGGTACGAGAGCTACGGGAGGGACTCCGGCGGGGACGTTCGGGAGGAGGTGCGCCGTGAGATGGCAAGACGGCGGGTGGTGCCACCACCACCACCACCGCACGAGAGCCGCCTCGTAAGCGTGAGAGTTCGCCGGGTGGTGTACCGACCCGTGCAGAGGATGACGTGGTGACACGGTTCCGAAAGGAACAACCTCCGCGATTTAAGGGGGGAGAAGATCCTGTGGTAGTCGAGCGGTGGTTGAGGCGGATTGAGCACGTGTTCTCCTTTCTCCTGCCCCGGGAGGAGGATAAGGTGCGATCGGAATTCGGCAGCTGGAGGGGGACGCTTTGGAGTGGTGGACGAGTGTTGCGGGGAGCCGTGCGGTCAGCAACTCATGTTTTGGGAGGAGTTCTTGCAACTCTTCCAAGATGAGTTCTTCCCGAATCGGTGAGATGGCAAAAGAGGGAAGAATTTGGCAGCTTGAAGCGGGGATCCAAGACGGTACCTGAATATGAGCGGGAGTTCCGGAGATTGAGTAGGTTTGCTCCCCGAGACCGTGTGGGGGGAGGACCTGAAGGCCCACAAGTTCACCTTGGGTCTCGGGCCGCCCTTAGGGAGAGGGTGGCGATTCTACGCTTGAGGACCTATCTTGAGGCTGTGGAGACGGCCCGTATAGGCGAGAGGAACCCGGATGATGGGAGGCAGGCCCATCGGGGGCGCCGATTGCGAGTGGGCCTGATCGAGATGCAGGGTCCAAGAGGCTCAAGACGGAGGAGAGGGATGGCAGTTCCTTCCGCGGCGGGGGACGGACATTGGCGAACCCAGGGAGGTCTAGCTTTGGCGGTGGCAGACAGGGCGGTCCAACCAGGGGGTCTCCCCAGGTTTGTTACCGGCTGTGGGGAGCAAGGCCACTTGAGGAAGGAGTGTCCAAAGAGGGACTGGAAATGCCATAGATGTGGACGAGAGGGCCATCCGAGCCGGGTTTGCCGGAGTGGCAACAGGGGGAGTTGGAGGCATGACATCCAGCACAAGGAGTGATGCGGTTTTCGTGCACCGGTGAGAGACCAGCTCGTCGGTGGCAGGCCAGCCAAGCGGATCCGGTCGGACCCGACCTCGGGGAGGCCGGAGCGGCAACGGACCGAGGCTGGAGGCAACCTTAGCGGGAAGCGTCCGGTGAGTGAGCCGACTAGTGGCACGGGCCAAGGAAGGGTGTTTGCGCCTGGAGGCGACATACCAGGAGGAGGCCGAGCTACCACCCCCACCACTGAGGGTGGAGCAGGACCATCGGTGGTTAGAGGTACCCTCTTGATCTCCCGTACCTTAGCTTCGTTCTTTTCGATACGGGTGCATCGTGTTCGTTTGTTCTTGAGCTTTGTGATAGATAGTTTGGGGTTAGCTTTGTGTGGAGGCCGCGAGGCCCCTAGTTGTGGAGTCTCCGGTGGGAGGCATGATAGAGGTACGACGAGTGTGTCGTGACTGTGTGTTAACCATAGGAGAGGTGGAGCTGCGTTTTGACTTGCATGTGATGCCTTTGAGGGCGTTTGACCTGATCTTGGGTATGGCTTGGCTTATGGCTTTCCAGGCCAAGATAGATTGTTATCGGCGGCGTGTGTCCTTTGTGACACCTTGCAGGGACCTCTTGCACCCTGCCAGGGGGAGTGGGATTGTGAGGCGAGTCGGGCCGGGCCGGTGTTGGACCGGTGGGGTGCCATTACCCACAGGTTGGCAGCCCCGACCTTTGCGAGGAGGGTAAGGTGGAAAAGAGGGTGTGGCCCGGGTTGTGGACCAATTTCGGGATGTTTTTCCTGAGCAATTGAGAGTTTGCCACCTAAGAGGAGTGTGGAGTTCACCATCGAGTTGGTGCCGGGGACAGGTCCAATTTCCCAAGTAGCGTATCGTATGGGGCCAGCCGAGCCGAGGGAGCTTCGGAGGCAAATCGAGGAGTTGGTGGGCCAGGGGTATATCGGACCAAGTACCTCACCTTGGGGTGCTCCGGTGCTCTTTGCTAAGAAGGCCGATGGCACGCTTCGTCTCTGCATCGACTACGGGAAGTCGAATTCGGTGGATCGTGAAGAACAAGTACCCGTTGCCTCGGATAGATGACCTGTTTGACCAATTGAGTGGGGCCCAGGTGGTTTTCCAAGATAGATTTACGGTCGGGGTATCACCAGCTCGGGGTTAGGGAGGAGGACATCCCTAAGACGGCTTTTCGGTGCGGGTATGGGCATTATGAGTGGGTAGTGATGCCTTTCGGGCTCACTAATGCGCCAGCAGTTGTTCATGCATTTGATGAACCAAGTCTTTGCCCCATACTTAGACTCGTTCGTGGTGGTGTTTATCGACGACATCTTGGTGTATTCCAAGACCGAGAGGGAGCACGTGGAGCACTTGGCAACGGTGTTGCAAACCTTGAGGGACCAGCGATTGTTTGCTAAGTTTAGCAAGTGTGAGTTTTGGCTGCAGGAGGTTCACTTTCTTGGCCATGTGGTGTCACTGAGGGAGTTAGGGTGGACCCGGCCAAGATTGAGGCCGTGGCATCGTGGGCAAGGCCAACCAACGTTTTTGAGATCCGTAGTTTTCTTGGCTTGGCGGGGGTACTATCGTCGTTTTGTAGAGGGGTTCTCCCGTTTGGCGGCGCCTATGACAGCGTTGACTCGGAAGGGCGTGAAATTTGAGTGGACGGACAAGTGCCAGGCGGGCGTTTGAGACTCTCAAAACCCGTTTGACCACCGCACCTGTGTTGAGGTTGCCTAGGGAGGATATTCCGTATGAGGTGTCTTGTGATGCGTCCAGGGTTGGTTTGGGGTGTGTGCTTATGCGGGGGCACGGTGTGGTAGCTTATGGGTCAAGGCAGTGAAGCCTCATGAGCAGAATTATCCTACTCATGACCTTGAGTTAGTCTGTCATCTTCGCCCTGAAGAGTTGGCAAGACTACCTCTTGGGGGGAAAAGTTTGTGGTGTTCTCGAGATCACAAGAGCCTTCGGTACATCTTTACTCGAAGGACTTGAATTTGAGGCAAAGGAGATGGGTGGAGTATTTGCGGACCTTTGATTTTACTCTTGCCTATACCCCGGGCAAGGGTAATGTTGTGGGCGATGCATTGAGCGAGAAAAGGGAAAGGCTGAGGTGGCCGTGAGGGAGTGGAAGCCGATGGAGCGGTTGGCGACGTTGCGGTGCGAGCCTGTTGTTCGTGATGGTGGGACAGTCTCGTCCTTTGGTGGTAGTGCTCGAGTTGTACCAGCGCGTCCGGGGAGGAACAGTGGGTGACATTGAGTGTGAGGTTCTCCGTGCCCGTATTGAGGCCGGGGAGCTATCGGGGACTGGACGAGAGGGTCCTGAGCATGAGTTGTCATTTCAGGGGCGGTTGGTAGTAGCTTCTTCCCTCAGGGATGAGGTGATGAGGGAGTTTCACCAATCTAGGGTTGCTGTGCATCCAGGGGGGTACGAAGATGTACCATGCGCTTCGCAGACATTTTTGGTGGCCTGGGATGAAACGCGATGTGGCTGCCTTTGTTTCGCGGTGCCTCACGTGTCGCCAGGTGAAGGTCGAGCATCGGCGGCCGGCGGGCATGTTACGGCCCTTGCCCATAGCGGAGTGGAAGTGGGACCATATCGCGATGGACTTTGTGATCGGTCTTCCACCCACCACCGGGAGGAAGGACATGATTTGGGTGATTGTGGATCGACTCACAAAGTCGGCCCATTTTCTTGCTGTTCGCGAGCGGGACTCCATTGGGACTTTGAGTCACTGTACATGAACGAGATTGTGAGACTGCATGGGGTACCATCATCGGTTGTCTCGACCGGGATTCGAGGTTCACTTCCCGTTTCGGGCCGGTTTGCGGGAGGCTATGGGAACCAAGCTTCACTTGAGTACAGCCTTTCACCCCGAGACGGACGGTCGGACCGAGCGGACGAATCAGACCATGGAGGACATGTTACGGGCCTGTGTGTTAGATTTCGGGGGTTCGTGGGCAACTCACCTTCCTTTGGTGGAGTTTGCCTACAACAACGGCTATCGGGCATCCATTGGGATGGCTCCTTTTGAGGCGTTGTACGGACGGCCGTGTCGATCACCCTTGTGTTGGACCGAGGTAGGAGAGGCAGCCCTCTTGGGGCCACGATTGGTTCAAGAGGCTACCGAGAAGGTCAAGTTGATTCGATCGGCGTTTGTTGTCGGCTCGAGTCGGCGAAAATCTTATGCGGATCAGCGGCGGCGACCTTTGGAGTTTTCTCTTGGTGATCATGTGTTCCTTCGTGTCTCTCCCGCGCCGTGGACATCGACGGTTTGGGCGAGGTTCCAAGCTATCTCCGCGGTTTATTGGCCCTTTTGAGATTCTGGATCGTGTAGGGCCTGTAGCCTACCGGTTAGCGTTACCACCGCGGTCGAGTCGAGTGCACAACGTGTTTCACGTGTCCCGCTTGAGGAAGTATCACCCCGACCCCACTCATGTGATTGATTGGGGGACGTTGGACATTGAGGATGACATGTCCGTCATTGAGGCCCCTATCCGTATCCTAGATCGGCAAGAGAAACTTTTGCGTGGTCGTCTTATTCCTTTGGTTCGCGTGCTGTGGCAGCACCGTGGCATTGAGGAGGAGACATGGGAACGGGAGTCCGTGATGCGGGAGCAAGACCCTGGACTTGTTCGAGGACGAACAATCTTAAGCGTGGGAGGTGGCCGTTGGCCAGGGATAGTGATGTTTCCTTGTGATGTGTTTTCTTGTATTAGTTGATGTATTTGTATTGTCTTTTAAAGACATGTGTTCTTATTTGTGATGTGCTTTGAAATGTGTATTCGTGCCATGTGGACATGTGTTCCGTGCATTATTGTGGTTATGGATTATGGTGGTACTTGTTATGTCTTTGTTGTCTTGTGTGTGGTGTATGACCCATTTGGGTGTGGTGGCTTGCCGGGGTGGCAAATGGGTAGTTTGTGGTTGTTTTCCTCGTATGTCATTTCTTTTCGAGGACGAAAAGTCTTAAGGGGGAGAGGATGTAAGGACCCGTACCTTGAGTTAGTTAGTTTTGCCTCCCGAGTAGAGTTTTTCTAGATTTTGACCTAGTAGTTGGACTCCAATGAATTCACGTGCAAAAGGAAAGATGCTTAGAATGATGTCCTCTATCTACCACGAAGTTTCAGACCAAATGGACATGTATGTGAGGTGCACGTGATATGGGTCCAATTCACGTGCAAGTGTAATTGTCTTCCAAATGCTGCAAGGAGGCTAGGGGTGAAGTTTGAAAGCATTTGGAGTTCATATGGAGTTGCACGTGAATTGGGAATTCACGTGCAAATTGGCGTGCAGCATATTTTTACATGGGTCCCTTGGTTTTGGCATTCTAAGGAACTTTCTCCAAAGGACCATGTTGAAATTCCGAATATTTTGGTGTGTATGGATGCGGAAAGGTTGTAGCTTGTGTAATCAAAACTACGTCGTTTTGATCCTGGGTTTACTTAATCAAAACTACGTCGTTTTGATGTGAATGGTGTCTATATAAGGAGGGCTTGAGTTTGAGTTAGGGTTCTTGTGTTCCTTTGCTGCACCGCTGCCTGAGAGAGAGAGAGAGCTAGAGAGAGAGAGGGAAGGGGAGTTGCTGGTTGCTGCCAGGAGCATCTTGCGTGGGGAGGACGGCGTTTGGCGCGGGAGCAAGGAAGATCTGCTTTAAGGTAGGGGTTCTGTTCTTCCTAAACCCTCCTGTCCTAGGGTCCTAGGGCGGTCTGGCGTATCTGTTTATATATATATATGTAAATTCATATAGGTGTGATCTCCTATATGAATGTTGGCCTTCGTGGCATTTTGGTGTGGTTCTGTGATCTATATGCTATATGTTTGATGAAAAGCCTTGTGTGAATATAGTTATGTGTATATGCCTGCCAAGTGTTTGAAATTATGCCTGTGAGGCCGTGCATGTTATGTGTTTGTGGAAATGCCTGTGTGGTGGGTTTGTGAGCTTGTGGATGGGATATATGCATGCTAAGTGTTCGAGGTTATTCCTGTGTGACTAAGCATACTTAGTGTTTGATGTTATGCCTGTATGGCCATGTGTGTTGCGTGTTTGCTTGTACACCCGGTGGCCGTGGAAGCCTGGGACTGTTTTGTGGAACCCGGTGGCCGTGGAAGCCCGGGGCTGTTTCGTGGAACCCGGTGGTCGTGGAAGCCCGGGACTGTTTTGTGGAACCCGGTGGCTGTGGAAGCCCGGGGCTGTTCTTGAAACCCGGTGGCTGTGGAAGCCCCGGAGTGTTTATGTACTAGCCCATGTATGATTGTGTTTGTTTTTATAGCCTGTAACCATATCTGGTGGGATAATTGTATCACGACACGGCACTTGTACACAAGGCATGTAGATACCAGGTGCATGGGATGGGTTGGGGAGACATGATCCCTCTTGGATTTGTGGTTGCTCACCCCTCCTACCATGTTGTTTTCTTTTTCGGGGAACCTACAGGCGTTAGGTGGGACCCCAAGGTGGAAGACCTTATTTATTTAATTTGTTTATGTTATTTTTATTATGAGAATCGATGTAACCCCAGTGGGGAAAGGATTTTGTTGTAATAAACTGGATTGGATTGCTTTTAATGAATATTACTTTCTTGAATGTTGTGGATGTTTAAAATGTTAAATTCTTGTTTTGTATCCTACCCCTTTGCCCTCCGTGTGGGTAAAAGGGGAGTCACGTACCGGTTTCCTCGGGTTGGAAATCCGGGGCGTGACAATTTATTATCTTGAAGAGAGATTTAACGACATTAGCTAGCTCTTTTAGAGAGGCTAAAAATCTGTCTGTCAGTATACCCATCGCACCCGCCGATACAACCAACATTCCACCAAGCACCGGGTGCTACCAAGGATCGCCAGGTGGCCGCCTCTTGCACCTGCACCACCTCCCCAATTCATGCCATACTTGCCGCAAGGAGGGGTTCCATTTCCATATTCAATGGTACCTAACTCATTTCAACCGAGAGCACCATACCCAGAGTAACCAAGGCCAGTAACTCAGGAAGGACCAGGAGCCTCATTCCAAGGACAGGGGCAACCGAGGGCCCAGACCCAGCAAGCAGGAGCAAATCAGGCTTTTCGTCGACCACGACAAGAGTTTGACCCAATTCCAATGACTTATGCGGAATTATACCCCAAGCTCTTAGAGGCAAGGATGGTAACCCCTATACCCTTGAGAGAAATAAAGACTCCTCCCCCGGCCTGGTACAAGCTAGATGCCAGATGTGAATATCATGCAGGTGGAGCTGGACATGATATCGAAAACTGTATAACATTCAAAAGGAAGGTTCAGGCATTGAAGGACGCAAAGTGGCTAGACTTTTCTGCACTGACTGGGACGCCAAATGTGAACAGTAATCCTCTCCCAGAACACTCCAATAATGTTTTCCCAAGTACAAATGGAGAAAACATATTTGTTTACTTTGTTACAGGAACATGGCTATATACTTGCTAAAGACACGCCAGAGGGAGGAAAAGGAACAGATGGGGAAAAACAGTGCCCTTATCACAAGATGTCACAGGGATATGACATTGCAGAATGTAGTAAGTTTTCCGAGGTGGTGCAAAAACTCATGGACCAAAGGATGATCGAATTCTCCAAGGAAGAGATAGACAGTCAAAGCCACATGATCCAAGGAGACATGTCATACAAACCGTCATGGGTGCCAACCCCCCTTGTCTTGAATGTTAAGACTCCAGAAATCCCACTACTGCCTCATGGAATTACACTTCTCACCATACGGGTTCCTGCCACTTTCCCCTACAAGATGGATAATGCAGTCCCATGGAACTATAACTGTGAGGTAGTTCAGGGAGCCACTGCAGCAGAAAAGAAGACCAGGAGCGGTTGGGCTTATGCCCCTGATATGGTTGACAAAGCAAGGAAAGAAAAGGTTGTCGAACAAGACATTGAGCCAACACTAGAGGTAATAAAGAAAGGAACACCAGTCACCGAAGAGGAAACCACAGAATTTCTGAAACTCATGAAGCAGAGCGAGTATAACATTGTGGACTAGCTAAGTCGACAACCAGCTCGCATCTCATTGCTCTCATTAATGATGGATTCCCAACCTCACCGGGAAGCACTAATAAAGGTTCTAAGCCAAGCCTATGTTCCTCCAACCATCCCGGTGACAAATGTGGATGGACTCACTAGTAACCTCATTATGAACAACGTCATCAGTTTTGGAGATGACGAGCTACCCCAGGAAGGGAAGGTGCATATAAAAGCTTTGCACATCACGGTCAAATGCAAGGAGCACACCATAGCCCGTGTACTCATTGACAACGGCTCTGCCTTGAACATTATGCCCTTGCATATACTGCAGCAACTTCCAATCAACGTATCTTATATGCGTCCCTGTACGATGAAGGTATGGGCATTCGATGGAGGAAAACGTGACGTGGTGGGAACTCTAGATATTCCACTCACGATTGGGCCAACTACTTTTACGGTGGAATTTCAGGTGCTGGACATTGCACCATATTATAGCTATTTGTTGGGAAGACCCTGGATCCACATGGCAGGAGTAGTGCCCTCTAGCCTTCATCAAAAAATGAAATTTGTGATGGGAGACCAGCTCATTTGTGTCTCTAGAGAAACAAGTTTCCTCGTCACCAAACCTGCATCAGTCCCATATATTGAAAACAACGAGGATGTATCGGAATGTTCCTATTGATCCTTTGAGGTCGTGAACATCACTTCTGTACCAAGCTATCACCTCTCGAAGGCATCAAAGATGGTTGCAACCACCATGATCAAGCAAGGGTACAAACCAGGGCAAGGATTGGGCCCAAAGGCTCAAGGAATCCAGAAACCATTTACCATCCGAGAAAATACCAAAAAGTTTGGGCTAGGCTACGTCCCTACAAAAGCTGACAGACAGAGGGAAGCTATCAAGAAGAGGGAAGTCAAAATGGCAAGATTGCAGAAAAGGGCAGTACAAGAAGAAAGGAGAAGCTTCCCCCCCTTAAGTGTTACATTCCGGACTGGAGGGTTTATCCATAAGAGCCAACCTGAGCCCGAGACGGGGACTGTAGCTGTATTGGACACAAATGAGCATGCACCAAGTGAGATGGTTCAGTTAGTGCGAGAGGATCCCAACTAGCCATTGAACAATTGGACCAGCCTGGACCTCCCCATAATGTAATGCTTACGGGGTCACTAGGATTTAATGTATTCTATTTTAACGTCTCTTGAAGCGGTGAACATTTATTTTTATCAAAAGCTTTTCAATAAAATATACTTTTCTTCAAATCTTTCATGGTGCATTCCATTCATAACATAGGCATATCATATTTGGTTACCAACTTGTAATTCTCTTATAAGCAGGTATCACAATGTCAATGAAAACATTATATGTGAAAGCGAAACGAGATGCCTAAGGTTTGACCAAAGTCCAAAACTGGGAGCATCCAGTGTTTGAAGCTGATGAGAATGAGGCAGAGGAGACACCCGAGCTACCGGGAGAGATCATACGCCTATTGGAAAGGGACGATCGCTTATCCATTCCAAGTGAAAACCCAGTAGAAATAGTGAATTTGGGGACGACAGCCGAACCAAAAGAATTGAGGGTAGGGTCTTTGATAGCTACCGACATCAAAAAGAAGTTAATCGAGCTGTTAAGAAACTACATCGACGTTTTTGCATGGTCATACCAAGATATGCCAGGATTAGACACAGATATAGTGTAACATCGCATACCAGTGAAGCCAGAGTGCAAGCCAGTACAACAGAAGTTGTGACGAATGAGATCGGAGATCCTACTGAAGATTGAAGAAGAAGTTAAAAAGCAATGGGATGCAGGTTTCCTAAGTGTCTCCCACTATCCAGAATGGGTGGCCAATGTGGTACCAGTACCGAAGAAAGGAGGCAAAGTCCGCGTGTGTGTTAACTATAGAGATCTGAACCGGGCCGATCCGAAAGATAACTTCCCGCTTCCTCATATTGATACCTTGGTGGATAATACAGCAAAACACGCTCTATTCTCATTCATGGATGGTTTCTCGGGGTACAATTAGATTCGCATGGCCCTTGAACACAAGGAGAGGACCACGTTTACGACACTTTGGGGCACATTCTGTTATAATGTGATGCCGTTTGGCTTAAAGAATGCTGGGGCAACCTATCAGCGAGCCATGGTGACCCTATTCCACGACATGATGCATAAAGAAGTTGAGGTCTATGTGGATGACATGATAGCCAAATCGCGGAGCACTGAAGATCACATCGAAGTACTCCGTAAGCTTTTTAATAGACTACGAAAATATCAACTCAAATTGAACCCGAAAAAGTGCACTTTTGGAGCCATGTCGGGAAAACTATTAGGTTTCATTGTAAGCCAAAAAGGAGTGGAAATTGATCCAGACAAGGTTCGAGCTATCTAGGAGATGCCCGCACCCCGAACCATCAAGGAGGTCAGAGGATTCCTCGGGCAATTGAATTACATTGCTTGATTCATTTCACAATTAACAGCCACATTGATAACGTGCATTTTATGCCGTTATTCTAGTGTTTATTTAGGATGTTTAAGAGCATGATTAGAGCCTTATTGCTTCATATATCATATATATTTGCTCTAACCCCTAGGAAGATGCTATTGGCAAATACATGCGTTTTTAAGCTGTTTTGGCAGATTTTGGACCTCACTTTTGACATAGTAGATGGCCTCAAACAATTGGCGTGCAAGAACAAAAGTTTCTTAGAATGATGTCATCTACCTACCACAGAAATTTCAGAGCATTTGGAGCTGAACGTGAATTCACCCAATTCACGTGCAAGCCTATTTTTGCCTCTCAGGCCTCTACAGGATGCAAGGAAGCTTGGGGAGAAGTTTGAGCTTATTTGGAGGTGCACGTGAATTCACCATATCACGTGCAAATTGGCGTGCAGAGATGTTTTTGGACTGATCCTATCGTTTTTCCATGCTGATCATTTGTTCCTGAAGGCCCAAGTCCAAATTGTGGATGGAAGATAGAGTTTTTAATGTTTCGAGTATTACTTATCAAAACTACGCCGTTTTGATAAGTGGGCTAGGTTACACACCTCAAAGCCCATCCAAACTCTATAAATACAAGCCTCCACGCCTTTGCTAGCTATGCCAAACCCCCCTACACGTTTTTAGAGAGAGAGAGGCTCCACGTCTTGGAGGCTGTCCTTGACCTAGGAGAGCAGCCGTCGCTGCCGTCGCAGCAGCCGTCGCGGATTTTGGAGCCTGGATTTGAAGCTTTGCTGTGCGCGTGATCAAGAAGAAGATGTTTAGCTTTTCTGCTTTGGTTTTGCTTGTAATCATGCGTGAGTAGTTCTTTTAATCTAGGGGAGCAATGTAGCCCCCTTGTTGTTTTGCTGTGTTTATGAATATTGGGTTTGGATGATTGAGTTTTGCATGTTTTATGAATCTGTTCTTAATTCTATCTTTGGATGTACACCTTGGTATTCTTAGCCCTAGTCTCAGGGCGATTGAGATTCATAACTTATTTGTGATTGGTGTGATCATTATCCTTTTGCAAGTATGGTTTATTGGCTTTGCATGTTTGTGTGTTTAGATGACCATTCTGGCATACAACTCTTAAAAGGACCTCAATGACCATTTGTTGTCCTTGGCTTATGTTTAGCATGTTTTCAATCAGACAACCCTAATACCATGAACCAGTAGAGATAACATAGGGAGGTGAAATTGTGACCCTAGATGCTTTTAATCCTTGAAACTTAATCCTAAAATCACTTTACTTTCTTTGTTTATTCAGAAAACCACATAAAAATTAGATCTTTAGTTTAAAAAAGAAAACTTTTTGCCAAGACATTTTATAGAACAAGAGTAATTGGGTGATTTGATTTGAGAACTAGAGAACTAGGTTTATCCCTGTGGGTTCGACCCCTTGCTTGCTGCTATTCTTTTAGTGCAAACTTAGGGAATTTATTATCTTGAAGAGAGATTTAACGACATTAGCTAGCTCTTTTAGAGAGGCTAAAAATCTTGTCTGTCACACATGTGAACCAATTTTCAAGATGTTACGGAAGAACAATCCAGAAATTTGGAATGACAAATGTCAAGAAGCTTTTGACAGGATCAAACAATATCTGTCAAATCCACCTGTTTTGGTCCCACCAGGCACTGGCATGACCTTTGATCTTATACTTGACTGTCCAAGGGCCCTCAATGGGTTGTGTCTTGGGGCAACATGATTCTACAGGCAAGAAGGAGCAGGCCATTTATTATCTGAGCAAGAAGTTCACCATCAATGAAACGAATTACACACCATTGGAAAAGACATGTTGTGCCCTTGTTTGGATAATAAGACGATTGAGGCAATACACTCTTTATCATACCACATGGCTGATTTTGTAAGGACCCATATTTGAGGGGCCTTAGAGATAGCCTTGAGTTAGAGACCTTATTTTAACAAATGAATATCAGCACAATGATGTGCTCATCAAATGGAGAATTTTGACTGTACTTGGACTACATTTGGGATTTTAGGCCCTGAGGGGTATTTTCGGGATTTCACAAATAATTTTATATTTACTTTTAAATTACCTGGGTTTGTATTTTGAGCTTTGGGCCTCCCTTCGAGGGAAAAACCCAATATGAAAGAGAGTGGGCTGTTTTGCCTTTCTTCTTGGGTTTACTTAACCTTTAGGCTGCATTTGGTCTTGGGCTTCTATTAAAAAACAAAATAATAATAATAAGAAAAAAAAGGGAGAAACCAAACCCTACTCTTTGTTGGCAGCCGACCCAGAGAGAGAGAGAGAGAGAGAGAGAGGATCTGCAAATTCCGGCCAAGGGAAAGGGGCCTGAGGCCTGAGGAAGAGAAGGAGAAGACGATCCGGAGGCCGGGAAGGGAGATTTCGGCGAATCAAGGATCTTTTCTGGTGGTGGGAAGCTAATTCTGGAAAAATTCTTTTTTCGCAATACGAGGTAGGGATTTCAAGTTTTTCTATTTGCCGTCCCTCTCTTAGATTTCTAGAATAACATTTATATATTGAGTTTCTAAATTCTACCTTGAGCTTATGGATGATCCGGGGTTTTTGTCCGAGTTTTCTAAATTTCTGAATTTCGTGAGATTATTTATACTTTTTGGGTTAGGGGTCATTTGTATACCCATTGTCTTGGGATTATGTAGATGAAAAGTTTTGGGAAAACCCTGTATTTGGCTTGGCTAAGGCCTCTGGTATTGGGAAATCATATGAGAGTGAGGCCAGAGTTGGTTTTAGACCCGGTTTATAGGGTTAGAACTTCAATAACTTCTAAACTAAGACGAATTTGAAGTTGGTTCTTTAGGGAAAAATGATTAGAATGATAAAAGGGAGGTTTTGGAGCCTGCACGTGAAAAAGCCTTTTTCACTTGCAGATTCATTCTTGCTCCAAATAGCCCCAAATTTTAGGTGGAGCTTCCTTAGAGGCATATGAGTTGAAATACCTCTGCACGTGAAAAAGACCTTTTCACGTGCAACCTTGTTTTTGGCTAAAAATCGTCCCTGAACCTTCTGGGATGGTTAGAATGATGTTTGGAGTTAATTTGCCACTGCACGTGAGAATAGGTTGTCACGTGCAACCTGTTTTGGGCTCCCTTGAGGTGGATAAGCTTCCTTTGAAAGGTTGTTTACGATCCAGACTATGAGTGTGAGAAATGTGTGGACTTCAGGGACCATGAGGAGTTAGGTGATGTTATATGTAATGATTTGATTGTTCTGAGACTATCTGTTGTTTTACATTCTGAGTTGAGTTTTCTATATGTTGAATGAGTTGCATGTTTGTACTATGTTTGTTGGGTTATGTTTATTGATGTGTATACTTATGAGATGTTATTTGAGTACCTCATGGTCCTAGAGGTGAGGGTGTACTGAGCTTGAGAGATATTGATTCCAGCTCCACTTGTTTTTGAAATGTGTAGACAATGCCTCCTAGGAGAGTTACCCGGGCTACCCCAGCTATAGAGGATGAGTCTTCTGCATGTGCTGGACAAGAGGGAAGGCAGCAAACGGAGGGCGATGATCCCATGGAGTGGATCATGGCCCACGTTAGGGCCTTGAGTGAAAATGTACAAGGCATGCGAGAGGATCTCAGGGGAGAGATCCGAGATGAGATTAGGCGGGAGATGATGGCACAGCAGACAGTGCTACCTTCTCCACCCCGTGAGACAGAGCCTCCACGTAGACAAGAGATACCGATGAGACGGGAGGAGGAAGATGTGGTGACCCGGTTCCGGAAGGAACAACCACTGAGGTTCAAGGGAGGAGCTGATCCTCTGGCCGCAGAGCATTGGCTGCGATAGATTGAGCACGTGTTCTCCTTTCTCCGACCCCGGGAGGAGGATAAAGTGAGGTTAGCAGTCAGACAGTTGGAAGAGGAAGCCTTAGAGTGGTGGCTTAGCATTACAGGTAGCCGGGACATGCAGACCTTGTCATGGGAGGAATTCCTTCAATTGTTCCATGAAGAGTACTTCCCGGAGTCCTTGCGGTGGCAGAAACGGGAGGAGTTCAGTGGGTTGAAACAAGGATCACGCACTGTGTCTGAGTATGAGCGTGAGTTCCGAGGACTGAGCCGATTTGCCCCTGAGGCAATCTCTAGAGAGGACCTGAAGGCCCATAAGTTTACCATGGGACTCAGGCTTGCCCTGAAGCAGAGGGTGGAGATGCTGCGGGCCGAGGACCTATGGCGTAGGTCGTGGAAACAGACTAAGATTGTGGAAAGAGGACTAGAGGAGGGTAAACAGGCTCATCGGGAGAGCGGCTAACACAGTACGCGCGATAAGCGGGGGAGACTCCAAGAAACCGAGAGTTGAGCTTGGAGGTAGTAGTTTTCCCGGGGGACAAGGGCCAATCACCGATGGCTCCACCAAAGTCCCGTTACTTTGGAGGACCGGGGAACTCAGCTGGAGGTTTCCCACGTGAGTGTACTTGTTGTGGCCAAACTGGACACATGAAACGTGAGTGTCCCAAGCGGCACTGCAGTGCCATAGCCGTGGGAAGACAGGACACCTTAGTACGGTGTGTTTCAGGGAAGGGGAACAACCGGGGAGCTGGTGGATTCGCATCAGGAGGGAGGAGTGAGACCCACTTTCGGGCCCCAACTTCGAGACCAGCACGTTCATGGCAGGCAAGTCAGGCAGGTTCCACACATGCAAGGCCACAGGGAGAAAAGCAACCACAAGGCGGTTCAGAGAATCGTCCAAGTGGACATCAGACAGGGATCAAAGGACAAACAGGAGAGGCTAGTAACAAGGCAAACCATGGCAGAGTATTTACACTTACTTCAGCACCATCCGAGCGGGAGGAGTTGCCATTATCCTCCGAGGAAGGCGAAGCCGGACCTTCGGTGGTTCGAGGTACTATTTTGATATCTCGCACTATAGTTCTTTGTCTTGTTTGATACCGGAGCTTCGTGCTCCTTGATTGCTAAGTCCTTGGTTGAGAGTCTTGGACTTGATTGTGTGAGGGCAGATAGGCCCTTGAGTGTTGAGTCACCTGTGGGAGGTGCATCGACAATAAACCGAGTGTGTCGTGAGTGTATGCTTACGATAGGAGATGTTGAGGTCACATTTGATTTGTATGTGATGCCCATGAGGACCTTTGATTTGATTTTAGGGATGGACTGGTTAATGACCTTCCAGGCTAAGATTGACTGTTATAGACGGCGGGTGTCATTTATTTCACCCACAGGATTACTCTGTACCCTTAGTGGGGGAATGGGATAAGAATGCGGGAGGGTTGGATGACGAGAGAGCTATGGGGTAGTGTTACCCATAGACTTGCTACACTTACTTTTGAGGAGGAAGGTAATATTGAAAAACAAGCGTGGCCGATTGTTGTTGAGAATTTTCAGGATGTGTTTCCTGGGGAGTTACTGGAGTTGCCTCCACACAGGAGTGTTGAGTTCACAATCGAGTTATTGCCGGGAGTGGGACCTATCTCACAAGTGGCATACCGGATGGGACCTGCCGAGTTGAAGGAGCTTCAAAAGCAAATAAAGGAGCTGGGAGATAAAAGTTTCATTCGCCCAAGTACATCACCTTGGGGTGCACCGGTCTTGTTTGCTAAAAAGGCGGACGGTTCACTACGACTCTGCATTGATTATCGAAAGTCGAACCAAGTGACGGTAAAGAACAAATACCCTTTGCCGAGGATCGATGATCCGTTTGACCACTTGAGTGGGGCACAATGGTTTTCAAAGATTGATTTGCGTTCCGGGTATCATCAGGTGAGGGTCGGGAGCGAGGATATTCCTAAGGTCGCTTTCGGGTGTAGATATGGGCACTATGAATGGTTAGTGATGCCTTTCGGGCTCACGAACGCATCGGCAAGGGTTCATGCACCTGATGAATCAGGTATTTGCCCTGCACCTAGATTCCTTTGTGGTGGTATTTATTGATGACATCCTTGTATACTCAAGGACCCGAGAGGAGCATGAGGAGCATTTGATCGTGGTGTTGCGGACGCTCCGGGACCACCAATTGTATGCTAAATTCAGCAAGTGCAACTTGGATGCAAGAGGTACATTTCCTTGGGCATGTGGTATCCGCCGAGGAAGTTAGAGTGGACCCAACCAAGATTGAGTCCGTATAATCTTGGAAAAGGCCCACGAATGTTTTGAGATCCGTAGCTTCTTGGGTCCAGCAGATATTACAGGCGTTTCGTGGAAGGGTTCTCTCGGTTAAGAGCACCGATGACAGCCCTAACACGAAAAGGAGTTAAATTCGAGTGGACAGACAAGTGTCGCCGAGCTTTTGAGGAATTAAAGACTCGTTTGACTACCGCACCGTTTTGAGTCTACCACGGGATGGAGTGCCTTACGAAGTGTATTGTGATGCATCCCGCGTTGGATTGGGGTGCGTTCTAATGCAAGAACACAAAGTCATAGCTTATGGCTCACGACAGCTTAAGCCCCATGAGCAGAATTACCCAATGCATGATCTGGAATTAGCAGCAGTTATCTTTGCCTTGAAGTCGTGGCAACATTACCTGTGGGGGAGAAATTTGTGGTATACACCGACCACAAAGCCTACAAGATATTTTCACCCGGAGGGATCTGAATTTGAGACAGAGGAGATGGGTGGAGTACTTGCAGATGTTTGACTTTACGCTCTCCTACACACCTGGAAAGGGGAATGTGGTTGCAGATACACTGAGTAGGAAGGGAAAAGCTGAGGTTTTCATGAGAGAATGGAAAATGATGGAACAGTTAGCAGTGCTACAGGTACAGCCTGATTTTAGCAGTGGGGGAGTAGTCCTATGTTCTATTGCTGTAATGCCAGAGTTATATCATCGTGTCCGTGAGGGATAGTTGGGGGACGTAGACTGTGAAGTGATCCGGGCCCGAATAGAGGCCGGTGAACCGTCCCGAGGAATGGACGAAGGAACCGAGCATGGTCGAGATTTCAGGGACGTTTGATAGTACCGCCCTCCTTACGCGAGGATGTGATGAGGGAGTTTCATCATTCCCGTTTGTTGTGCATCCAGGGAGGGACTAAGATGTATCATGCCGTGCGAGCACGCTTCTAGTGGCCAGGATCGAAGAGGTGTATAGGCGAGTTTGTTTCGGTGCCTTACTTGTCAACAAGTAAAGGCGAGCACCAATGACCCGTGTCGGTCGATTCAACCATTGCCTGTGGGCGAGTGGAAGTGGGAACATATTACCATGGATTTTGTGACAGGACTTCCTACCACTTCTGGGAGGAAGGATATGATTTGGGTCATTGTAGACCGATTGACTAAATTGGCCCATTTCTTGGCTATTCGGGAGCGAGACTCCATTGGAACATTGAGCCAGCTATATGTTGATGAGATTGTGCGATTGCATGGAGTGCCTTTGTCTATTGTTTCAGACAGAGATGCACGATTCACTTCTCGGTTTTGGAATGGTTTGCAAGAAGCCTTGGGAACACGACTTAATTTGAGTACTGCTTTCCATCCTGAGACTGATGGACAGTCAGAGAGGACCATTCAAACGTTGGAAGACCTGTTGAGAGCTTGTGTGCTTGATTTTGGGGGATTATGGGCTTCTCACCTTCCTTTGGTAGAGTTTGCCTATAATAATAGTTACCAGGCTTCTATTGGGATGGCTCCGTTTGAGGCATTGTATGGCAGACCTTGCCGATCTCCATTATGTTGGGCAGAAGCTGGAGAGGCAGCTATGTTGGGACCTCAATTGGTCCAAGAGGCCACGACAAAAGTCCAACTGATTCGGCAGCGCCTTCTTATGGCCCAGAGTAGACAAAAGTCTTATGCGGATCGCCGACGCAGACCACTGGAGTTTTTGGTTGGAGACCACGTGTTTCTTCGTGTTTCTCCACGGAGAGGGCATAAGAGATTTGGAAAGGGATCCAAGTTATCTCCACGATACATTGGACCGTTCGAGATTTTGAGCAGAGTTGGACTCGTTGCTTATAGGTTGGCATTACCTCCCAGTTTGAGCAAAGTTCATGATGTTTTCCATGTATCTCAGTTGCGGAAATACCATCCAGATCCCACACATGTGCTGGATTGGAGTACCCTGGATATTGGGGAGGACGTGACGATTGTTGAGGCACCAATCCGTATTTTGGATAGGCGCATAAAGTAGCTACGTGGTAAGACTATTCCGTTGGTTCGGGTGTTGTGGAAACACCGTGGTATGGAGGAAGAGACTTGGGAACGTGAAGCTGAGATGCGTGCTCACTACCCTGACCTGTTCGAGGACCAAACAACCCCGAAGGGGGGAGGAAGGCAAACATCAACATAGTCAGGTACTTGTCCAACTGGTTGTTTGATGCGTGTATTCATTTGTGTTAGTGGTCTATTCTTTGGTTGTGGTTGTTGTTTCTTTTGATTCCGCATTTTTCTTTTCGAGGACGAAAAGTCTTTAAGGAGGAGAGGATGTAAAGACCCATATTTGAGGGGCCTTAGAGATAGCCTTGAGTTAGAGACCTTATTTTAACAAATGAATATCAGCATAATGATGTGCTCATCAAATGGAGAATTTTGACTGTACTTGGACTAAATTTGGGATTTTAGGCCCTGAGGGGTATTTTTGGGATTTCACAAATAATTTTATATTTACTTTTAAATTACCTGGGTTTGTATTTTGAGCTTTGGGCCTCCCTTCAAGGGAAAAACCCAATATGAGAGAGAGTGGGCTGTTTTGCCTTTCTTCTTGGGTTTACTTAACCTTTGGGCTGCATTTGGTCTTGGGCTTCTATTAAAAAACAAAATAATAATAATAAGAAAAAAAAGGGAGAAACCAAACCCTACTCTTTGTTGGCAGCCAACCCAGAGAGAGAAAGAGAGGGGATCTGCAAATTCCGGCCAAGGGAAAGGGGCCTGAGGCCTGAGGAAGAGAAGGAGAAGACGATCCGGAGGCTGGAAGGGAGATTTCCGGCAATCAAGGATCTTTTCTGGTGGCTGGAAGCTAATTCCTGGAAAAGTTCTTTTTCTGCAATACGAGGTAGGGATTTCAAGTTTTTCTATTTGCCGTCCCTCTCTTAGATTTCTAGAATAACATTTATATATTGAGTTTCTAAATTCTACCTTGAGCCTATGGATGATCTGGGGTTTTTGTCTGAGTTTTCTAAATTTCTGAATTTCTGTGAGATTATTTATACTTTTGGTTTAGGGGTCATTTGTATACTCATTGTCTTGGGATTATGTAGATGAAAAGTTTTGGGAAAACCCTGTATTTGGCTTGGCTAAGGCCTCTGGTATTGGGAAATCATATGAGAGTGAAGCCAGAGTTGGTTTTAGACCCGGTTTACGGGGTTAGAACCTCAATAACTTCTAAACTAAGACTAATTTGAGGTTGGTTCTTTAGGGAAAAATGATTAGAATGATAAAAGGGAGGTTTTGGAGCCTGCGCACGTGAAAAAGCCTTTTTCACTTGCAGATTCATTCTTGCTCCAAATAGCCCCAAATTTTAGGTGGAGCTTCCTTAGAGGCATATGAGTTGAAATACCTCTGCACGTGAAAATGACCTTTTCACGTGCAACCTTGTTTTTGGCTAAAAATCATCCCCGAACCTTCCGGGGATGGTTAGAATGATGTTTGGAGTTAATTTGCCACCGCACGTGAGAATAGGTTGTCACGTGCAACCTGTTTTGGGCTCCCTTGAGGTGGATAAGCTTCCTTTGAAAGGTTGTTTACGATCCAGGACTATGAGTGTGAGAAATGTGTGGACTTCAGGGACCATGAGGAGTTAGGTGATGTTATATGTAATGATTTGATTGTTCTGAGACTATCTGTTGTTTTACATTCTGAGTTGAGTTTTCTGTATGTTGAATGAGTTGCATGTTTGTACTATGTTTGTTGGGTTATGTTTATTGAGTTGTATATGTTAAAATGTGTATCTTGAGGACCCCGAAACGCGGGGAGTTGAGATAAGAACCCCGAAACGCGGGAATTGAAATGGTATGGGACAGTCATTATACTGTACCCCTTGAGATGAGATTCACATTTGCCTGGTGTGGCATGTCACGTCGCCGTGGTGGCGGGGTGTCCTCTGCCCTCCTGTGCAGGCAGAGGTATGAGGCGTGTTTACTGGGTGATGATCTTTGTTTTAGCTTAAGTCACTACACGAGCACATGCATCCACTAAACATGCATAGTTTTAGAGTGGGACGGGATTGGGGAGACTTGATCCCTACTGAGCTGTGGTGTGCTCACCCCTCCTATGAATTGTTCTTTGCAGGACCTAGCAGGCGATAGGCGGAAGAGCTGAGTTGGTAGGCCGCTGAGGCTGTATGGCCTTATATATACATTTGGTTATTTCGTTGTATTTGAGATTGCGTTTACGAACTTGTGTACCCTGGTTTTATTATTGGGAGCTTGTTCCCCGGTGGGTTGTAAAAGGGTTTGAAACCTCCGAGCAATGTAATTGATGTTTTGGGTTATGAATACCGTATGTATGTATATTGTGGTGGTGTGGTTGGCATGGAAACAGGTACGTGCCCCTTGGCATGTTGACTTGTGTTACAGGGATAGGACAGCACCTGCGGTAGGTGTCCTCACTTTGGTGTTTACACCGAACTCTTGACCCTTCGGGTGCGGGCATGGGCAGTCATTACCCATTTCCAGGGAGAAGGAAATTTGGGGCGTGACAGATTTTGAGGCATGATCCACTCAAATATCTCTTGGAAAAGCCATCCATCTCTGGAAGAATTGCCAAATGGCAATTGGTCCTATCGGAATATGATATCATTTATGTGCCTTAAAAAGCTATCAAAGGGAGTGCAATAGCTGATTACTTGGCAGACAGAGCACTAGAAGATTACGAGCCTATGACTGTTGGATTTCCAGATGAGCACATCAACATTCTCATGGCCAAAATATCAGACATATGGACGATGTGGTTTGATGGAGCCTCTAGTCTCTTAGGTCATGGTGTTGGGGCCATCCTGATATCCCTAAAAGGCGAACATTTCCCCATTGCGGCAAAGCTAACCTTCCCTTGTACAAACAATGTAGCAGAATATGAGGCTTGTGTGATGGGACTTCAAGAAGCAATTAACAAAGGAATCAAAAAATTACGAGTGTTCGGTGATTCGGCACTCATCATTTTTCAAGTAAGGGGTGAATGGGAGACTCGAAACCACAAACTAATCCCCTATCGGGAGTATGTTATAGAGTTAGCCGAGCAATTCGAAGACATCACGTTCGAGCATATGCCCAGGGAATACAATTAGCTTCCTGATGCACTGGCCACTCTAGCCTCCCTCCTTCGACTAGACACAACGTTGGAAGTCCAGTCTTTTGATTTCCGTATACAAGATCCTCTTGCACATTGCGTGGCCATTGAAGGAAATACTAAAGAAAAACCTTGGTTTGATGATGTCAAACAGTATTTGCTTAAACAATAGTACTTAGCTGAGGCCTCTGAGTCTGATAAACTAAATATCCGAAGGTCGGCGTCCAACCACTACCTTGATGGTCCCGTCCTATATAAGCGAAACCATGACATGGTATTACTACGGTGCTTGGAAAAAGAAGAGTCGAAACAGATAATAAAAGAAGTGCACGAAGGAGAATGCGGTTCACACGCAAATGGACATGCATGAACAAGACAAATCATGCGAATGGGCTATTATTGGGTAACCATGGAAAAGGATTGCATTGAATATGTGCGCAAATGCCTCAAGTGTCAAATTTATGGCGATAAAATCCAAGTACCGCCATCTAGACTGCATGTGATGGTTTTCCCGTGGCCGTTTTTGCTTTGGGGCATTGACGTTATCGGACCAATCTCGCCAAAAGCTTCCAATGGTCACCGCTTCATCTTAGTGGCCATTGATTACTTTACCAAGTGGGTAGAAGCAGCGTCATATGCCAACGTCACACAAGCTGTGGTACTTAGATTTATGCGGAATAACATCATATGCTGCTATGGACTTCCTGACCAGGATCATATGAATAATGCTGCCAATTTGAACATTCAGGATGATGGGTAAGTTGTCCGAAAACATACAAAATCCAACACCGCAACTCGACTCCCTATCGCCCCAAAATGAATGGAGCAGTTGAAGCAGCCAATAAGAACATCAAGAACATTATCAGAAAGATGACTGAGACATACAAAGATTGGCATGAGAAGCTACTATATGCTTTGCATGCTTATCGTACCTCAGTGCGAACATCTGGGCCAACTCCGTTTTCTTTAGTCTACGGCATGGAAGCAGTTCTACCTATCGAAGTGGAGATACCTTCCCTCCGAGTACTCAAGGATACTCAGCTCAAAGAAGCAGAATGGGCCCAAAGTCATTATGAGCAGTTGAATTTAATTGAGGGCAAACGCTTGGCAGCTATTTGCAGAGGACAGCTATATCAACAAAGAATGATGAACAATTACAATAAAAAGGTGAAGCCCAGAAGCTTTCAGGCGGGTGACCTCGTCCTCAAGAAGATTTTACCAATTCAACATGACCATAGAAGCTAGTGGACTCCCAATTATGAAGGGCCATATGTGGTGAAAAAAGCCTTCTTGGGAGGTGCCTTAATCCTTTCCAGAATGGATGGGGATGAGCTCCCTAACCCGGTGAATAGCGATGCGGTGAAAAAGTTCTATGCTTAACTCTCATACCTCTCAACAAGATTCTCATCCCTACAATGAGCGGACTTGGTGAAAACCCGAAAGGGCACCAAGGGTAAAATACAAAGCTCCAACAAAAGACAAAGAAGCAAACAAAGGTGGACTTGGTGAAAACCCAAAAGGGCACCAAGGGTAAAATACAAAGCCAACGACAAATCAGAAGGGTGAAAGTAGTTAGAATCCAAGGATCGGGACCACCCAAAACAGAGTCCTTTGCAAACAGTGGAAACAAGATCACCTAAAGACAAGGGCTACAAACGGTGGAAGACTTGGTCAAACCTAAGGCACACTCGAATCAAATTTGTATATTATGCTTTTTAAAGACTTGTAATTCTGTTTATCAGATTATAATAATAGGGCACTTTTTATGATATACATATGTTTTGTGGGATCAAACCAGCAAAATCCTGTTTTATATCCTTAATCATATTTTATCATCTTCATTTCACATTTAAGTAGAATATCTTAAATCCCCAATAAGCTCTTTTAGCATTGCCTTATGAGTAGGGTCAAGCTCAAAATCCCCAAACAAATTAAGTCCCCCAACTCAGAGTACCCATATCCCCACAAAATATCACTACCCCCAGAGAAGTCGTCAAGTCAAGCTCCTCAATGCGGCGAAGCTAAATTAAACAGACCTTTCATCCGCAAAAAGGAGTTCCCAGAAAAGATAGAGCATACTCCCCATCCAAAGAGAAAATTGTTCCTCAACGAGTTGAATGTTAACCAACCTCTCCAACAACATTGAGATAAATCTCCAGTCCTGGCCAAACCCTCAGTGATACATCACATTGCATTCGATGCATACATCGCATTGCATCACATTGCATCATATTTCCCCACAGGTTGAGGTTTATGTATCCCCGTATACAGCACATTGCATTCCATGCCTCATTTGTATACATTTAGCATATTCTACAATTTCAGGAATGTTATCACCTTTGAAGATCCTAAGAGCTCATCCTCAGCAAGCTTCACATCAAGCCTTCCTAGCTTTCTTTGTTCAACTATACAAATCTTTCTTTACAATTTCCCTAAGCTCGAAAAGCACCCTTTTGACAGTCGAATAAACTTCTTCCCTTTTCGGGTAACCTCGTGGAGCGATCTCATTGAGTGAACTCGTAGAGGGAGCCCATATGTCCTCTTCAACAATCATGTACTCTTGTCAGGCCCTAGATGCCTTTTCAATTCCTGTCAGGCCTTAGATACCTTTTCCCTTCCAGTTAGGCCTTGGATGCCTTTTTAATTTATGTCAAGCCTTGGATGCCTCTTGTAATGTCCCACGTCGGCTGGGGAGGAGAACGAAGCAGGCTACTTTGGTGGCTGTGGAAACCTCTCCTAGCATGAGGCCTTTTGGGGGCCAAGGGCCTACCAAAAACAAAATCGTGCGGGCGAGGCCCAAAGCGGACAATATTGGGCTACGGGTGGGCTGGGCTATTACAAATGGTATCAGAGCCAGGGCCCGGCTCGGTGGCGGCGAAGACACCTGGGCTCTCCAGGGGGGGGGTGGATGTAATGTCCCACATCAGTGGGGAGGAGAACGAGCGGGCACTTAGGTGGCTGTGGAAACCTCTCCTAGCACGAGGCCTTTTGGGGGCCGAGGGCCTACCAAAAACAAAACCGTGCGGGCGAGGCCCAAAGCGGACAATATCGGGCTACGAGTGGGCTGGGCTGTTACACCTCTTCCCTTTCTGTTAGGCCTTGGATGCCTTTTCAATTTCTTATTAGGCCCTAGATGCCTTTTTAATTCCTATCATGCCTTGGATGCCTTTTCCCTTTCTGTCAGGCCTTGGATGCCTTTTCAATTTCCTGTTAGGCCTTGGATGCCTTTTCCCTTTCTGTCAAGCCATGGATGCCTTTTTAATTTCCTGTTAGGCCCTAGATGCCTTTTCAATTCTTATCAGGCCTTGGATGCCTTTTCCCTTTCTGTCAGGCCTTGGATGCCTTTTCAATTTCCTGTTAGGCCCTAGATGCCTTTTCAATTCTTGTCAGGCCTTGGATGCCTTTTCAATTTCCTGTTAGGCCTTGGATGCCTTTTTCCTTTCTGTCAGGCCTTACTTGCCTTTTTAATTCCCAATTAGGCCTTGCTTGCCTTTTCCATTTCTGTTAGGCCTTAGATGCCTTTTCCCTTTCTGTCAGGCCTTACTTGCCTTTTTAATTCCCAATTAGGCCTTGCTTGCCTTTTCCATTTCTGTTAGGCCTTAGATGCCTCATCACAATTATTCAAACCCACCAGCCAAGAAGCTGCTTTTCACTCTGGGGGACAGACCTAACCATCGCATTCTATTCTTCCTCTGTGCAAGGTAAGCCAGGTAAGTGCTCCAACTCGTCCAAGATGTGTACGACCCACAAAAATTAAGCTCTTCCTTAAATAGTAATAATAATAATGTCATTACTAAAAATAGTTAGAAAGAATATTTTAGATATTATCACGATAAAAACCCAATATAGTCATTAGTAAGTAGCCGTTAGAATAATAATTAGCCTTTATGAATAGTATCCGTTTGAATCGTTATAAATAGGTATGAGTATGAGATTTTATTTATAAGAGAGTATAGTAGTAAGAAGAAGAATAATAAGAGGTTATGGCATCAAGCTCTCAAGTACCTCCATCCAAGAATAGTGTATGAGATGAAGATCGTAAGCAATACAACTTGAAGTCACAAAGCTATGCTTTCTTTGTAGATGAGCTAAATGCTCGTGTCCAATGGCTGCAATATAATGCGACGAGACACAAGGAGAAGTTTGAGGTTATTCGTGCGACAACCACAACAATGTTAGCCAAAGGGTTGTGCAGCTCTGTTCTAAGAAGCACAACACGTCCTACGTACATATGCTAATACAATTTAAGAAATTTTACGAAGACCATAAAATATGATATTAATGTTTATATTTAGGTTTATAATATTTTATGCTATAATGTTATCTTACTTTATTGTTTATTGATTACGTAATTATATTATTTTATCCGTGTTAATATTAAATACGTTATAAAAATAAAATAATTTCTTATACATCATAAAAAGTTTAGATGCTATATATTATGTCATTTAGTTTCTTAAACCAAATTACTATGGGTAAGTAAGTGTCAATCACTGGTTTTTGTCCTAGAGCCCGTTTGGGGTGGGCACAAACTAAACCAATGGGGGGGTGTAGGAAGGATTAGCACCCCTACAACGCCCTTTCGGTATCTAATTTAGGAGGAGGGAGTTTTTTTATTTGTGTTGTCATGGCCGGGTTAAGTTTCCTAAAAAAGTCTATGATTTTTATTTAGCTAAGTTATTTATTCAAGTCATGGTGAAAATGGATTTACCCTAAATTTCTAAAGGGAATCCTAAAGGTTTTGGTTTTTTGTTTGAAGTGGATAATGAGATCCTACGGGTTAGTTTTGGTGTTTAGTTTTATTTTGGAAATTGAAGTCCTCAAATATGATTTTTTCCTTTTTTATTTTCCCTTTTTTGTTTTGGTTTTTTGGGTTAGAAAACATACATTTTTTGTTTGTTTTTGTTTTGTTTTGTTTTTTTTGTTTTTTTTTTTTTTTGGTTTTGGAAATTTTTGGTTTTGTTTTAAGAAGTACTAATTTTGGTTTGAAAACATGAAAACGTTTTTTTTGTTTTTTTTTTTGTTTCTGGAAACCTTTCTTTCTTTTTTTTGTTTTTTTTTTTTGAAAAACCCAAAATCTTAAATCAAAGTAATGAACATATGCATTAAAGTAAAAAAACTGTGGAGTGTGTGATTATGACATCCATAAATAAATAAACAGAAAAACACTTTTTTTCTTTTTTTCTTTTTTTTTTTTCATCTCCTCTTTCTCTTATGCCTTTCTTTGCGCTCTTTTTTTTTGTTTCCACTATATTTTACATATTACAACGTACCACATACAAAGAATGAAAATACAAGGAAAATACAATAGCAAATACTAAAAATTACATCAAATATAGAGATAAGCTAAAAAAATGAAAACCAGGGAAAATACTAAAATCACATTAAATATAAATATAAATAAGCTAAAAAAAAGAGCAACAAATGTAAATTACACTGACTTTGACTTGAATGGGGCTTTATCATGGGATGTCCGCTGGAAATATTCACGTCGAAAGACGCATGCTTACCCAAATCACCAAATTCCAGCAACACCAAGTGTAACGATCAGCTAGGACATACTGTGGAGATTGCCAAGGTACACTGATTTTTTTGTTTTTTATGATAGAAGCGTAAGAAAAAGAGACAAAAAGGAAAGGCAGACTAGCGTTGTTTTTTTTTGTCTTTCTTCTGCTAAAAAAAGGCTGGAACGAAATAAGAGGGAAAGAGAAGTTGGGAAGGATGGGCGATTTTGATTTTAGGACAGGGGAAGTGTTGGGCGAAAATCTGGAATTAGGCAACTGGGTGTGAAGATGGCAGCAGGGCTCTCTCTTTTTCCTTGGGCGTGAATCCCTCTCCCTTCTTTTTTGCGTGGAACTCTATTTTTTTTCTTTTTTCTCTCTCCGTTTGCGCTGGGATGAGGTTGGGGTGTAATAATGGTAGCAGGTTTTTTTCAACGATCCCGAGTCTTTGTGTTTTTTTCTGGGCGTTTTTTTTGGGAGGAAGCTGGGGCGTTTTTTTGATGTATCAATGGGTCTCTCTGTGTGTCTCTCCTTTCTCGCGTGGACAGGAGCCTGGATTTAAAGGCTGGCAGAATTTTTGGCTGGATTGTCATTAATTGCTGCATTTAATGCTCTATTATGAAGGCCAGCGTTTTTTAATTGCAGATTTTGTGCTTTGTCTGGTGGTTGGACAGCCTGTGCGTAAAATGGGGCAGCTCGTGATTGCCATTTCGTTCTTTTGTGAGCACATGCATCTGACAGGCGTTGAAAGGCATCTTTGACAATTGCCAGCAAATAAAAACACATCCCGTGAGCAGCCAGCAAGAAAAGCCAGCGAGAGGAGCCAAACAGCGAAAGTCAGACGTTAAGGGTCAGAATGTCGGCAGGGTCGAAGTGTTGGCAGGGTCAAAGCTACGATGGGTCGAAATTTCTGTGGGGCGAAAGTCAATGGTCAACGGGTTGAAGTGTCGGTAGGTCGAAGGTCAACGGTCAACGGGTCGAAGGGTTACAAGCATTGCAGGTCAAGGTTCGAAGGTTGGAGTGTCGGCAGGTCAAAGGTTTATAGGCTTCGAGTGTCCAGGGTCGAAGGGTCGAAGGTCGGAGTGTCGGAAGGTCAAGGGGTCGTAGGTCGCGTGTCGAAGGCGTCGTAAGTCCTGGCGTCGTAAGTCTCGAGGCGTCGCATCTTTACAAGGTTTGAAAGTCCGAAGGGGCGAGTCGAAGGTCGGAGTGTCGGCAGCGAGGCTTCAATGGTCAGGGGTCGAAGGGTCGAAGGGGCGAGTCGTAGGTTGGAGTGTCGGCAGCGGGGCTTCGAGGCTTCGAGGCTTCGAGGCGTCGATGCTTCGAGGCTTCGATGCGTCGAGGCTTCGAGGCTTCGGGGCTTCGAGGCTTCGATGCTTCGAGGCTTCGAGGCTTCGGGGCTTCGAAGGTCAAACGGCCGAAGTGTCGGCAGGTCAACGGTCAACCCCGAAGTTTTTTTTTAAACTTTTAATTACCTTTTTATCCTTACCCATAATGCAAAAATGGACGACCTTTTAGGGATTGTTTGGGAAGACCCGTATTCGCCTACATAGCCATTTTAGAGAATTTCGCATGATCACTTTTTTAGGGCAGTTTGACCAGGGGCATTGACCGTCTTTTGGCAACTTTGACTTTTTTCCAACGAAAGTTGTTTTGGCCATAACTTCTTCATTTTAAATCAGAATGGAGCTCGGTCAAGTGCGTTTTTCTCCAAATTTCTTCCTCTATCCCTTGATTTTGGTCTTGGGGTACTTCAGGGACTTGTAGCAAAGGTCATCCATTTTGGGCTTCCCCCGTTCGTGTAGTCGTATCCATCTTGTGCAAATCGCAGGGAATCTCTAAGGACCTGTTCAACAAGGTATATGGCATGGGCAAAAAGGTATATACACCAAATGGGGTTAGTATGTCCAACCCGGACAAAATGGGGTCCAACAGCTGCCCCTCTTTGTGCACTGTTTGTATACAAATAGTGTACAAAGATAAAAGGGAGTCATTTTGGACAGGTTGGAGCACTTACCTGACTTACCTAGGACAGAGGAAGAATAGAATGCAACGGTTGGGTCTGTCCTCGAGAGGGAAAAGGGGCTTCACAGGCTGGTGGACTTGGATAACATTTTGATGAGGCATCTAAGGCCGCCTGATATTGGAGATTGAAAGCTTACAACAATGACAGGCTTGAATTGAAAAATGGAAAGCCCACAGCAATGATAGGCTTGAATAGAAGAAGAAAGCCTACGGCAACGATAGACTTGGGTTGAAAATGTAATGATAGGCTTGAATTGAAGAATGAAAAAGGCCCACAGTAATGATAGGCTTAACTGAAAATGGAAAGGCCCACAACAACGATGGGCTTAAACTGAAAATAGAAAGCATACAGCAATGATAGGCTTAAACTGAAAATAGAAAGCCCATAGCAACGATAGGCTTGAACTGAAAATAGAAAGCCCACGATAGAATAGCCCCCGATAGGCTTAAGGCCCCCGAAAATTGAAAGGTCCACAGCAACGATAGGCTCGAATTGAAAATGGAAAGCCCACAGCAATGATAGGCTTGAACTGAAAATTGAAAGGCTCACAGCAACGATAGGCTCGAATTGAAAATGGAAAGCCCACAGCAACGATAGGCTTAAGCTGGAAAGACTTGTTGGAGACATCAATTGGTATTTGGGGAAATGCTTTAAGGAAATGGTGAGTTTGGGAAGTAACCCAATTTGGGCTCCCTCTACGAGTTCACTCAAGGAGATCGCTCTACGAGGTGACCCAAAAGGGGAAAAAGTTTGTCAAGTGCCAAAAGGATGCGTTTAGAGCTTGGGGAAATTGCAAAGAAAGAGTTGTAAGTTGAACAAAGAAAGCTAGGGTAACTTGATGAGAAGCTTTCTGAGTATGAGCTCTTAGGATCTTCAGAGACGGCAACATTCCTGAAATTACAGAGTATGCTGAATGTATGTAAATGATGCATGGACTGCAATGTGTTGTATGCGGGGATGCATAAACCTCAACCTGTGGTGCCATATGATGCCATGTGATGCGATATGATGTATGCATCGAATACAATGTGATGTATCACTGAGGGTTTGGCCAGGGCTAGAGATTTATCTCGATGCTGTTGGAGGGGTTGGCTAACATTCAACTTGTCGGAGAACAATGTTCTCTTTGGCTGGAGAGTCCGTTCTGTCTTTGCTGAGGAACTCCCTTTTGTGCATGAAGGGTCTGTTAAATTGAGCTTCACCATATTGAGGAGCTTGACTTGACGGCTTCTCTGGGGATAGTGATATTCTGTGGAGAATGAGTACTCTGAGTTGGGGGCTTAATTTGTTTGGGGATTTTGAGCTTGACCTTACTCATGAGGTAATGCCAATGGATCCCACTGGGAATTTAAGATATTCTATTTAAATGTGAAATGAAGAGGATAAAATATGATTAAGGATATAAAACGGGACTTTGCTGGTTTGATTCCACAAAACATATTTATATCATAAAAGTGTCCTATTGTTATAATATGATAAACAGAATTACAAATCTTTAAAAAGCATAATCTACAAATTTGATTCGAGCATGCTGCAGGTTTGACCAAGTCTTCTACTGTTTGCAGCCGCTGTTTTTGGATGATGTTGTCTCCACTGTTTGCAAAGGACCCTATTTGTTGTGGTCCTGATCCTTTCAGATTCTGACTGATTTCACCCTTCAAGATTTATTGTTGGCTTTGTATTTTACCCTTGGTGCCCTTTCGGGTTTTCACCAAGTCCGCCTTTGTTTTCTTTTCTTTTTTTTTTTGTTGTCTTTTGTTGGAGCTTTGTATTTTACCCTTGGTGCCCTTTCGGGTTTTTACCAAGTCCGCTCATTACAGGAATTGTTGGGAGGTATGAGAATTAAGCATAAAACTTTTTGACGGCGTCGCTATTCACTGGATTAGGAAGCTTATCTCCGTCCATTTTGGCAAGGATCAATGCGGCTCCCGAGAATGCTTTTTTCACAACATATGGGCCTTCATAATTGGGAGTCCACTTGCCTCTATGGTCGTGTTGAATTGGCAAGATCTTTTTGAGGACAAGATCACCCTCTTGAAAGCTCCTGGGCTTCACCTTTTTATTGTAACTGTTCATCATTCTCTGTTGATATAGCTGTCCTCTGCAAACTGTTGCCAAGCGCTTGCCTTCAATTAAATTCAACTGCTCATAACGACTTTGGACCCATTCTGCTTCTTCGAGATGAGTATCCTTAAGTACTCGGAGGGAAGGTATCTCCACTTCGACCGGTAGAACTACTTCCATGCCATAAACCAAAGAAAATGGAGTTGCCCCAGTCGATGTACGCACTGAGTAGCATGCAAAGCGTAAGGTAGCTTCTCGTGCCAATCTTTGTACGTTTTAGTCATCTTTCTGATAATATTCTTGATGTTCTTGTTGGCTGCCTTGACTGCTCCATTCATCTTTGGGAGATAAGGGGTCGAGTTGCGGTGTTGAATTTTGTATGTTTCACACAACCTCCCTATCATCCGGCTGTTCAAATTGGTAGCATTGTCCGTTATGATCTGCTCGGGAAGCCCATATCGGCATATGATGTTGTTCCGCATAAATCGAAGTACCACAGCCTGTGTGACATTAGCATATGATGCTGCTTCTACCCACTTGGTGAAGTAATCAATGGCTACCAAAATGAAACGATGACCATTAGAAGCTTTTGGAGATATTGGTCCAATAACGTCAATGCCCCAAAGCGAGAACGGCCACGGGGAAACCATCACGTGTAGTTTGGACAGCGGTACTTGGATCTTGTCGCCATAAATTTAACACTTGAGGCATTTGCGCACATATTCAATGCAATCATTTTCCATGGTGACCCAATAATAGCTCATTCGCATGATTTGTCTTGTTAATGCATGTCCATTTGCATGTGAACCACATTCCCCTTCGTGCACTTCTTTCATTATTTGTGTTGATTCTTCTTTTGCCACACACCGCAATAATACCATGTCATGGTTTCTTTTATACAGAACGGGACCATCAAGATAGTAGTTGGACGCTGACCTTTGGATATTTCTTTTATCAGATTCAGAGGCCTTTCTTTGGGTATTCTTGCTTAAGCAAATCTTGTTTGACGTCATCAAACCAAGGTTTTTTCTTCGAGTATTTCCTTCAATGGCCATGCAATGTGCAGTAGCATCTTGTATACGGATATCGAAAGACTGGACTTCCAACTTTGTGTCTAGTCGAAGGAGGGAGGCTAGAGTGGCCAACGCATCAGGAATCTGATTGTATTCTCTGGGCATATGCTTAAACGTGATGCCTTCAAATTGCTCGGCTAACTCCGTAACGTGCTTCCGATACGGGATTAATTTGTGGTTTTGAGTCTCCCATTCACCCCTTACTTGAAAAATGATGAGTGCCGAATCGCCGAATACTCGTAATTTTTTGATTCCTTTGTTAATGGCTTCTTGAAGTCCCATCACACAAGCCTCATATTCTGCTACATTGTTTGTACAAGGGAAGGTTAGCTTTGCCGCCATGGGGAAATGTTCGCCTTTTAGGGATATCAGGATGGCCCCAACACTGTGACCTAAGGGACTGGAGGCTCCATCGAACCACATCGTGCATATGTCTGATACTTCGGCCGAAATGATGTTGATGTGCTCATCTGGGAAGCCAATAGTCATGGGCTCATAATCTTCTAGTGCTCTGTCTGCCAGATAGTCGGCTATCG
Organism: Taxillus chinensis; assembly: GCA_023512835.1. Classification (NCBI taxonomy): domain Eukaryota; kingdom Viridiplantae; phylum Streptophyta; class Magnoliopsida; order Santalales; family Loranthaceae; genus Taxillus; species Taxillus chinensis. Next base: position 24,017,852 of record CM042092.1, on the reverse strand, counting down.
CACTTCCTTTTATGGCTTTTTGAGGTACGTAGATGATATCGTACTCCGACAGGATCAACTGCCACTTGGCGATTCTTCCAGAAATGGATGGCTTTTCCAAGAGATATTTGAGTGGATCATGCCTTGAAATCAGCCAAGTAGTATGATAAAGAGTGTATTACCTCAATCTTCTTGTTATCCAGACAAGAGCACAGCACGTCTTCTCCAAGGGTGTATAGTTTGCTTCATTGATGGTGAACTTCTTGCTGAGGTAATAAATGGCCTGCTCCTTCTTGCCTGTAGAATCGTGTTGCCCCAAGACACAACCCATCGCTGACTCCTGAACGGTCAAGTATAAGATCAGAGGTCTATCCCAGTCTTGGTGGGACCAAAATAGGTGGATTAGACAGATATTGTTTGATCTTGTCAAAAGCTTCTTGACATTTGTCATTCCAAATTTCTGGGTTATTCTTTCGTAAAGTCTTGAAAATGGGTTCACATGTGGCTGTCAGCTAGGAAATAAATCGGGCAATGTAATTCAGTCGCCCTAGGAATCCTCTAACCTCCTTGATGGTCCGTGGTGGCGGCATCACTTGGATAGCTCGAACTTTATCTGGATCGATTTCAACTCCTTTTTGGCTCACAATGAAACCCAAAAGTTTTCACGACATGGCTCCGAAAGTGCACTTTTCGGGATTCAATTTCAGTTGATATTTTCGTAGCCTATTGAAGAGCTTGCGGAGTACTTCGATATGATCTTCAGTGCTTCCTGATTTGGCTATCATGTCGTCCACATATACTTCGACTTCCTTATGCATCATGTCGTGGAATAGGGTCATCATGGCTCGCTGATAGGTTGCCCCTGCGTTTCTCAAACCAAAAGGCATCACATTATAGCAGAAAGTGCCCCAAAGTGTCGTGAATGTGGTCCTCTCTTTGTGTTCGGGGGCCATACGAATTTGATTATAGCCTGAGAAACCATCCATGAATGAGAACAGGGCGTGTTTTGTTGTATTATCCACTAGCGTATCAATATGAGGAAGTGGGAAGTTATCCTTCGGACTAGCCCAGTTCAGATCTTTATAGTTGACACACATGCGTACTTTGCCTCCTTTCTTCAGTACTGGTACAACATTGGCCACCCATTCTGGATAATGGGAGACACTTAGGAAACCTGCATCCCATTGCTTTTTGACTTCTTCTTTAATCTTCAGTATCATTTCTGGTCTCATTCTTCTCAGTTTCTACTGAACTGGCTTGCATTCCGGCCTCACTGGTATGTGATGTTGCACTATGTCCGTGTCTAATCCTAGCATATCTTGATACGACCATGCAAAAACATCTATGTAGCTCCTTAACAACTCAATTAATTGCTTCTTGATGTCGGTAACTATTAAGGATCCCATCCTCAATTCTCTTGGTTCGGCAACCGTCCCCAAATTCACTGTTTCTACTGGGTCTTCACTTGGAATGGAGAAACGGTCTTCCCTTTCCAATAGGCGAATAATCTCCCCTGGTAGTTCAGGTGTCTCCTCTATCTCATTCTCGTCAGCTTTAAACACGGGGTGCTCCCAGTTTGGACTTTGGTTAAACCTTTGGCATCTCGTTTCGCCTTCGCATACTATGTTTTCATTGACATTGTGATACTTGCTTATAAGAGAATGACAAGTTGGTAACCAAATATGATATGCATATGTTATGAATGGAATGCACCATGAAAGATTTTGAAAAACACATTTTATTGGAAGGTTTAAGGAAAAACAAATGTTCACAGCTTCAAAGTACATTACAATAGAATACATTAAATCCCAGCGACCTGTAAGCATTACATTATGGGGAGGTCCAGGCTGGTCCAATTTTTCAATGGTTGGTTGGGATCCTCTCGCACTAACTGAACCATCTCGCTTGGTGCATGCTCATTTGTGTCCAATACGGCTACAGTCCCCGTCTTGGGCTCAGGTTGGCTCTTATGGATAAACCCTCCACTTCGGAATGTAACATTCAACGGGGGAAAGCTTCTCCTTTCTTCTTGTACTGGCCTTTTCTGCAATCTTGCCATTCTGACTTCCCTCTTCTTGATAGCTTCCCTCTGTCTGTCAGCTTTTGTGGGGAGGTAGCCTAGCCCAAACTTTTCGATATTTTCTCGGATGGTCAGGGGTTTCTGAATCCCTTGAGCTGTCAGGCCTAATCCTTGCCCTGGTTTGTACCCCTGTTTGATCATAGTGGCTGCAACCATTTTTGTTGCCTTCGAGAGACGATGGTCTGGGGCAGAAACGACATTCACCATCTCAAAAGCCCGATAGGAGCATTCTGGCACATCTTCGTTGCTTTCAATATAAGGAACTGATGCTGGTTTGGTGACGAGGAAACTTGTCTCTCCAGAGATGCAGATGAGCTGGTCCCCCATTACAAACTTCATCTTCTGGTGGAGACTTGATGGCACCGCTCCTGCCATGTGGATCCAGGGTCTTCCCAACAAACAGCTGTAATATGGCGTGATGTCCATCACCTGAAATTCCACCGTAAAAGTAGTTGGCCCAATCATGAGTGGAATATCTAGAGTTCCCACCATGTCACGCTTTCCTCCATCGAATGCCCGTACCTTCATCGTACAGGGACACATATAGGACGCGTCAATTAGAAGTTGTTGCAGTATATGCAAGGGCATAATGTTCAAGGCCGAGCCATTGTCAATGAGTACACGGGTTATGGTGTGCTCCTTGCATTTGACCATGATGTGCAGAGCTTTTATGTGCCCCTTTCCTTCTTGGGGTAGCTCGTCATCTCCAAAGCTAATGACGTTGTTCATGATGAGGTTATTGGCGATTCCATCAACATTTGCCACTGAGACGGTCGGTGGAACATAGGCTTGGCTCAGAACTTTCAACAGTATTTCCCGGTGAGGTTGGGAATCCATCATTAATGAGAGCAAGGAGATGTGAGCCGGTTGTCGGCTTAGCTAATCCACAATATTATACTCGCTCTGTTTCATGAATTTTAGGAATTCCAATGTCTTTTTTTCAGTGACCGGTGCTCCTTTCTTTGTTGCCTCCAGCGTAGGCTCAATGTCTGGTTCTACAGCTTTTTCCTTCCTTGCTTTGTCAGCCATATCAGGGGCATAAGCCTTACCACTCCTAGTTATCTTCTCTGTTGTGGTGGCTCCCTGGACTACTTCACAACTGCAATTCCATGGGACTGCTTTATCAGTTTTATAGGGGAAAGGAGCAGGAACACCTATGGTGAGGGGTGCAATTCCATGCGGTAGTTGTGGGATTTCGGTCCTCTCCCCCTTGTCTGGCACGAGACTTGAGGCATGGATAGTGAGAGGCTTGATTCCATGTGGCAGTAGCGGGATCTTCGGAGCCTTAACAGTTAAGACAAGGGGTGTTGGCACCCATGGCGATTTGTGTGAATCGTCTTCCTAGATCATGTGGCTTTGGTTGTCCATTCCTCCTCTTGAGAATTCTATCATCCTTTGGTCCATGAGTTTTTGCACCACCTCGGAAAACTCGGTACATTCTGCGATGTCATGTCCCCGTGACATCTTGTGATAAGGGCATTGTTTTTCCTCATCTATTCCTTTCCTGCCTTTGGCGTGTCTTTAGCGAGTATATAGCCATGTTCCTGTAATAGAGTATACAAATGTGTTTTCTCCATTTGTACTTGGGAGACCCTTTCCAGCCGTACTTCATTTTCGATACTAGCAACATTATTGGAGTGTTCTGGGAGAGGATTGTTGTTCACATTTGGCGTCCCAGACAGTGCGGAAAAATCCAGCCATTTTGCATCCTTTAATGCCTGAACCTTCCTTTTGAATGTTATACAATTCTCAATATCATGTCCAGCTCCACCTGCATGATACTCACATCTGGCATCTGGCTTATACCAGGCCGGGGGAGGAGTCTTTATTTCTCCCAAGGGTATAGGGGTTACCATCCTTGCTTCTAAGAGCTTGGGGTATAATTCCGCATAAGTCATTGGAATAGGATCAAACTCTTGTCGTGGTCGACGAGAAGCCTGATTCGCTCCTGCTTGCTGGGTCGGGGCCCTTGGTTGCCCCTGTCCTTGGAATGAGGCTCCTGGTCCTTCCTGAGTTGCTGGCCTTGGTTGCTTTAGGTATGGCGCTCTCGGTTGAAATGAGTTGGGTACCATTGAGTATGGAAATGGGACCCCTCCTTGCGGCAGGTATGGCATGAATTGGGGAGATGGAGCAGGTGCAGCATAAGCAGCTACCGGTGGCCCTTTGTAGGATCCTGGCGCTTGGTAAAATGTTGGTTGTATTGACTGGTGTGCTTGGTATACCAGGTTGCTCTCATTTTCCTTCTTCTTTGCTGGTGGTTGAAACCGTTTTGATGCCTCAGCCGTATCACCCTTTAGCTTTCCGCCTTTAATTCACTTTCTACACGTTCACCGGATACAACCAAGTCTGCAAAGCTGTTAGAGACGTTACTTATCAACTTCTCGTAGTATACGCCTTTTAGTGTGTTGATAAAAAGAGTGGTGAGTTCTCTTTCGGTAAGAGAAGGTTGGACCTCCACAACGGCCTCTCTCCATCTTCGTGCATAATCTTTGAAATTCTCCTCGGATCCCTTTTCCATGGACTGCAGGGTTAATCGATCTAGCGCCAGCTCGGTGACATGTTTGTACTGTGCCAAGAAGGAAGTAGCTAATTCTTTCCATGTCTTGACGCGGTTTCCATTTAGTTGAAAGTACCAGCGAAGGGATGCCCCGATTAGGCTTTCCTGAAAACAATGCATGAGGAGCTTCTCTTCACCAGCATAAACAGCCATCTTTTGACAATACATGGCCAGATGTGTCCTGGGACATCGGGTCCCATTGAACTTTTCAAACTCTGGCATTTTGAATTTTGGCGGTAGCACCACTCCAGGGGCTAAGCATAAGTCTTGTGGGCTGGTCATGCCATAGCTGTCAGTGCCTTATACAGCTTTCAATCTTTCCTCGAGTCGGCGTAGAGTGGGAGACTCAATATTTTCCTGAGGAGCTGGGGAACCCATTACCTCCATTGTATGTCCCGATGTGGGCATAGTAAAATAAGTTTGATTTGGAGTTGGAGGTTGTGCCATAGCAGGATGATAGGTGGGTGTCTGGCTTGGAGCCGGATTGGGCGGTTGAACTGCGTCTTGCCCCTGCTCTTGGTGGTGATTGATAGTTCCCCCTGTCGGGATTCCTCTTGCCGGGATTCTTTCTCTTTCTTCATTCAGCTTGGTGAGCATATCCATCATCAAAGCCATTTGCCCCTGCAGGGCTTGTTGTGATTGTTCTAAACCCATGAGTCTGTTCTCTGCTTCGTCTGCCATCGGTTGTGGCTGTGATACTTGATTGCAGCGAGATCTGAGATTGTAAGAATGCGCAATCCTAGAGAGAGGCTGCTACCCACCTGGGTACAAGGGAACTTTTATTTGATTTTTTTTTTGTATGCATGTATGCATGGAATGTATATACGGAGGGTTAGAAAAATAAACAACTTTATTACAAACCAAACACACAATACAAACATTTAATGCTGAAATGCCATGTAAAATGAAGGTTAGTGCTACATGAAATTAAAGCACTCTTCCAGTCATCTCCTAAGTAGCACAACGCCTCTTCCTCTGGGGTGGTCGCTCACCTGCTTCCTCCCTCTGTTTTAATATGGTCTCTATTTGTTTTTCCCCCAGCTGCAACCTCTGAAGAGCTCCTTTTAACGATGCTTCTAGCCTCTGGATCTGCTGCCTTAAAGTCTGATTCTCCTGGAGGATAGCCTTCATGTCTGAAGTTAGCTGTGGCTTGTGGTGTGCCCTCCAAGATATGTATGCGGGGTAAACACCAGGTTTTGAACTGTTAGGTTAGATCTTGTGTGGTGTGGACCATGCTTGATACATCTTCTTGCCTTCTTCTGTGAGCATGGTTCTGCTGTAAGTGAAGTCACACTCTTCCATGCCAAAGAGCATGGGAATAATCTGATGACGCCCCACTTGTCTTCCCACCTGCAGTGGTGCATATGCAGTTCCTCCCCAGGGACCTAAAAGTGGAACCCAATTGTAGTCCCCGTAGCTATATGTCATGGAGACCACCGGCATCCAAGGAGCAGTCCAGGTAATGTCAACTTTTGTGAGGTTCTCCAACTTCTTTTTCCAGCTTTCAAAGTCTATAGGTAGGCTCCACTTGCTGAGCAAAATATCTAGTAGTGTTGTGGCTGGTACCTGATAAACAGCAGGAAAACGATGAACACTACAGGGGAAATGACCTTGCAACCAGGTACATAGGAGAGGTAGGCACCCCATGAACTATCCCGAGCCTTTACTCCTCATGTAAGTAAGAGATCGGATGGTTTCAGCCAAGATAGCAGGAGTAGGGTCACATCCTTTGAGCACCTGCTGGACCAAATCTACAATTGCCCCATCGATGTGGGCCGGTATCCTCGGGAAAATGACTAGCCCATATATAGCTAGTGTAGCGGGTTGTGTGCCCAGACCGTTGCGGACCGTATTATTCCTTTGAGTGTTGCCCATGGAAGATATTCTCGCCCACCGTAGGTTGTGACCGCCGTTGAGTCCCATACTGCTTTCCCATAATCTCAGCAAAGGCCCTTCGACCTGACCTTCTGGGCTCCGGTAGATAGATCTTCATTTTGTTTTCCACGGGGATATCTAATAATCTTCTGTATTCTTCTATTTTGGAAACAAGATCTATGCCGTTGAAGTCAAAGCACCGCCGTCGAGGCTCCCAGAAATATATGGCTGCCCCAAGCATATCCTTATCGGCCAGTAGCTCGGTCACATGGAGCAAATCCCCAAACTGTTGTATGTATATGCTTTTCCTTTCGTCTGACCACTGTCTCCATATTGTATGTACCTCCTTAGTGTAGTCCAGCTGATCTTCTGTGATAACATGTTCCGCCTTGTGGGCTTCTCCTGGTGGAAAATCTCCAAGGCGAAGTTGAATGTCTCCAGATGCTTGGGCCACCACTGCGACAGCCTTCTTGTCCTGGGGGCCTTTTAGGAGATGACTGAAAGTTGCCATGCCTATATGAATGTCATGTTATGCATGATGACAGGTTAGGATGACAGGTTAATATATATCAAGGCAGCAAGATAGGATAAAGAATAAACCAATAGTAAAAAAAAAAGCTAATATGTGCAGGGGATGACTTAAGGACTACCCTACAAAACAAAGGTTAGCATGGCATGGAATGAGCAAACAAAATGTGGGTCAATGCCCCTGATGGGCTTCTATTGCTACACCTATCTTATTCGTTAGTTCCCAAACTTCCTTAATAGAGGCCTCCGTACACCATGGGATTTACCGGAGGGGGATCTTAAAAGGACGTGCCTTAAAAGACCCTCAAGCTTGAGTGAGGAGTCCGAGGCCCCATTGCGGATAATGATCAACGCGCTGGGGACCGTACTGAACCTCGCTAACCTAAATTGTGCTAAACCCGGGTATAGGGTTATGCATAAATGCAACGAGTATGGAAAGCAGTAAATCACAACTATCATGGTAGTTAAAGCATATAAATAAATCACAGTTTAAAGATAAATGACAACTGTAAACAAGAAATAAATGTCTAGGAAAAAAAACAACTTAGCACAATAGTTAAATATATACAACAGTACAATTAAAAATAACCTCCTAATCCTAGTTCTAGACCTAACTCTCTAAAGTGTTCATTGTCCCCAACAGAGTCGCCAGCTGTCATCACTGGTTTTCGTCCGGGCCCGTTTGGGGTGAGCTCAAGCTAAACCAATGGTGAGAAAATTTAGAGTTGCCACCAACTGTTTTTGGGGTACAGTTGGATACCCTCTACTTTGAGTTGTTTTAAGTGTGTGGTCTGCGTTATCAGAAAAGGGTTCGGGAGTTGGTTACGTGTAGGGAAGGATTAGCACCCTACAACGCCCTTTCGGTATCTAATTTAGGAGGAGGAGGTTTTTTATTTGTGTTGTCATGACTGGGTTAAGTTTCCTAAAAAGTCTATGATTTTTATTTAGCTAAGTTATTTATTCAAGTCATGGTGAAAATGGATTTACCCTAAATTTCTAAAGGGAATCCTAAAGGTTTTGGGTTTTTGTTTGAAGTGGATAATGAGATCATACGGGTTGGTTTTGGTGTTTGGTTTTATTTTGAAAATTGAAGTCCTCAAATATGATTTTTTCCTTTTTTATTTTCCCTTTTTTGTTTTGGTTTTTTGGGTTAGAAAACATACATTTTTTGTTTGTTTTTGTTTTGTTTTGTTTTGTTTTTTTTTTTTGGTTTTGGAAATTGAAGGTTTAATTTTGGTTTTGGTTTGAAAACATGAAAACGTTTTTTTGTTTGTTTTTGTTTTTTTTTTGTTTTTTGTTTTTGTTTTTGGAAAAACATTTTGTTTCTTTCTTTTTTTTTTTTTTGAGATCCAAAAATCTTAAATCAAAGTAATGAACATATGCATTAAAGTAAAAAAAGCGTGGAGTGTGTGATTGTGACATCCATAAATAAATAAAAAAAAACACTTTTTTTTTTTTCCCTTTTTTTTTTTCATCTCCTCTTTCTCTTATGCCTTTCTTTGTGCTCTCTTTTTTTTTGTTTCCACTATATTTTACATATTACAACGTATCAAATACAAAGAATGAAAATACAAGGAAAATACAATAGCAAATACTAAAAATTACATCAAATATAGAGATAAGCTAAAAAATGAAAATCAAGGAAAATACTAAAATCACATTAAATATAAATATAAATAAGCTAAAAAAAAAGAGCAACAAATGTAAATTACACTGACTTTGACTTGAATGGGGCTTTATCACGGGATGTTTGTCCGGAATATTCTCTGCCTTTGGAACAGGCATGCTTACCCAAATCACCTAAATTCCAGAGATAAGACCAAGTGTAACGATCTCTAGGACATTTTGTGGAGGCAAGCAAGGTACACTTGATTTTTTTTTTTTTTTATGATAGAACTTAAGAAAAAGAGAGAAAAAAAGAAACGTGGGCAAGCGCTTTTTTTTTGTCTTTCTTCTGGAACGCCCCTTGAAATAAGAGGGAAAGAGAAGTTGGGAAGGATGGGCGATTTTGATTTTAGGACAGGGGAAGTGTTGGGGCGAAAATATGGAATTAGGCAACTAGGTGTTACGATGGCGTCGGGGCTCTCTCTTTTTTTCCTTGGGCGTGAATCCCTCTCCCTTGTTTTTTGGGATAATGGAACTCTATTTTTTTTTCTTTTCTCTCTCTTTTTTCTTTTGGGATGAGGGGAGGTGTAATAATGGTAGCAGGTTTTTTTCAACGATCCCGGGTCTCTGTGTTTTTTTCTCGGGCGTTTTTTTTTGGGAGGAAGCTAGGGCATTTTTTTTGATGTATCGATGGGTCTCTCTGTGTGTCTCTCCTTTCTCGCGTGGACGGAGCCTGGATTTTAAAGGGTGGCAAAATTTTTGGCCGGATTGTCATTAATTGCTGCATTTAATGGTTTATTATTGATGCAGCATTTTATTATTGAGATTTTGTGCTTTGTCTGGTGGTTGGACAGCAACTTGCGTAAAATGATTGGCTCCTGTTTACCGTGTTTTCTTTTGTGAGCACATGTGACCGACGGGCGTTGAAAAGCATCTTTGACAATTGTCGGCAAATAAAAACACATCCCGTGAACACGCCAGGAAGAAAAGCCGGCGAGAGGAGCCAATCGGCGACGGTCAAAGGGTCGAAAGTGGGGGTCGAAGTGTCGGCGGGGGTCGAAGCTGCGATGGGTCGAAATTTCGGTGGGGCGAAAGTCAATGGTCAACGGGTCGAAGTGTCGGCAGGTCGAAGGTCAATGGTCAACGGGTCGAAGGGTTACGGGCGTTGCGGGTCAAGGTTCGAAGGTCGGAGTTCGGCGGGTCAAAGGTTTATGGCTTCGAGGGTCCAGGGTCAAAGGGTCGAAGGTCGGAGTGTCGGCAGGTCAAGGGGTCGCAAGTTGCTAGCGTCGTAAGTCCTGGCGTCATAAGTTTTGAGGCGTCACATCTTCACAAGGTTCGAAAGTCCGAAGGGGCGAGTCGAAGGTCGGGTCGGGTCGGGTCGGAGCGGCCGAGCCGAGGCTTGTCTTAAGGCTTCGAGGCTTGTGTTCGAGGCTCGAGGCTGATGGGCATCGAGGCTTCGAGGCGGGGGCTCGAGGCTTCGATGCTCCGGGGCTTGATGTCGGGGCTTGAAGGGCCAAAGGGGCGAGTCGTAGGTCGGAGTGTCGGAGCGGGGCCTCGAGGCTTCGAAGCTTTGAGGCCGACGAGGCTTCGAGGCTTCGAGGCTTCGATGCTTCCGAGGCTTCGGGGCTTCGAAGGTCAATGGGTCGAAGTGTTGGCAGGTCAATGGTCAACGGTCAACCCCAAAGTTTTTTTTTTAACTTTTAATTACCTTTTTACCCTTACCCAAAATGCAAAAATGGACAACTTTCCAGGGATTGTTTGGGGAGACCCGTATTCGACTAAATAGCCGCTTTGAAGAATTTTGCATGGCCACTTTTTCTGGGGCGATTTGACCAGGGGCATTGACCGTCTTTTGGCAAGTTTGACTTTTTCCAACGAAAGTTGTTTTGGCCATAACTTCTTCATTTTAAATCCGAATTGAGCTCGTTCAAGTGCATTATTCTCCAATTTTCTTCCTCTATCCCTTGATTTTGGTCTTGGGGTGCTTCAAGGACTTGTAGCAGAAGTCATTAATTTTGGACTCCCCCGTCCATGTCAATTGTATCCATCTCGTGCAAATTAGGGTTAACATTAATTCCAAACCATTCCTTGGAAGTATGGGATCATTGTGGACCTGTTCAATAAGGTATATGGCATGGAAAGAAATGTATATCAAATGGGGTTAGATGGGGTTAGTATGTCCAACCCGGACAAAATGGGGTCCAACAGTAAGTATTACAAGCCTTAACTTTACAAAAAGTGTAAAACATAGGTAAGACCCAAAAATTTGAATGAGGCAGATTCTGGAGGTCCCATTCAAAAATTCATAACTTGAGTTATACAGATCCAATTGACATGAAACCAAAGCTAAAACGTTCATACTGAACCTATTTGTTCATTTATGACTTAGCTAAAATGTGTAGAAATTTCAGAATTTAATATGAAGCCAATCAATTCCAGAAGTTAAAATACTACACATAGGTTCAGTATGAAGGGGTAAACATTTTAGTATGACTTTAAAATTCAATAACTTTTGTTATACATATGTAAAAATTATAAAATTGATACCCATTTGTAGATATTTGAGTTAGTAATGCAATACAATTGGCCGTTTGTCAAAAACTATAAAATTAAAAACGTTATAATTGAATTAGTAGGGAGTACACCAATGTGGACTTTTGATGCCAAATGAACCTTTTAGGTTTAAAAGTCTTAAAACATTTTTAAATGGTAGGAGGAGATAACCACGTTTTTAATAAGAGATAATATGAGGAAAATAAAGTATTATATATATATTAAATAATTTAATTTAATGCCAAAGTCAAATTCGTACACTATTTTTCACACTATTACACCTATCACCTTACCTATAAATAGTATGCCTCACTTCCCTTCTCAAGCACTCTTTCCATTCAAATAAGTCACAAAACTCTCCCCCAAATACTCTCCAAAAAGTTCTATTAACACCCAATAGTCCTCCAACCCTTCTCTTCTCTCAATCTTCCTCTCACCTGTTGAAAGTTCCAAAAGGTAAATATTTCAAGCATATATTAATCATGTTCTTGGACGGCTAATCCTCCTCATACATATATATATTATGGATGGCCTTGCCCCTCAATATATATATGTATATTTATTAAATAATACGTATATGTGTATATATAGATTATTATTATTCCATGAAAGGCTAAGCCTCCTCATACATATATATATTATGAATGGCTTTGCCCCTCAATATATATATATATATGATACGTATATGTGTATATATAGATTATTATTATTCCATAGAAGGCTAAGTCTCCTCATACATATATATATTATGGATGGCTTTGCCCCTCAATATATATATGTATATTATATATTATATATGTATATTATATATTATATATGTATATTATATATGTATATGTATAAGTTTAGATTATTATTATCATGAGAAGTTTTTCCACCATAATATACTTATATATGTCTCTCAATATATTATTTATGAATATACTATTATTATTAAAACTAAAATATTAACTTTTAAATTTTGTTTCAAGGTTTATAAACGCGGAAGACAAAAAGATTGTAAGGATCCCCTCTCCCTTTCCTTACCACGATCTCCGACGTGGAAATTCATTTCCTATTTCTTCTCTATATTTCTATCTCAAGATTTCTCCTCATAATATTATTTTAAGAAGAATTAACTTTCTTTGGCACTTCTTGGGAATTTGGTAATCTAATTTATTGAATGATGAATAACTCTTTTACTTATCGGGGCTATTATTGCAAGACCTTCCTTTACGCTGAAATTTACCATTGATGTGATTGTTTGAAAATTTATGAAGATATGTTTTATGTTTGGCAATATGTTTATGGGTGGTTCCAGAAAGACCTCCAATGCTTTGGGTAAAGAACATCACTGGAGAATGTCATTCCAGTTGATAACAAGTTATGCAAGATATCTAGGTGGTGAACCTAGATGAGTAGATATTCTTATTTTTCCATGAGTTGATTATTCTCCATATATTATCCCTTACTTTTAACCTTACTGGGCTATTTGAGCTCATTTCCTTTCATGTTTTGTTTCCAAACCCAGAAAACTAGGAGAAAGCAAGGATGCTAGGATAATGGTGTCCAGAATGCTTGGAATAAAATCATAAGAAGATTATGCATGTAATATTTATATGTCATGTAAAACTATAATGGGTTATCAACACCTAGTCTCTAAACGCTAAACCTTAGAGATCTTGTGATGAGTCTTGATGTAATAAATAAACCATCAAATTTATGTTGAGCAATAGATTACTATTAATATAATTGTAATATCTTATTTTTCTAACGCACCCGGTCTGGAAGTCCAGATTTGGGGGCGTTACAAGATGACTCCCTTTTATTTTTGTACACTGTTTGTACACAAAGAGGGGCAGTTGTTGGACCCCATTTTTTCCGGGTTGGACATACTAACCCCATTTGATATATATGCCTTTTTGCCCATGCCATATACCTTGTTGAACGGGTCTTTAGAGATTCCCTGCGATTTGCACATGATGGATGCGTTGACACTAACTAGGAAGCCCAAAATTGATAACCTCTGTTGACCGCCCCTAAAATGCCCCAAGATCAATGCCGGGTGATAAAGGATGAAATTTGGAGACTAACGCACTTGACCGAGCTCAATTCTGATTTAAAATGAAGAAGTTATGGCGAAAACAACTTTCATTGGAAAAAGTCAAACCTATCAAAAGACGGTCAATGCCCCTGGTCAAACTGCCCGAAAAAGTGATTGTGTGAATGTAAGGACCCGTGTTTGGGGTTCTGGGAGAGAGCCATGTGATGGAATGCACATCGAGGGATGTGAATATCAGTACGACGACGTATTCATCGAATAGAGAGTTTTGACTGTGAGTGGGCCTGATTTGGAGTCGGAGCCCCGAAAAGCTAATTTTAGGATTTTTGTAGTATGGTCAGGTGACTTTGTATTCGACGGCTTATTTGGGAAAAACAAACCTCAGTACAGTGATGTACTCGTTAAACGGAGCATTTTGACAGTAATTGGGCTCGATTTGGAGTCGGGACCCTGTGAGGGTAATTTTGATATTTTAATGAATTAAATGTGGGAAAGTATAAATAGGGCAGTGAAGAACTCAAATCCCTAAGTGTCTTACGTGCTTGCCTTTCTAGAGAGAGAAAGAGAAGAGGAGAGAGAAAGAGAAGGGGGAAAAGAGGAATAGACGATCCAGAGCTCAAATCGGCCAAAGTCGAGGTAGGGATTCGTTATTCTCACTCTTATTTATTGATTCTACTTGCTAGAGTAGCTAAACCATGTGAATTAACCCCAAATTCGTGGAATTTGGATGAACCCTAAGTTTTGGGGAAAAACCAATTTTGGGTTGAATCTTGTTATTTGCATGCATAATGTGTTTTGAGTGGTAAAACGTGATTTAAAACCTAATATATATTATTAGGTATGAGTTTTATGAGATTTCGAAAGGTCCGGAGGTCTCTGGGTTGAATCCACGGAGAAACAGTAAAAAACGATGATGAACAAAGAATCGTCGTGAATTGAAAGCGAAAATACGATGAGATCGACTGGAAATTGAAATTTCGAATGTGCAGTTTCGAAGGTTCGAAGGTAGGTTCGATGTAGTGTAATTTCGAGTGTCGAATGTGCAATTTTCGAGTATCATTTCGAAGGTACTTTGAAGGGAGTTTCGAAGGCAGTTCATGGGTACTTCGAAGGTAGTTTTCGAAGATAGTTCGAGTGTAAGTTCGAGGGTCGAAGGCAGTCCAAAAAGAGATTCGAAAATACGATTCAAATACGTAAGAAGGCATTCGAAATATAGTTTGACTGGACTGAACCATTTACATTATAAACCTTTATGCCTCTCCACATTTAAGTATTATACTTAAGTTACAATGTAAATAAGGAAATACCCCCCATTTGGATTCAAAGAAAAATACTAGAAAATAAGGCAATATTATGCCCGAGAGGCACTGCTGTGCCCGAGGGGCAGTACTATGTGCCTGAGAGGCAATGTTTGGGATTACCTGAGAGGTTTTCTTTCATTTCAATATGTGTACATGATTGAGTTGGTGATACATATGTATATGTAGCATTACACGAGCACATGCCTACACTAGTTTATGAGTTGGGATGGGTCGGGGAAACATAATCCCTACTGAGCTGTGGTTGCTCACCCCTCCTGTTGTGTTTGTTTTTGTTTGTTTTAGGTGCTTACAGGAGCTAGGAAGTTCACCAGAGGTGAAGACCTTGTGTGTGTCTGTTTATTTTGTTGTATTAAAAAAAAAACTATGTGGTAACCCCATGGGGGAAAGAACATGTATGTATGTGTGTTTGTACTGTGCTTTGAAATGAGATTTTAGTATATGTGTGATATGGTTTAGGGATGGCACCCGTGCTAAGGTCCCTTTCTCGGTGTTCTCACCAACCCCTTGTCCCTTCGAGTGCGGGCATGGGGATTCACTAACCGGTTTCTGTGGGTCGGAAATTCGGGGCGTGACAGATGGTATCAAAGCATGGTCTAGTTAGCCTAGGGTAGTTTACTCTTGCGTCCTTTTGAGGGGCATAGAGGGACGTGCCTGATCAACATGGTCCTGTATGAGCCTCTGAGGTGTACTGAGGGTAATCGCTTGTGTGTAGGTGTGCATGCATGGATAGGCACTAGTTTGCATTGAGAATGTGAAACTGATTTGATGTGCTATATGTGATGATATGAATAACTGTGTGACAGTATAGACATGTGTGACTGTGTGACAGCTTATATATGTGCATTGTGTGACTTGTGTGTTTTACTGTGAGCCATATGGGATATGTGCCATATGTGTGATTGACCCATGTGATGGGGATGGACTAGAGATTGAACCTTTGTTTCTTTGTGTAGTGAAAATGCCTCCAGGAGAGTCTTTGCGTGCATCCGAGGCAAGTTGGTGATGAGTCTTCCACCCATGTGGGACCGGATGCGGGGCAGTCCGTTGGGGGAAATGAGTTGTTGGCACAGCTTGTGGCCCAAGTGGGGGCGCTGAGGGAAAGTATGGGGGACGAGGTTCGGGAAGCGGTGCGCCGTGAGTTAGCGGCACAGCAAGTGGTTCCACCACCACCCAGAGAGGAGTCCCAGCGTGAGGATAGGGTTCCACGCAAGGCAGTGGAGACCCGACATGTTGATGAGGATGTGGTCACGAGGTTCCGAAAGGAACAACTGAGTAAATTCCTGGGAGGGGGTGATCCAGTGGCTACAGAGCACTGGCTGAGGCATATTGAGCACTTATTCTCCTTTCTCATACCACGGGAGGAGGATAAGGTGAGATTGGCAGTGAGATAGTTGGAGGGTGAAGCCCTGGAGTGGTGGCTTAGTGTTGTTGGGAGCCGTGATGTGCAGATGATGCTGTGGGATGAATTCCTTCAGTTATTTCATGATCAGTTCTTCCCCCGAGTCCGTGAGGTGGCAGAAGAGGGAAGAGCTTGCCGGTCTGAGGCAGGGGTCGAGGACAGTGTCAGAGTATGAGCGGGAGTTCAGGAACCTGAGTAGGTTTGCTCCAAAGACTGTGGCCCAGGATGACTTAAAGGCCCATAAGTTTACCTTGGGTTTGAGGCCTGCCCTCAAACAGAGAGTTGAGGCATTCCGTCTAAGGACATATTCAGAGGTAGTGGAGACGGCCCGTATTGTTGAGAGGGGTCTCGACGAGGGGAGACAGGCCCATCAGGGACGATATCTCCAGAGTGGATCTGATTCCAAGAGGCCCAAGATAGAGTTTGGGAGCAGCTCTAAAGAGAGGGGTCAGGCTCCAGTGGTGCCAGCAAAGTCCCACCTTAGTGGGAGACAGGGGGGTTCGACGGGTGGTCCACCAGGAGGTTGTTTGTGTTGTAGGGATCCAGGACACTGGAAACGGGAGTGTCCCTGGAGACATTTGACATGCCAAACTTGTGGGCGAGAGGGGCACTTAAGCAGAGTGTGCCGTAGCAGAGGTAGTATGAGTGGTGCTGGAGGGGTAGCACAGAGTGTCCGAGGTGACACCCAGTTTAGAGCTCTAGGGGAGAGACCAGCCCGTTAGTGGTAGGGCGGTCAGGCAGGTTCTAGTCAGTCTAGACCTCAGGGGAGGCCAGAGAGGCAGCCACATGGAGGTGGAGAGGTCCAGAGTGGGATCCGTGCAGAGGAGAGAGGACAGAGGAGTGAGGCTACTGGTAGTGCAGCTCAGGGCAGAGTGTTTGCCTTGACCACGACACCGCAGGAGGAGGCAGAGGTTCCATCCTCAACTACTGAGGGCGAGGCAGGACCTTCAGTTGTACGAGGTACGATTTTGATTTCTCGCACACTTGTATCTGTTTTATTTGATACGGGTGCATCATGTGCTTTGTTGCTGAATCTCTAGTGAATAGCCTTGGCTTAGAGAGTGGTGCAGTTGAGAGGCCATTGTCTATTGAATCACCAGTGGGTGGTATCTACAAGGTGCGACAGGTGAGTCGCCAGTGTATTCTCACCGTGGGTGATGTAGAGTTGTCATTTGACTTATATGTCATGCCTTTGAAGGCATTTGATTTGATTTTGGGCATGGATTGGTTTAGAGCCTTCTAAGCTACTATTGATTATTATAGACGGCGGGTATCTTTTGTGTCACCGACAGGGCTTCCTTGCACCTTGTTGGGTGAATGGGATCGTGAGGCGAGTCGAGCTGGACCGATGGTGGAGCAGTGGGGCGCCATTACTCATAGATTGGCAGCACTCACATTTGCCGAGGGGAATGTAGAGAAGAGAGTATGGCCGGTGGTCGTGGACCGGGTCCCAGGATGTGTTTCTAGAGGAGTTGTGGAGTTTACCACCTGAGAGGGGTATAGAGTTTTGCATTGAGTTGCTACCGGGGGTAGGGCCTATCTCGCAGGTGGCCTATCGGATGGGGCCTGCAGAGTTAAGAGAGCTGTAAAAACAACTAGAGGAACTGGAGGGGAAGAGATTTATTCGATCGAGGACTTCGCCTTGGGGTGCTCCAATACTTTTTGCCAAGAAAGTAGATGGGACGCTGCGGTTGTGCATTGATTTCAAAAAACTAAACCAAGTAATGGTAAAGAACAAATACCCATTACCTCGAATAGATGATTTGTTTGATCAGTTGAGCGGGGCTCAGTGGTTTTCAAAGATAGATTTGAGATCGGGGTATCATCAGTTGAGAGTCAGGAAGGATGATATCCCCGAGACCGCTTTTCGGTGTCGATATGGGCATTATGAGTGGTTGGTGATGCCTTTTGGGCTTACTAATGCACCAGCAGTCTTTATGCAGTTAATGAACCAGGTATTTGCTCCTTACTTGGATTCCTTTGTGGTCGTATTCATTGATGACATCCTTGTGTACTCCAAGACCAGATTGGAGCATGAGAAACATTTGGCTATAGCTTTGCAGACATTGAGGGAGCATCAGTTGTATGCCACGTTCAGTAAGTGTGACTTTTGGATGCAGGAAGTGCATTTCCTTGGCCATGTGGTATCAGCTGGAGGCGTCCGAGTGGACCCAGCTAAGATTGAGGCAGTGTCATCGTGGAGGAGGCCAGTGAATGTGTTTGAGATTAGGAGCTTTTTGGGCTTGGCAGGGTATTATCGGCGCTCTGTTGAGGGGTTCTCCTGTTTGTTAGCACCTTTGACAGCATTGACTCAGAAGGGGGTCAAATTTGAGTGGACTGACAAGTGCCAGCAGGCTTTTGAGACTTTGAAAGCCTGGTTGACCACCGCGCCAGTGTTGAGGTTACCACGAGAGGGCGTGCCTTATGAGGTGTATTGTGATGCATCCAAAGTAGGCCTGGGGTGTGTGCTGATGCAGGAACGCAATGTGATTGCGTATGGTTCGAGGCAATTGAAACCTCATGAGTTAAACTACCCCACACATGATTTAGAGTTGGTGGCAGTGATCTTTGCCTTAAAGAGTTGGCAGCATTATCTTTTGGGGGACATGTTTGTGGTGTATACAGACCATCAGAGTCTTCAGTATATCTTTACCCAGAAGGATTTGAACTTGAGGCAGCGACGGTGGATAGAGTATCTACAGACATTTGATTTTACTCTTGCATATACCCCCGGTAAGGTGATAACGTGCATTTTATGCCGTTATTCTAGTGTTTATTTAGGATGTTTAAGAGCATGATTAGAGCCTTATTGCTTCATATATCATATATATTTGCTCTAACCCCTAGGAAGATGCTATTTGCAAATATATGCGTTTTTAAGCTATTTTGGCAGATTTTGGAGCTCACTTTTGATATAGTAAATGGCCTCAAACAATTGGCGTGCAAGAACAAAAGTTGCTTAAAATGATGTCCTCTACATACCACAGAAATTTCAGAGCATTTAGAGTTGCACGTGAATTCACCCATTTCACGTGCAAGCATATTTTTGCTTCTCAGGCCTCTACAGGATGCAAGGAAGCTTGGGGAGAAGTTTGAGCTGATTTGGAGCTGTACGTGAATTCACCATATCACGTGCAAATTGACGTGCAGAGATATTTTTGGACCGATCCTATTGTTTTTCCATGCTGATTATTTGTTCCTGAAGGCCCATGTCCAAATTGTGGATGGAAGATAGAGATTTTAAAGTGTGGAGTGCCACTTATCAAAACTACGTCGTTTTGATAGATGGGCTAGGGTACACACCTCAAGGCCCATCCAACCTCTATAAATAGAGGCTCCACGCCCCATGCTATGTAACCTAGACCCCCCTACACGTTTTTAGAGGGAGAGAGAAGCTTCACACCTCATGTGGTTGATCTGGTAGTGGTAGGTTCTTAGGAACTCCACAGTTAAGTGAGGATATGACCAGAGCAATTCTAGGATGGGTGACCTCCGGGAAACCCACCCATGAAGGTATTTCTTGGAGCCGAAACAACTCCAACCACGGGGTGGAGGTGGGCCGAGGGCTACCACGCCTGGGGGTCAGGTGGACGGCCTTCACGATTATGACCCAGGATCGGCCTCGCTCGGTTTCCGAACCATATTCCCGGGATTCCGGGCCATAGATACCCCTGGGAGGGGGGGGGTCTCTAGGTCAGCCACCAAGTTCACGAGACAGTACCAGGGAGGATGATAACATGAGGTGGTGGGGGTAATAAACCCACTTCGGGCCAGCGTACCCGGATGGGCACCCCCGGGTGACCATCGGAGAGGACAACTGCGATCTGGGGTGGGTATCAGCATAAAATAAAAAAAAATTGGGGTGTCTGGCCAGAGATGAAGCCGTGGATGGGAAACCTCCGGGTGACCAACTATCAGGTAACAAATGCGACCGAATCCCAAAAAAAAAAAAAAAAAAGAGAGGCTTCACGACTTGGAGGCTGCTCCTTGACCTAGGATCGCAACCGTCGCAGTCACCCGTCGCGGATTTTGGAGCATGGATTTGAAGCCTTGTTGCGCGCGTAGATTAGAAGAAGATGTTTAGCTTTACTGCTATGGTTTTGCTTGTAATCATGCGTGAGTAGTTCTTATAATCTAGAGAAGCAATGTAGCCCCCTTGTTGCTTTGCTGTGTTTATGAATATTGGGTTTGGATGATTGAGTTTTGCATGTTTTATGAATCTGTTCTTAATTTATATCTTTGGATGTACACCTTGGTATTCTTAGCCCTAGTCTGGGGCGGATTGAGATTCATAACTTATTTGTAATTGGTGTGATCATTATCCTTTTGCAAGTATGATTTATTGGCTTTGCATGTTTATGTGTTTAGATGACCATTCTGGCATACAACTCTTAAAAGGACCTCAATGACCATTTGTTGTCCTTGGCTTATGTTTAGCATGTTTTCAATCAGACAACCCTAATATCATGAACAAGTAGAGATAACATAGGGAGGTGAAATCCAACATTTTTAGTTATTTCAATTGCAATTCTGTTTTCAGTAAAGTAATTTTAAAACACAATTTTGTTTGCCGAGACATTGTTTTAAGCAAGATTAATTTGGTGATTTGAGTTTAAGCTAGATAACTTGGTAATCCCTGTGGGATCGACCCCTTTCTTGTCGCTATTATATTTAGCATTAGTTAAGGGAATTAATATTTTGAGAAGGGATTTAAACGACAGTAGCTTAACCCTCACTTGGCTTTCGCTCACGAAATACCCGTTCGTCAAATTGGCGCCGTTGTCGGGGATTCAACGGTTAACTAGTTTTTAAAATCAACATTGAGTGAAATTGTTTGAATTCTGATCTTGGTGTTTTATTTTGTCTTTTATTTTCTGTTATTTTGTGTTCTTTATTTGTTTATTTTGCATTGTTCGGAGTCTCTGGTGTGTTCTTGTTGTTTTATCGAGAACATACACCAAGTGTTTGAGGAATT
This sequence comes from Taxillus chinensis, assembly GCA_023512835.1. Taxonomy (NCBI): domain Eukaryota; kingdom Viridiplantae; phylum Streptophyta; class Magnoliopsida; order Santalales; family Loranthaceae; genus Taxillus; species Taxillus chinensis. The sequence goes on along the minus strand of CM042092.1, from coordinate 23,996,938 downwards.
CCTAGTTGTGCATGCCAAGACAGGAGTTTATACCATTTAATCGGGAACCTGAAAGATTGTTCGAGCTCGTCGTAGAGCGGCTAGGGAAGCACAGACGTGAGGTCAAGAAGCATTGCAAGGCTTAGAGCATTCAGTAGGTGAATTGATGGCAAATTTAAGGCCTGATGGTGGTGCACCGCAAGGAGGGGCCAATTACAATGGCCAATATCCAGAAAAAGAGGGTAATAGGTTTATGCCCAAAACCTTCTTAGATTATGCGAGGCCAATGATATCAGACCATTATTCTGGGATTCGGCAGACAAGAGTCCAAGCAAATAGCTTCGAGCTGAAGCCGGCGTTGATCAACATGGTGAGCAACAACGCGTTTGGAGGAACAGCCGTGGATGATCCACACCAGCATTTGATGAGGTTCTACCAGATGTGCGACACCATAAAGATCAACAATGTATCGGAGGAGGCAATAAAGCTAAGGCTTTTCCCTTTCTCTTTAAGGGATAGAGCTCTTGGCTGGTTCAACAATCCCGGCAAGGTTCAATCAACACTTGGGAGGAGATGCAGACCAAGTTCATGTCAAATTACTTCCCTCCTTCCAAGGTGATCCAGCTTAGAGGGGAGATTAGCAGATTCAGGCAAGACGAGATGGAAACTCTTCATGAAGCTTGGGAGCGTTTCAAAGACTTAGTGAGAAGATGCCCTGATCATGGAAGACCCCAGTGGATTCAAATTGAATCTTTCTACACAGGTCTTCAGTCCCACTCACAAGACAAGGTGAATGCACTTTTGGAGGATGCTTGATGAATCTAGAGCCTGACGCAGCAGCTGAGCTCTTGGAGAGGCTGTCATTAGCCGATTGGCGGTGGTCTAATGTGCGTACTTCAAAGCCAAGGGAGAAGATAGCTTCGGTTGATAATTCTTCCAATGATATGCAAGCACGAGATTCAAGCTTTAGTGAAAGGCATGAAAGTATTGGCTCTTAAAGTTAAAGGATCACAACAAGCTTTACCGATGGGCGAGCGGGGCTGGAGTGGAGCTGAAGAAGCAAATTATGTTGGAGGAAAAGGCTTGTATCGGAAGCGGCAATTTTATCCTCAACAACAACAACAAGGGTACAACCAAAACCAAGAAGAATCTCGGCCATTTCGAAAAACCAGAACCGAGGGGGAGATACCTCATTTCGGTACAAATATGTGCCCCCGGGGGATGAAGCCAGAATCCGTATGCTACGGATAATTATTTACACCCACCTCCAAGATTCGAGCGAAAAACGGCCTCGGCCTCAATAGCAAAGAGGAAGGGTATATCGGAATGTGGATGAGCCAACCAAAAGAGAGGATAATTTGGAGGAAAGGGTAGTCACCATGAAATCTTCAATGAAGAATATAGAAAAGTTGCTTGTGAGTTTGGCCCAGAATGTAAATCAAGGAGTCTCAACTAAATCTTTTCCAAGTGATACGAGGTGAACCCCAAGGAGAGGCTGCAAGGCTATTACTCTAAGAAGCGGGAAGGCACTCGAAAGAAGCCGAAGAGCCTAAGAAGAAGGAAATTCCAGAAGAACGGAAAGCGAGACCCTTGGAAGCTGATAACCAAGGAAAATCAGATAAAGTTGAAGAAAGAGTGCAAGAAAAGAAGGACCAGCAGTGAGTCAAGACAGAATAACGAAGAACAAGAGGCAAGAGCTCGGGCCTACTATGCCATTTCCTCGAGAGGCCGAGGAACCGGAGGGTTGAAGAAGAGCATGAGCGCTTTCGAGTTTGTTCAAGAGGCTTGAAATTAACATTCCATTTGTGGAAATCTTGGAGCAGATGCCTAGGTACAGAAAGTACATCAAAGATTTTGTGAAGAAGAAGAGGAAATATGGGGATCATGAGATGGTGGCGATCCTAACGAGGTGAGCGGTGTTGTTCAACGAGTTTGCCCATCAAACATAAAGATCCGGGTAGTTTTAATCTCCCTTGTGTGATTGGCAATGCACCGCGAAAGAGAGGGCCCTATGTGATTTAGGGGCCAGGCATCAATTTGATCTCCTTTACTTTGTACAAGCAGCTTGGGCTTAAGGGCATGAAGCCCACTTCCATATCATTGCGGTTTGCTTGACCGGTCTCCTGGAAGGCTGAAGGGATAATTGAAGACGTGTTAGTCAAAGTGGGCTCCTTCATATTTCCAACGGACTTTGTAGTTTTGGAGATGGAAGAAGATAGAGGAGTTCAACTACTCCTTGGAAGACCGTTTCTCAGAACGGGTTGTGCATTGATTGATGTTGCTCAAGGGTAGCTAACTCTGAGAATTAATGAGGAGACCTTAGTCTTCCACATGGGGAAGGCTTTGCAAGGTCAAGAGGAGGAGGACTGCCTTTGGGTTGAAGACCATGAGGAATTGGTGGAAGACTACTTGGCAGAAGAAATTACCACCACCAATAATGGAGCCCTTCAGCTTATAGAAGCTCAACAAGATGAAGAGATGTACTTGACAGCTAAGGAAGATGAACAAACTACAAACTCTCTGGAGCAAGCTGAGGAGGAGAATGAAGATGACGTGCCTCCGGCTCCGAATTGAAGGAGCTGCCTAGACACCTAAGATGCAATTTCTAGACTCTACAAATCAATTCCCTGTCATTGTTGCTTCTAATTTGAATGATGTGGAGTGCACTCAATTGCTAGAAGTCCTTAGGAAACACAAAAAGGCCCTAGGATGGAACATTGAAGACATTAGGGGTATTAGTCTAGGGATTTGCATGCATAAAATTTTGATGAATGATGATTTTAAACTCACTGCTGAAAGACAAAGAAGATTAAACCCTTCCATGAAAGAAGTTGTTAGAAAAGAAATTTTAAAATGGAAAAATGCGGGTATAATTTATGCTATTTCCGATAGTGAGTGGGTGAGTCCATTGCATGTTATGCCCAAGAAAGGGGGCATGACCGTGATTAAAAATGAGAAAAATGAATTGATCCCATCTCGCACCGTGACGGGGGTGGAGAGTGTGTGTTGATTATAGAAAGCTGAACAAGGCTACTAGGAAGGATCATTTTCCTCTTCCTTTCATTGACCAAATGTTGGATAGGTTAGCTGGCTATAGTCACTACTGCTTTTTAGATGGCTATTCCGGGTATAATCAGATCATGGTTAAGCCCGAGGACCAAGAAAAGACCACCTTCATGTGCCCTTTTGGCACTTTTGCATTTAGGAGAATGCCATTTGGGCTTTGTAATGCCCCTTCACCTTTCAAAGGTGTATGATAGCCATTTTTTCAGGGTTTGGTTGAGGAGATCATGGAGGTCTTGATGGATGACTTTTCGGTGTTTGGTTCCTCCTACCAACAAGGCTGAGAAATCTAGATGTGGTCTTAGAGAGATGTGAGGCGAAGGAACTAGTCCTAAATTGGGAGAAATGCCATTTCATGGTAATCGAGGGGATAGTTCTAGGGCACAAGGTGTCTGCACATGGTTTGGAGGTAGACAAGGCAAAAATCTCCACTATTGAGACTCTACCACCTCTAACCAATGAAAAAGGAGTGAGAAGTTTCCTTGGCCATGGTTGGTTTTATAGGAGATTCATTAAGGACTTCTCAAAAATTGCAAAACTCATGAGTAGGTTGTTAGAAAAAGACACAAGCTTTGAGTTTAATGCAGATTGCTTAGAAGCTTTCAACATCCTCAAGGGTAAGTTAGTCAACACTGCGCTGTTATAGTCACACCCGACCGGGCTCAGCCTTTTGAGCTAATGTGTGATGCGAGTGATTATCTTGTGGGGGTAGTCTTAGGGAAAAAGCGAGAAAAGGTGTTTAGGGTCATTTACTATGCTAGTAAGACCTTAGATGATGCTCAACAAACTATACCACCACCGAGAAAGAGTTGCTAGCCGTGGTTTATGGCTTGACAAGTTTAGACCCTACCTTTTTGGGTCTAAAGTCATTGTTTATACTGATCATGTTGCATTGAAATATTTGTTTGCTAAAAAAAGAAGCTAAGCCACGCTTGATTAGGTGGGTTCTCCTCTTATAGGAATTTGACCTTGAAATTAGAGACACAAAGGGAGCCCTAAATTCGTGGCTGATCACCTCTCCCGTGTGGAGAATGCACCTAAGTCTCTACCCATTGTAGATGACTTTCCCGATGAGAAGTTGTTTGAGGTGCATCATCTTCCTTGGTTTGTCGACATAGCAAATTATTTAGCCACGGGTTCATACCCAAGCGGTTAGACTACCACCAAAGAAAAAATTGTTAGTGGATGCTAAGAAATTCATTTGGGAAGACCCAATTCTTTATAGGAGGTGTTCGACCAAATCATTAGAAAGTGTGTCCTTGAGGAGGAGGTAGATGACATAATACATCATTGTCATGCATCACATTATGGGGGCCACTTTGGGGTGCAAAGAACGTGGCTAAAATCATGCGGTGTGGCTTTTATTGGCCTCACATGGTGAATGACACCTATGTCCACATCAAAAAGTGTGATAGATGTCAAAGGGTAGGTGGTCTGTCTAGGAAAAATGAGATGCCCTTAACTGGAATCCTTCCGGTTGAAATTTTTGACATTTGGGGCATTGACTTCATGGGGCCATTCCCCAATTCGATGGGTATTCATACATTTTGCTTGCCTTGTGGATTATGTGTCTAAGTGGGTAGAAGCTATTCCTACTAGAGTGAATGATGCTAGGGTTGTGACTCACTTCCTTACTAGGAACATCTTTAGCCGTTTTGGGACACCAAGGGCTATAATCGGTGATGAGGGTAGTCATTTCTGCAACAAATTGTTTGACAAATTATTGAACAAGTATGGTGTCACTCATAGGAAGTCTTTAGCCTACCACCCGCAAACTAATGGACAAGCAGAAGTGTCCAACAGAGAGATTAAGGTCATTTTAGAGAAAAACTGTTGGAGCCAATAGGAAAGATTGGTCTCAAAGGCTTGATGAAGCCTTATGGGCATATAGGACAGCTTACAAAACTCCCATTAGGATGTCACCTTACCGTATTCTATATGGTAAGGCATGTCACTTGCCTGTGGAACTAGAACACAAGGCTCATTGGGCCTTGAAGAAGTTAAATTTTAACCCACAAGAGACCAAGGAGCTTAGGATGACTCAATTAATTGAGTTAGATGAGCTTAAGGCTGGATGCCTATGATAGTGCTAAATTTTACAAAGAAAGAACTAAGAAATAGCATGATAGGCAACTCAACAATGAACCTTTAACCTTAGGGCAGAAAGTTCTTCTATTTAACACAAGGTTGAGGTTATTTCCTGGAAAATTAAGGTCCAAGTGGATGGGACCTTTTGTGATACTTGATAAGAAGCCATATGGGAGCTTTGAGCTCCAAGCTGTAGATGGCAAGAAATTTTGGGTGAATGGCAACAGACTGAAACTATACTTTGATTCAACTCAGAGGGAGATAGATCATTCCCTCTCTTTCACCATTGCATGATCATAACTGAAAGTCTAGCTACAGACTTTAAATAAAGCGCTGGTTGGGAGGCAACCCAATGTTTATTGCTATGTTTTATTTTATGTTATTTTCTTTTATTTGTTTTTGCCACGCCCCGGATTTCCAACCCGAGGAAACCGGCACGTGACTCCCCTTTTACCCACGCGGAGGGCAAAGGGGTTAGGATACAAACCAAGAATATTACATTTTAAACATCCACAACACATTCAAGAAAATAATGTTCATAAAAAATAATCCAAACCAATTTATTACAACGAAATCCTTTCCAATCCCATCCCCACTGGGTTACATCAATTCCAATAAAAATAACATAAATGGTAGACAGTAAAGTAAATAAGGTCTTCCACCTTGGTGTTCCCACCTAACGCCTGTAGGTTCCTGTAAAGAAAACAACATGGTAGGAGGGGTGAGCAACCACATTTCCGTAGGGGATCATGTCTCCCCAACCCATCCCATGCACCTAATATCTACATGCCTTGTGTACAAGTGTCGTGTCGTGATACAATTATTCCACCAGATATAAATACGAGGCTATAACAAAGAAACACAATCATACATGGGCTGGTACATCAACACTCCCAGGGCTTCCACGACCACCAGTTTCCAAGGATGATCCCAGGGCTTCCACAGCCACCGGGTTTCAAGAACAGCCCCGGGCTTCCACAACCACCGGTTCCAAGAACATAGCACACATAGCCACACTTAGTCACACGGACATAACACCAAACACTTAGCATGCAAAGCCTCACAGGTATAAAACCAAACAAGTTGGTGTACATAAATTCACAGGCTCATAAACCCCGTCACGGGCATTTTCTCAAACATGTAGCAGGCATGTCATACAGGCATTTTATCAAACACTTTTCATGCATCACACAAACACCATAAACACCAAAATCGCCATTGAAGGCCAACATCCATATAGGAGATCACACCTATATGGATTACATATATATATATATAACAGATATAACCCATAATCTGCCCTAGAACCCTAGGACAGAGGAGGGTTTAGGAAGAACGAACCCTACCTCAGGTAAGACGCAACAACGCGGCAACAATCGATCCCAAGCCGAACGCCGTCCACCCACGAGGCTCGACCACCCACGCAAGGCGCCAGGCGGCAACCGGGAGCTCTCCTTCCCTCTCTCTCTCTGCGACGGCTGGTGGAGCAACAAACCCTAAACCTAAAACAGAGGGGCTTCTCCTCCTTATATAGACAACACAACATCAAAACGACGTAGTTTTGATTAAGTGAATCCCAACATCAAAACGACGTAGTTTTGATTAAGTGAATCCCAGCATCAAAACGACGTAGTTTGATCACACAAGTTAGCACCTTTCCGCACCCATATAGGCCAAAATACTCAGAATTTCAACATGGTCCTTTGGAGAAAGTTCATTAGAATGTCAAAACCAAGGGAACCATGCAAAAATATGCCTGCACGCCAATTTGCACGTGAATTCCCCAATTCACGTGCAACTCCAAATGCACTCCAAAAGCGCTCAAACTTCACCCCTAGCCTCCTTGCATCATGTAGAAGACAACCACACTTGCACGTGAAATGGACCCAATTCACGTGCACCTCACATACACGTCCATTTGGCCTGAAACTTCTGTGGTAGATAGAGGACATCATTCTAAGCATCTTTCCTTTTGCACGTGAATTCATTGGAGTCCATTTACTGGGTCAAAATCTAGAAAAACTCCACTCAGAAGGTAAAACTGACTAACTCAAGGTATGGGTCCTTATAGTTTTATTCAATAAATTTGTTTGCAAGCTAACCATTGTGCAGGAGACTTTGTTCCTTTCTTAACTAACCATTTGTAGGATGAGCAAATTATTGGGTCCTGAACTTGTGGAATTATTTTTAAAGTCAAAGTCAAGGAGCAATGAGCAAGTGAAGCCCAAAAGTGCTTGAAGATGGGCTCAAACAATTCACGTGCAAGAATTAAAGATGGTCCATAATGCACAAGCAACTGAGTGGAGAAATTTGGGCCAGTTTGGGCCTGAACGTGAATTTGCACGTGAATTGCCCAATTCACGTGCACCTCCTTTTGAGCTGTAACTTTCTGGAATGGTAAATGAAGACCATGTGAATCACGTTTACTCTTGCACGCGAATTGCTAGTTGTCATATGGAGGCTCAAAAATGCAAACTACCGATTTTAGCCCTCCTAGAAGCTTCAAACAATTCACGTGCAGAAGGGACTATTGCTTGCCAGCTCAAGGGGGACCCACCACCAAAGTTTGGGACGAGTATGACCTGCACACCAATTCAACCAATTCACGTGCAAGGGCTATTTTGGTCAGAACACTCTAAAAATTTAGGGGCACGTGTATCACGCCAATTGGAACATCTTTCCTTCTGCACGCTATATAAAGAGAGGCCATCTTTAAAGGCTTCCACACCAAAATCACTCCAGATCTGAGTATTAGAGAAACTCTACTCTTTTGCTCTCTTGCTCTTCAGTTTTCTACTCTTTGCTCTTTATTCTAATTCCAAAGATGGTGCGCACAAGGAGGACTGGCCAGGAGGAGGTGCACTCACCTAGTGCTGATAGCCAACCTGAGGAGGAGATACTCTTAGGGCATGCTCTTGATATGCAGGCTTTGGAGGCTTCAGAGCTAGGCTGGGTTAGAGAGGTGGCTCTTAAAATTCAAAATCTGGGATTACAAAGGTTAGTATCTGCCCAGCCAGCTATTTCCTACTCTGCCCTACAAGAATTGTATGCATCTGTCTATGTGAGTGAGGATGAATTGATAGGGGTTGTGCAAGGGGTTTATGTCAGAATTACCCCTAAAATTATTAGACATTGCTTTAACCTCCCTGCACCCAGTGATAGCTTTCCTCAGCTAAGCTTAAGAGAATTTGGCACTGCATGCAACTATGCTAGAAAATTTCAAAGTCGAAGGTAGTATACCAAGAATGGTTTTGTTGGAAGATTTAGATGCCTAGCCTACCTGGTAAGGAAATGCTTATTGATTCAGACCAGTGGGATAGATAGTGTGCCTAAGCCAGGGCACTGAGTTCATGTATAGCATTGATCATATGCTAAATGTGGATTGGGCCACTACCATTTTTAAATGGTGGAAGAAAAACTCATCAAAGCAGATAAATGGCAGACTTTTGTGTTTGATATTTCAAAGCATGCCTGCTTTGCATTTTTCCTCCATGGATAGCATCACTTTTCCTTCTCACTGGGTGTTAAGAGTATTGCATCTTGAAGGGGGTTTGGGGATCGGTACCGAGAGGTCATTGGGCAACCAATGTTCCTCCTTCATCACAGCCCGCCAGGCACGGTGTTCATGTGGAGCGATCCACTGACTTTGCAAGGGAGACCTCTCCTCATTTGGATCAAAGGAAGCAGACTCTATATAGACTCACTGCCATGTACATGCAGTTCAATGTACACAAAGAAGATATTTTCAATTTCTTTCAAGGCATTCGTGGGCAGGTGGTGAGCGAAGTGGAGGTCATCAATTGGGTAGTCACTAATGGGCACATCACTAGTGCCCAATTTGAAGAATTAATGGCCCTCATCTCTGGAGACCAACAAGCTACTTCACGACTTAGAACCAGAGCATGGGAGGCCCCAGACGTAGCTGCTCATGCATCTCCTAGAGCATGGGAAGCCCCAGAAGCTCCTCCTGCTGCATCTACCGAAGCATGGAGGCAAGAAACACAGCAGCTCAGGGAGGCAAATGCTAGAACCCAGCGCGAGGTGGAAGCACTGAGGAAGTACAACAAAGAAGTCAAAGGCCTCCTAGGCAAAATCTGGAAGGCCTTGAGCAAGAGGAAAGCATCAAAACATTCTCCTATAGTGGAGATATCTAATGAAGAACCCTCTCCATCCCCTGAAGTTTCTTATCCAGCCCAGGCGGATCCACCTCAACCAGAATCTTCAGCTAGGCCATCCTACTATCACCCAGAGGAGACAGAGCCAGCAGAAGGGTATTCACCCTTCCAGCCTTTTACTAATCCTGCATATCCTTAGGCTCTTGTGCCTGTTAGACTTCTGTCTCTTGGGATACATACATGCCTGCTGAACTTGAAGACCTTCTTGGCCCTCCCATCCATTTAATCATTAATCCAAATTTTATCATCCGACGAGAGCCAAGCGGCATTTGAAGAGTTCATCAATTCTACGGTTCGAGGGGCTCGCTTTATAGGGGATAATGATATCTTCACCCCTTTTGGCCTAAAGAGGATCTCAGAGAATGAATATCTCTACTCCGAAGAGATAGACCTCTTCTGCAGGACCATGTGCTATATAGTGGAGGCTGAGCCTCATAACTACCCCTTAGCTCAGTTCACTTCCATCATGCTGTGCGAGATATTCAATCAACCCTTGTCCGAAGAGGTGTGGCGCCAACGCATCAATGGTGAGAATAAAGGGCACTGCCCTTGGCATGGTATGCATGAGGTGCTGATTCCGATGCACATTGACCGCCACTATGTATTGGTCCGTTTGAATCTGGATATAGGACATGCCGTGCTATATGATCCAAGCCAAGGCGAAGGGTTTGCCAGACGGAAAAGACAGTTAGTGCATGGGTTCATCAAACGAATCAAAGTGGCGATGATCAAAGAAGGCTTGTTGGCGGACAAGCTCCCTCTTATTCACTACAACGAAATGCAAATTCCCCAACAGCCTGACCAATTTAGCTGTGGGATCTTTGCTTGCTACTACAAGATGGCTATTCTGCAAGGGAAGGAAACTTGGGAAGTGCGCAGCGAGACGTCGGTTGATTTTGTGGCTCAGGTGTGACGAATGGTGGCCAATGTCATCTACTATTACAGTGTGCCAAACCAAGGGTAAGTGTTTTTCCTACTCCTTATTTTATGCCATGAGGACATAGCATATTTTAAGTGTGGTGTATGGGGAGTGACTTGAGCCACTTGCTTGTCTTTTATGTTGTGATTGCATGTTTTATTTATAATTTTATCTTAGATAGTTTGTTAGTCATTTATTTTAACAAAAAAAAAACTATTTTTAGTTGCATGATTGTTTGAGTTGTTTGCTTGAATGATTTGCTTGTGGAGGCATGGATATTAAGTATGCAATTTTGGCTTAAAATTTATTTTTTTTTATGCCACATTAGTATCATGTTGTAATAAGGGTTTTTAAGTAGTTAAAATGTGCTCTAATTTAGTTTGATCATGTCTTTATCTTTTGAATGATATCACCATGTTTTTGGAGATGAGTTTTGAATATTAGTTAAACATGAAATGCTATCATAGACCTAAGTAACCCTTAAAGTTGAGTGAAAAAGAAATGAAAAATGAGAACAGCTTCTTTTAGCCTTTGAGTGCCATTTTAGGGTATGGGTAATAATTGTTACTCTTCTTGCATTCAACATTGGTTATTTAATGGTAGGAATCAAGTAAGCATGTGATTACTTATTAGTGCTCAGTGTTTGGTGTGTGGAGTTAGGATGCAAGACCTCTAAGTCATCAGTATTGTCTTTGCATCCTTTTCTTTATTTTGTGATATTATTGGAAAAGGCTGTGATGCACATTGTGGAAAAAGCCCATCACATTTTGAAAAGGGTATGCATTAGAAACTCCAGCTGTCCTTTGTATTTGTTTTTGCTAAAAAAAACAAAAAAAAAAGAGAAAAAGAAAGAAAGAAAGATTCAGAATAAAAGCCACATTGGCTTGATGCTTATGTGTGATTATTTAGTTGTGAAGCCACATTGGCTGAATTGTGTTTTGTTTTAAGAATGTTGAGCTCAATTCTCTGGCTCATGTTTTGTTTATTCAGTTAGTAGACTAAAGTGTGAGTTCAAATAAAGTAGAATAGAGGGTGTGTTTTCTTTGATGAGCACAATAGGGAACTCTCATGATTGCTTGGCAAGTACTTAATCAATAGCTGATGGCGAGTGTAGAGATAGAGTTTTCCATCATTGTTCATTGATAGGTATTGGGCTTGAGAATTATTATATTTGAGTGAGGCTGCTTATCCTTGGTAAGAACTTAAAGGGAAACTAAGTGCTATTTTATCATGGATTGCTTGCTCATATCTGAAATTTAAGTGGTGATATTGCATGGTTGTTGGACTAGGGATATGGACATGAATGAACTAAATTATGACTCATTTTGATGCTTAAATTCCCATTTCATCATGATAGAGTTGCCTGCTTAGGAAACCATGATTCTCCTTGATTGTTATTTTATTTTTCTTCCGTTTGACTGCATGTTTATTTTATTTTTGCATGCTTGTATGTTTTTGCTTGAGGACAAGCAGTGGTTCAAGTGTGGTGTATTTGATAACGTGCATTTTATGCCGTTATTCTAGTATTTATTTAGGATGTTTAAGAGCATGATTAGAGCCTTATTGCTTCATATATCATATATATTTGCTCTAACCCCTAGAAAGATGCTATTTGCAAATACATGCGTTTTTAAGCTGTTTTCGCAGATTTTGGAGCTCACTTTTGATATAGTAGATGGCCTCAAACAATTGGCGTGCAAGAACAAAAGTTGCTTAGAATGATGTCCTCTACATACCACAGAAATTTCAGAGCATTTAGAGTTGCACGTGAATTCACCCATTTCACGTGCAAGCATATTTTTGCTTCTCAGGCCTCTACAGGATGCAAGGAAGCTTGGGGAGAAGTTTGAGCTGATTTGGAGCTGTACGTGAATTCACCATATCATGTGCAAATTGACGTGCAGAGATATTTTTGGACCGATCCTATCATTTTTCCATGCTGATCATTTGTTCATGAAGGCCCATGTCCAAATTGTGGATGGAAGATAGAGATTTTAAAGTGTGGAGTGTCACTTATCAAAACTACGTCGTTTTGATAGATGGGCTAGGGTACACACCTCAAGGCCCATCCAACCTCTATAAATAGAGGCTCCACGCCCCATGCTATGTAACCTAGACCCTCCTACACGTTTTTAGAGGGAGAGAGAGGCTTCACGACTTCGAGGCTGCTCCTTGACCTAGGATCGCAGCCGTCGCAGTCACCCGTCGTGGATTTTGGAGCCTGGATTTGAAGCCTTGTTGCGCGTGTGGATTAGAAGAAGATGTTTAGCTTTACTGCTATGGTTTTGCTTGTAATCATGCGTGAGTAGTTCTTATAATCTAGGGGAGCAATGTAGCCCCCTTGTTGCTTTGCTGTGTTTATGAATATTGGGTTTGGATGATTGAGTTTTGCATGTTTTATGAATCTGTTCTTAATTTCTATCTTTGGATGTACACCTTGGTATTCTTAGCCCTAGTCTGGGGTAGATTGAGATTCATAACTTATTTGTAATTGGTGTGATCATTATCCTTTTGCAAGTATGATTTATTGGCTTTGCATGTTTGTGTGTTTAGATGACCATTCTGGCATACAACTCTTAAAAGGACCTCAATGACCATTTGTTGTCCTTGGCTTATGTTTAGCATGTTTTCAATCAGACAACCCTGATATCATGAACCAGTAGAGATAACATAGGGAGGTGAAATTGTGACCCTAGATGCCTTAATCCTTGATTCTAAATCCAACATTTTTAGTTATTTCAATTGCAATTCTGTTTTCAGTAAAGTAATTTTAAAACACAATTTTGTTTGCCGAGATATTATTTTAAGCAAGATTAATTTGGTGATTTGAGTTTAAGCTAGATAACTTGGTAATCTCTGTGGGATCGACCCCTTTCTTGTCGCTATTCTATTTAGCATTAGTTAAGGGAATTAATATTTTGAGAAGGGATTTAAACGACAGTAGCTTAACCCTCACTTGGGTTTCGCTCACGAAATACCCGTTCGTCATAAGGGGAATGTGGTGGCAGATTGACAGACAAGATTTTTAGCCTCTCTAAAAGAGCTAGCTAATGTCGTTAAATCTCTCTTCAAGATAATAAATTCCCTAAGTTTGCACTAAAAGAATTCCAGTTAAGGGCATCTCATTTTTCCTAGACAAACCACCTACCCTTTGACATCTATCACACTTTTTGATGTAGACATAGGTGTCTTTCACCATGTGAGGCCAATAAAAGCCACACTGCATGATCTTAGCCACAGTTCTCTGCACCCCAAAGTGGCCCCCATAATGTGATGCATGACAATGATGTATTATGTCATCTACTTCCTCCTCAAGGACACACTTTCTTATGATTTGGTCTGGACACCTCCTATAAAGAATTGGGTCTTCCCAAATGTATTTCTTAGCATCCACTACCAATTTCTTTCTCTGGTGGTAGTCTAACTGCTTGGGTATGAACCCAGTGGCTAAATAATTTGCTATGTCAGCAAACCAAGGAAGATGATGCACCTCAAACAACTTCTCATCAGGAAAGTCATCTACAATGGGTAGAGACTTAGGTGCATTCTCCACACGGGAGAGGTGATCGGCCACGAGAATTTAGGGCTCCCTTTGTGTCTCTAATTTCAAGGTCAAATTCTGTAAGAGGAGAACCCACCTAATCAAGCGTGGCTTAGCTTCTTTTTTCGCAAACAAATATTTCAATGCAGATGATCGGTGTAAACAATGACTTTAGACCCCAAAAGGTAGGGTCAAACTTGTTGCGACCATAAACCACGGCTAGCAACTCTTTCTCGGTGGTGGTATAGTTCAGTTGAGCATCATCTAAGGTTTTACTAGCATAGTAAATGACCCTAAACACCTTTTCTCGCCTTTGCCCTAAGACTACCCCCACAGGATAATCACTCGCATCACACATTAGCTCAAAAGGTTGAGCCCGGTCAAGTGTGACTATAACAGTGCGAGTGACTAACTTACCCTTGAGGATGTTAAAAGCTTCTAAGCAATCTTCATTAAACTCAAAGCTTGTGTCTTTTTCTAACAACCTACTCATGGGTTTTGCAATTTTTGAGAAGTCCTTAATGAATCTCCTATAAAAGCCAACGATGGCCAAGGAAACTTCTCCTCCTTTTCCATTAGTTGGAGGTGGCAGAGTCTCAATAGTGGAGATTTTTGCCTTGTCTACCTCCAAACCATGTGCAGACACCTTGTGCCCTAGAACTATCCCCTCTGTTACCATGAAATGGCATTTCTCCCAATTTAGGACTAATTCCTTCTCCTCACATCTCTCTAAGACCACATCTAGATTTTTTCAAGCACTTTGTTGGTAGGAGGAACCAAACACCGAGAAGTCATCCATGAAGACCTCCATGATCTCCTCAACCAAACCCTGAAAAATAGCCATCATACACCTTTGAAAGGTGGTAGGGGCATTACAAAGCCCAAATGGCATTCTCCTAAATGCGAATGTGCCAAAAGGGCACGTGAAGGTGGTCTTTTCTTGGTCCTCGGGCTTAACCATGATCTGATCATACCCGGAATAGCCATCTAAAAAGCGATGAGTGACTATAGCCGGCTAACCTATCCAACATTTGGTCAATGAAAGGAAGAGGAAAATGATCCTTCCTAGTGGCCTTGTTGACTTCCTATAGTCAACACACACTCTCCACCCGTCACAGTGCCGAGATGGGATCAATTCATTTTTCTCATTCTTAATCACAAGTCATGCCCCCTTTCTTGGGCACGACATGCAATGGACTCACCCACTCACTATCTCGAAATAGCATAAATTATACCCGCATTTTTCCATTTTAAAATTTCTTTTCTAACAACTTCTTTCATGTCGGGGTTTAATCTTCTTTGTCTTTCAAGCTGATGGGTTTAAAATCATCATTCATCAAAATTTTATGCATACAAATCCCTGGACTAATACCCCCAATGTCTTCAATGTTCCATCCTAGGGCCTTTTTTGTGTTTCCTAAGGACTTCTAACAATTGAGTACACTCCACATCATTCAAATTAGAAGCAACAATGACAGAGAATTAATTTGTAGAGTCTAGAAATTCATACCTTAGGTGTCCAGGCAACTCCTTCAGGCTGGAGCTGGATGCACGTCATCTTCTTTCTCCTCCTCGGCTTGCTCCAAAGAGTTTGTAGTTTGCTCATCTTCCTCAATTGTCAAGTACATCTCTTCATCTTGTTGAGCTTCTATAAGGTGAAGGGCTCCATCATTGGTGGTGGTAATTTCTTCTGCAAGTAATCTTCCACCAATTCCTCAAGGTCTTCAACCCAAAGGCACTCCTCCTCCTCTTGACCTTGCAAAGCCTTCCCCATGTGGAAGACTAAGGTCTCCTCATTAATTCTCGAGTAAGCTGCCCTTGAGCAACATCAATCAATGCACAACCCGTTACGAGAAACGGTCTTCCAAGGAGTAGTTGAACTTCTCTATCTTCTTCCATTTCCAAAACTACAAAGTCTCTTTGGAAATATGAAGGAGCCCACTTTAACTAGCACGTCTTCAATTATCCCTTCAGGCCTTCCAAAAAACCGGTCAACAACCGCAATGATATGGAAGTAGGCTTCATGCCCTTAAGCCCAAGCCGCTTGTACAAAGCAAAGGAAATCAAATTGATGCTGGCCCTTAAATCACATAGGGCTCCGCCTTTGCGGTGCATTGCCAATCACACAAGGGAGATTAAAGCTGCCCGATCTTTATGCTTGATGGGCAAACTCGTTGAACAACACTGCTCACCTCGTTAGTGATTGCCACCGTCTCATGATCCCCATATTTCCTCTTCTTTGTCACAAAATCTTTGATGTATTTTCTGTACCTAGGCATCTGCTCCAAAACTTCCACAAAGGGAATGTTAATCTCAAGCTTCTTGAACAAACTCGAGAAGCGCTCATATTCTTCTTCAACCCTCCGGTTCCTCGACCTCTGAGGAAATGGCATAGTAGGCTTGAGCTCTTGCTTCGTTCTTCGGGCTATTCCTGTCTTGACTCAATGCTTGTCCTTCTTTTCTTGCACTTTTTCTTCGACTTCCAAAGGGTCCGCTTTGTTCTTCCGGAATTGCCTTCTTCTTAGGCTCTTGACCTTCATTCGGTGTCTTCCCGCTCCTTAGAGTGATAGCCTTGCAACTCTCCTTGGGGTTCACCTCAGTGTCACTTGGAAAAGTGTTGGTGGATACCCTTTGATTAGCATTCTGTGCCATACTCACAAGTAACTTTTCCATATTCTTAATTGAAGACTCCATACCATCTACCCTTTCCTTCGGATCACCCACCTCTCTTCTAGTCGTCTCATCCTCATCCTGTATGTTCTTCTTTCTTGTTGAGGCCGAGGCTCTTTGTTGCGAATCCAGGAGGTGGATGTAAGAAATTATCAATGTATACGGATTTTGCTTCATCCCTGGAGGCACATATTTATACTGAGTGATGTATCTCCCCTCGGTTCGATTCTTCAAATGGTAGAGATCGCTGATTCGGTTGTACCCTTGTTGTTCTTGAGGATAAAACTGCGCTTGGTACAAGCCTTTTCCTCCAACATAATTTGCTTCTTCAGCTCCACTCCAGCCCTGCTCACCATCGGTAAAGCTTGTTGTGATCCTTCAACTTTAAGAGCCAATACTTCCATGCCTTTCACTAAAGCTTGAATCCGTGCTTGCATATCATTGGAAGAATTATCATCGGAAGCTATCTTCTCCCTTGACTTTGAAGTACGCACATTAGACCACCGCCAATCAGCTAATGATAGCCTCTCCAAGAGCTCTGTCTTGCGTCGGGCTCTAGATTCATCAAGCATCCTCCAGCAGCGCATTCACCTTGTCTTGTGAATGGGACTGAAGACCTGTGTAGAAAGATTCAATTTGAATCCACTGGGGTCTTCCATGATCAGGGCATCTTCTCACTAAGTCTTTGAAATGCTCCCAAGCTTCATGAAGAGTCTCCATCTCATCTTGCCTGAACCTGCTAATCTCTCCTCTAAGTGGGATCACCTTGGAAGGAGGGAAGTACTTTGACATGAACTTGGTCGCATCTCCTCCCAAGTGTTGATTGAACCTTGTTGGCAGACTATTGAACCAGCCAAGAGCTCTATCCCTTAAAGAGAAAGGGAAAAGCCTTAGCTTTATGGCCTCCTCCGACACATTGTTGATCTTGATGGTGTCGCACACCTGGTAGAACCTCATCAAATGCTGGTGTGGATCATCCACGGCTGTTCCTCCAAACGCGTTGTTGCTCACCATGTTGATCAACGCCGGCTCACTCGAAGCTATTTGCTTGGACTCTTGTCCGCCCGAATCCCGAATAATGGTCCGACATCATCGGTCTCGCATAGTCTAAGAAGGTTCTAGGCATAAACCTATTACCCTCTTCTTCCGGATATTGGCCATTGTAATTGGCCCCTCCGTGTGGTGCACCACCATCGGGTCCGAGATCTGCCATCAGATCGCCTACGGATTGCTCCAAGCCTTGTAGTGCTTCTTCCGCCTCACGTCCTGCTTCCCTAGCCGCTCTACGACTAGCTCGAACAACCTTTCGGGTTCCCGCGTAAATTGTATATCCTCCTCTCTTTGCATGCACAACTAGGAATTCTTGATGTATGTTCGTAAACAACAACAAGAACACACCCAGCAGCTCCGAACAATGCAAAATAAACAAATAAAGAACACAAAATAACAGAAAATAAAAGACAAAATAAAACACCAAGATCAGAATTCAAACAATTTCACTCAATGTTGATTTTTTAAAAAACTAGTTAACCGTTGAATCCCCGCAACGGCGCCAATTTGACAGACAAGATTTTTAGCCTCTCAAAAAGAGCTAGCTAATGTCGTTAAATCTCTCTTCAAGATAATAAATTCCCTAAGTTTGCACTAAAAGAATAGCAACAAGAAAGGGGTCGAACCCACAGGGATTAGCCTAGTTCTCTAGTTCTCAAATCAAATCACCCAATTACTCTTGTTCTATAAAATGTCTTGGCAAAAAGTTTTCTTTTTTTAAACTAAAGATCTAATTTTTATTTGGTTTTCTGAATAAACAAAGAAAGTAAACTGATTTTAGGATTAAGAATCAAGGATTAAAAGCATCTAGGGTCACAATTTCACCTCCCTATGTTATCTCTACTGGTTCATGGTATTAGGGTTGTCTGATTGAAAACATGCTAAACATAAGCCAAGGACAACAAATGGTCATTGAGGTCCTTTTAAGAGTTGTATGCCAGAATGGTCATCAAAACACACAAACATGCAAAGCCAATAAATCATACTTGCAAAAGGATAATGATCACACCAATTACAAATAAGTTATAAATCTCAATCCGCCCCAGACTAGGGCTAAAAATACCAAGGTGTACATCCAAAGATAGAACTAAGAACAGATTCATAAAACATGCAAAACTCAATCATCCAAACCCAATATTCATAAACACAGCAAAGCAACAAGGGGGCTACATTGCTCCCCTAGATTAAAAGACTACTCACGCATGATTACAAGCAAAACCATGGCAGAAAAGCTCAACATCTTCTTCTTGATCACGCGCACGACAAAGCTTCAAATCCGGGCTCCAAAATCCGCGACAGCTGCTGCGGCAGGCGCAGACGGCTGCTCTCCTAGGTCAAGGAGCACCTCCAAGTCGTGGAGCCTCTCTCTCTCTCTAAAAAACGTGTAGGGGGTTAGGCATGGCTAGCGAGGGCATGGAGGCTTGTATTTATAGAGTTTGGATGGGCTTTGAGGTGTGTAACCTAGCCTTATCAAAAAACGGTGTAGTTTTGATAAGTAACACTCAAAACATTAAAAACTCTATCTTCCATCCACAATTTGGACTTGGGCCTTCGGGAACAAATGATCGGCATAGGAAAACGATTGGATCGGTCCAAAAATATCTCTGCACGCCAATTTGCACGTGATATGGTGAATTCACGTGCACCTCAATCAGCTCAAACTTCTCCCCAAGCTTCCTTGCATCTGTAGAGGCTTGAGAGGCAAAAATATGCTTGCACGTGAATTGGGTGAATTCATGTGCATATCCAAATCAGCTCCAAATGCTCTGAAATTTCTGTGGTAGGTAGATGACATCATTACGAGCAACTTTTGTTCTTGACGCAATTTGTTTGAGGCCATCTACTATGTCAAAGTGAAGTCCAAAACCTGCCATACGGCTTAAAAGCACATGTATTTGCAACTAGCATCTTCCTAGGGATTAGAGCAAATATATATGATATATGAAGCAATAAGGCTCTAATCATGCTCTTAAACATCCTAAATAAACACTAGAATAATGGCATAAAATGCACGTTATCAAATACACCACACTTGAACCATTGCTTGTCCTCAAGCAAAAACATACAAGCATGCAAAAATAAACCCATTTCATCATGATAGAGTTGCATGCTTAGGAAATCATGATTCTCCTTGATTGTTATTTTATTTTGTTTCCGTTTGCCTGCGTGTTTATTTTATTTTTGCATGCTTGTATGTTTTTGCTTGAGGACAAGCAATGGTTCAAGTGTGGTGTATTTGATAACGTGCATTTTATGCCATTATTCTAGTGTTTATTTAGGATGTTTAAGAGCATGATTAGAGCCTTATTGCTTCATATATCATATATATTTGCTCTAATCCCTAGGAAGATGCTAGTTGCAAATACATGTGCTTTTAAGCTGTATTGGCAGGTTTTGGACTTCACTTTTGACATAGTAGATGGCCTCAAACAAATTGCGTGCAAGAACAAAAGTTGCTCAGAATGATGTCATCTACCTACCACAGAAATTTCAGAGCATTTGGAGCTGATTTGGATATGCACATGAATTCACCCAATTCACGTGCAAGCATATTTTTGCCTCTCAGGCCTCTACAGGATGCAAGGAAGCTTGGGGAGAAGTTTGAGCTGATTTGGAGGTGCACGTGAATTCACCATATCACGTGCAAATTGGCGTGCAGAGATATTTTTGGACCGATCCAATCGTTTTTCTATGCCGATCATTTGTTCCTGAAGGCCCAAGTCCAAATTGTGGATGGAAGATAGAGTTTTTAATGTTTTAGTGTTACTTATCAAAACTACACCGTTTTGATAAGTGGCTAGGTTACACACCTCAAAGCCCATCCAAACTCTATAAATACAAGCCTCCATGCCTCTCGCTAGCCATGCCTAACCCCCCACACGTTTTAGAGAGAGAGAGGAGGCTCCACGACTTGGAGGTGCTCCTTGACCTAGGAGAGCAGCAGGGCCGAGGTTGGCTTTTGTGAGCCTTGTGATCAAGAAGAAGATGTTGAGCTTTTCTCGCATGGTTTTGCTTTGTAATCAAGTGAGAGTAGTCTTTTAATCTGAGGAATGGCAGCCTTAAAGGCACATGTATTTGCAACTAGCTCTTTCCTCGGGATTAGAGCAAATAATATATGAAGTATATGATATATGAAGCAATAAGGCTCTAATCATGCTCTTAAACATCCTAAATAAACACTAAAATAACGGCATAAAATGCGCGGTGGGGGGGGGGGGGGGGGGGGGGGGGGGGGGGGGGGGGTGGGGGGGGGGGGGGGGGGGGGGGGGGGGGCTGTGTTGTATTTCCCTTTTAGTACCCTTGGAGAGGAATGGTTTTGAGCCCTATTATTGTGGTGCTTGAGTTATATCGGCGAGTCCGAGAGGGACAATTGGGGGATAATGAGTGCGAGGCACTCTCACGGATTTTAGGCTGGGAGCTAGCAGGAGATTGGGCCGAGGGTCCCGAGCATGAGTTGACCTTTCGGGGCGTCCGATTGTGGCATCTCCTCTTCGTAGGGATGTGCTTGAGGGAGTTCCATCAGTCCAGAGTTGATGTTCATCCAGGAGGCACCAAGATATACCATTCTCTTTGGAGACATTTTTGGTGGCCTAGGATGAAGAGGGATGTGGCGAGTTTGTTTACGTATGCCTTACCTGCCAACAGTAAAGGCGGAGCACCGGCGTCCGGCGGGTATATTGCGGCCCTTAGCGGTGGCGAGTGGAAATGGGATCACATTACGATGGATTTCATGACAGGACTTCTACCTATCTTGGGGAGGAAGGACATGATTTGGGTTATTGTGGATCGGCTAACAAAATCATCCCATTTCCTAGCAATAAGGGCGGGATCCCATTGGGGCTTTGAGCCAGTCGTATATCGGTGAGAACGTGAGGTTGCATGGGGTGCCCTCATCTATTGTATCGGATAGGGATGCAAGGTTTACATCCCGCTTTTAGGAAGGTTTGCGGAGGGCTTTGGGGACAAAGCTGAACTTAAGTACAACTTTTCATCCTGAGACGGATGGTCGATCGAGAGGATGATCTAGACCTTGGAGGATATCTTTGCGAGCATGTGTGTTGGATTTTGGGGGTTCGTGGGCCACTCACCTACCATTGGTGGAGTTTGCTTACAACAACAGCTATC
The DNA here is from genome assembly GCA_023512835.1 of Taxillus chinensis. Lineage (NCBI taxonomy): Eukaryota > Viridiplantae > Streptophyta > Magnoliopsida > Santalales > Loranthaceae > Taxillus > Taxillus chinensis. The sequence continues at coordinate 23,975,328 of CM042092.1, read as the reverse complement.
AGGTGTCCATTGGGATGGCACCATTTGAGGCATTGTATGGGAGGCCTTATCGGTCTCTATTGTGTTGGACTGAGGTGGGCGAGGCCGCTCTCTTGGGACCACAGCTGGTCCAGGAGGCCACCGAGAAGGTGAAAATGATCCGTCGGCGTCTTTTGACGGCCCGAGTAGCCAGAAATCCTATGCGGATCAGAGGCGGAGGCCTTTAGAGTTTTCAGTGGGCGATCATGTATTCCTCCGTGTGTCCCCGAGGAAAGGACATCGACGGTTTGGGAAGGGTTCCAAACTATCGCCGAGATTTATTAGCCCTTTTGAGATTCTGGACCGAGTTAGTCCTGTGGCATATCGATTGGCTCTTCCGCCACGATTGAGCAGGGTGCACAATGTGTTCCACGTGTCGCAGTTGTGCAAATATCATCCAAACCCAGCTCATATGATCGATTGGGGTGATCTGGATATTGCTGATGATATCTCTGTTGTTGAGGTTCCTGTTCGGGTCGTGGACAAGCGTGAAAAGCTTTTGCGAGGCAAAGCTATCCCTTTGGTTCGTGTCTTGTGGAGACACCGTGGCATGGAGGAGGAGACATGGGAACGCGAGGCGGAAATACGGGAGCATTACCCCGAGTTGTTCGAGGACGAACAATCTTGAGGGAGGGAGGTGGCGAAAGCCTTATATGGTATGTGCTCTGTCTTATGTGACGTGGTATTATGCACATATGAGATATGTGGGTTCGTGTTTCTTATGTGTATGGTGTGTTTCTTGGGTTTGTGTTTTCGTGTTTATTAGGTGTATGATGTGCTTCGTGTGTTTATTGTTTATTGTTTATGTGTTATTCTTGCATTCGTTTAGGTGGGTTTGTGCACATGTGAGATATGCCGTTATTTTGTGTTTTATTTGGTTTCACATATGTGATATGTGATATGAGGTGATATGTGATTTTCACATATGTGATATGTGATATGAGGTGATATGTGATATGTGGCTTTGTGGTGTTGAATATATGTGATATATGTGATCTATTTGGTTAAACATGTATTGGATAGGTAAGTGTCTTTATGAGTTGTGACTTTCTTGTGGGGTTGTTTGTGCCTGTTTCGGCTTGTTGTGAGCTGTGAGTTGTGTGGCATGTTTGTGAGTGAGTTTGGCTTTTGTGATGGATTTGTTGAGTTTGAGTGTAACTTTGTGTTGTTGTTTGGCCCCTATGTTTCTTTTTGGGGACGAAAAGTTTTTAAGGGGGAGAGGATGTAAGGACCCGTGTTTGGGGTTCTGGGAGAGAGCCATGTGATGGAATGCACATCGAGGGATGTGAATATCAGTATGACGACGTATTCATCGAATAGAGAGTTTTGACTGTGAGTGGGCCCGATTTAGAGTCGGAGCCCTGAAAAGCTAATTTTGGGATTTTTGTAGTATGGTCAGGTGACTTTGTATTCGAGGGCTTGTACTCGTTAAACGGAGCATTTTGACAGTAATATTATGTGATATATTATGTATATGTAGCATTACACGAGCACATGCCTTAAGTATAATACTTAAATGTAATATAAGGAAATACTTGCCTTACGTAAAAAAAAAACTATGTGGTAACCCCATGGGGGAAAGAACATGTATGTATATGTGTTTGTACTGTGCTTTGAAATGAGATTTTAGTATATGTGTGATATGGTTTAGGGACGACACCCGTGGTAAGGTCCCTTTCTCGGTGTTCTCACCAACCCCTTGTCCCTTTGGGTGCGAGTATGGGGATTCACTAACCGGTTTCTGTGGGTCGGAAATCCGGGGCGTGACAGTGAAATTCTTCAAAACATCTATTTAAGCAAATACGGGTCTTCCTAAACAATCCCCAAAAGGTCTTTCATTTTCGCATTTTGGGTGGGGGTAAAAAGGTAATTAAAAAAAACTTGAATCGTAGCCTCGAAGTGTCGGCAGGTCGAAGCTTCAAAGACTCGAAGCCTCGAAGCCTGTAAGCCTGGCCGACACTTCGACCCGTTGACCATTAACCCACGACCTGCAAGCTTTGACTCATGACCTAAGAACCTACGACCTACGAGCTTCGACTCATGACCTACGAACCTACGACCCACGGATCTTCGACCCACAACCTACGAACCTACGACCCACGGATCTTCGACCCACGACCTACGAACCTACGACCCACGGATCTTCGACCCTTGACCTTCAACCCTTCGACTCTTGACCTTCGACCCATTGACCATTGACCTTCGACCCGTTGACCATTGACCTTCAACCCACCGACCCTCGACCTTGTCGACATTTCGACCCGCTGACCGTTGACCTTCGACCTGCCGACACTTTGGCCCTATTGACCTTTGACCTTCGCTGTTTGGCTGCATTTCCGCCAACTATTTCCTATGCAGTCACGAGACCTATTTTTTATGCACTTGCCATCTGACAGAATCGTTTTTCAATGCCTGTCAGTCACATGTGCTAAAATAAAAATTAAAAAGGACAAATCATGAGCTGCAGGTCGCCAAACCATCCGACAACGCACAAAACCTGCAATTAAAAACGCTGGCATTCATAATAGAGCATTAAATGCAGCAATTAATGATAGTCCAGACAAAATTCTGCCAGCCCTTTAAATTCAATCTCTTGTCCATGAAAAACACATAGAGACTCCTCATCTCTGACAAAAAAACCCTTTTGCCATTTTTTCATACCCAGCTCCCTTATCAAAAAAAAAAAAGAAGGAAACTTCTAAAAAAAACAGAGAACACCCCAGAGTTCAACAAAAAATTTCTGCTTCCAAATTTTCGCCCTGAGAGAACACCTAGAGTTCAGACGACCAAAAGCTTTCTGAGAGGAAAAAAGAGATTACGCCCAAGCTCTTTCTCTTCCAAAAAGAAACAAAAAAACAGAGTGCATGTGTAAACCCAGGAAAACCCAGTCTCTCTTCTCCACCCCCTCTTTCCAATTCCTCTTGCTCGAATATCTCATTCCAGCTCTATTCTTTTCCCAGAAAAGAAAAATAAACAAAAAGCTTCCTATTTGATACATACTTTTCTCCCTTACGAGTCTCTTTTCTCAAAACAGACAAAAGTCCCACAAACTCTCACTTTCACTCTTACGGGTTTTTTCCCTCTCAAAATCCCAATTGATTTTTTCCATTTGCGCTACTGGGACTTGGTGATTTGGTAATTCAAGCAGGCGACTGTCGGTGCAAACAAGGATTCAAACGAAAGTCCGATGTTGAAGCCCAAAGTCGGTTTTATATTTATTACTATTTTTTAGCTTATGTATATTCATATTTGATGTCATACGTAGTGTTTTCCTGTTTTTTTATGTTGTTGGCTATATGTTGTATTTTACTGTATTTTCCTTTTTTATGTTGTTGGTATGTGTTGTATTTTCCTTGTATTTTGTAGATGTTGTATGTTGTAATATGTAAAGTAAAGTAAAAACAAAAAACAAAAAAAAAGAGCAAGGAGAGGCATGAAAAAGAAAGAGTGAGTCGTTATTGGATTTGTGGATGTCACAATCACACACATCACTGTATATGCATATATGCAATTGTGTTAGCTCATAGTTTTATCCTTGCAAAAAAAAAACGTTTTAACAAAACACAAAAACCAAAAAATATTTTCTAACTCAAAAAACCCAAAAAAGGAAAATAAATTAAGCCATCAAAACATATTTCCATTTTTTAGGACTTTAATTTCCAAAATAAAACCAAAACAAAAACAAAACCTTAGGATTTCATTTTCCTCTTTAAATAAAAAGCAAAAACCCACAACTTTTAGGATTCCCTTTAGAAATTTAGGACTTTAATAAATAACTTAGCTAAATAAAAATTATAGGCTTTTTTAGGATACCTAACCCAGATTATGGCAATGCAAATAAAATAAAAAACCTCCTCCTCCGAAAATAGATACCGAAAGGGCGCTGTAGGGGTGCTAATCCTTCCCTACACATAACCAACTCCCGAACCCTTCTCTGATAACGCAGACCACACCTTTAAACTACTCAAAGTAGAGGGTATCCAACTATACCCCAAAAACAGTGGTGGCGACTCTAAATTTTCTCACCATTGGTCTAGTTTGAGCTCACCCCAAACGGGCCCGGACGAAAACTAGTGATGACATTATCTTCTGACCCTACAAGTTTATACAATCCTGCAAGTCGAAGATATCCTCTTCATGACTGTAAAGAACTAGATAGATTAAGATTTTCAAAATCATCTTCTAATATTGTTTATTCTATTTCTGACTTTATTTATCATTATCGCTTGTCTAAATCTCATAATGCTTTTGCCATTTAGTTGTCTTCTGTATCTGTTCCTAGTCATTTTTAGGAAGCTCTTGAAGATTCCAAATGAAAGTATGCTATGGCAGAGGAAATGAAAGCTCTTTTGAAGAATTCCAATTGGGAATTGGTTGAATTATCTCAAGATAAGAAGATGGTGGGATGCAAATGGGTGTTTACAGTGAAGTATAAGTTAGATGGGACCATTGAAAAATACAAGGCCAGATTAGTTGCCAAGGGTTACACTCGGATGTATGGGATTGACTACCAAGAAACCTTTGCTTCGTGGCTAAGATGAGTGCTATTATAGTTATTTTATTTCTTACGACTAACTTAGACTTGCCATTACACCAGTTTGATGTAAAAAATGCTTTTCTCCATGGTGATTTGATAGAAGAGATGTATATGGATCCTCCTCCTGATTTTACACCAAAAGAAGCAAATGTATGCAAGTTGAAGAAGGCATTATATGGTTTGAAATAATCACTAATGGCTTGGTTTAGCCAATTGAGCCATTCAATATAGGAATATGATTTCAAGTAGTCTTTGGCTGATCACACTTTGTTCTATAAAAGAGAAGGTGATGATATTTGTGTGTTTATGTTGATGATATGATTGTTATAGGTAATAATATATCTAAAATAGAAAAGCTTCATTTGTCACGCCTCGGATTTCTAACCCACAAAAACCGGTTACTGAATCCCATGCCCGCACCCGAAGGGACAAGGGGTTGGTGAGAACACCCGAAGGGACAAGGGGAGTAGTCATTTGTCCCTACTCCATAACATACACAGCACACGAATACAGAAATTTCATTTCAATCCACGGTACAAACATACATACATGCATGTTCTTTCCCCATGGGGTTACAATCATAGTGTTTATAATCCAACAAAACAAATAAAGACACACAAGATCTTTACCTTTGGGGGGGAGGGTGAATAGACTTTCTTCGTGCGCGGAAGCTAGTCTGTTAGCTGGCTTTTGATTCTTCTAAGGATAACTATGATGGAAGTATTAATGGAGAAGATGACAATATGGACTATGAGTGATAATGAGAGATATAATGAACTATCAGACAAATCTAAGATGTAAGTAAATGCTCTTTGCTTAACGGATCTCGGATGTGAAAGAAATGATTTGTGATAGGTTGGATTATGGAAAGCAATACAGAGATTTGACTCAACGGTTGTGTTAGATCTTTGATGAACAAGAGTTTATGATTAATCAAAGGATCATTCTTGTTTTTCGTTTAACACGGTGCACAACACTTGGAAAAATTCTCTCAGAGTCTCTCTCTCTAGCATTGGATCTCTCGCTTCAATTCTACAAAAGATATATTCTTTTCTTTTCATATATAGAATAATGTATATTCAATTCTAAGTTCCTTGCTTTCTGTGAGAGTTGACTTTATTCTTACTCTTTTTGCGTGTGAGAGATAATTGTTTAAGGATAAAGTGCATGTGCACCATGTGTTCATCCCGACAGGTTGAATCCCGATGCTCAAAGTGCGGGATTTCAGGGGATGGGTTGATCTGCTCTGATCTGTACATATGTTGCCCATACTGCGTATTTGCATGCTGCAGTTGATCTTGACCATTCATCTGTTGTGGTGGTTGGCAGTAATTAATGCGATATTAAATGTACTCAACTACTCAGAACGGCGCAGGCTTACTATACAAACCCTAGCTGACGACATCGCTAAGTTAGAATACTTAGGGTATATTTAGGGTTGCAAGTTTGCCTCGAAGGTGGGTGCCTCGAAGGTTTGGTGACTCAAAGATTTTGGGTAGAGCCTGTAAAAGTTTTTGGAATTTTGCTTTAGGCTTTACAGTGTTAATTTCTATGAGTCTACGATTCACATATCTTCGAGTCTTCGAGGTTAGAGTTTAGGTTAGATTAGGTCTTTTGTGTCACTCTATTAACTGTAAGTCTATGACTCGCGAGTCTATGACTCTCTTAATGGCTCTTAGAGTGACTTCTTCGTAGTGCACCTAATCTCCCCATTGTTATAGTTGCGAGTCTACAATCCTAACTCTACAAGTCTATGACCCTAGCTCTGCGGGTCTACGACCTTTGGGTCTCTCAGTTAACTTTACTTGACTAAGAGGCTCTTCGACCATCAATGGGTCAGAGTGACCATAGGATCATTGACTCTACGAGTCTTTGACCTTGAAAATCTTCGACTCTACGAGTCTTAGACTTTGCATTTACTTCCTTAGTCTTTCACGATTGCTCATAAACTGAGTCTCCATATTCTTTGAGTCTTTGACTCTATGGCTTCGACCCTTCAGCTATAACTCTCAGCCTTTAAGATCTCCGAGTCTGTGACGTCTGACAATTTCTTTAGATTAACTTTATTTGTTTCTACGACCCTTGAGTCTACGACTCTACGAGTCTTTGAGCTACAGTTACATTTTTGTTTGCCAGTCTTTATTGCATCGACTCTTCGACCTTCGACCTATGAGTCTGTGAGTCTCCAGTTTGATTCTTAACAGTGTTTTAAGGCTTCGACTCTACGACCCTTGAGTTTACGAGTCCGGCGGTACTTTAAGTTCGTTAATTGACTTAAGCACTTTTAGGAACTCTACAGTTCTACGGGCTTCAAGTCTTCGAGTCATTTAAAGTTGGTTACTGTTCTTTAGAATTCTTCGACTCTACGAGTCTCTGAATTTATCGTCGCTTGTAGTAACGCTCTCTATTCCGTACTTCAACTCTACGATCATCGACCCTGGATCTATGAGTCGCAATGTGTTCTGTCACAAATTTGCTTCGAGTCTCCAGACCCTACGAGTCTACGAGCCTCTCGCCAATGTCCTGTGATAATTCTACTTCTACGAACTTTGACTCTTCGACCTTACGACCTTCGGATCTTCGAGTCTCCAAACTTAGACTGTATTTTGGCAGCTTCATGAAATCCTATATATCCAACAATGTACACACATTAAAATGCAAAGAAAACCTCCTAGTAATCCCAAACATTGCCTCTCAGGCACCATATGGCTCCCCAGGCACAGTACTGCCCCTCAGACACAATAATGCCTCTCAGGCACAATATTACCTCTCAGACACAGTAGCCTCTTGGGCTATGAACAAATCTCACCTCCCAGGCCCTCAATAATAGCCTCCCAGGCTTATTAAGGTAGCCTCGCAAGCTCACATGACCACTAGAGTTCACAACTCTATCATCAAGTCTTGACCAAGACAGAGGATTTTCGTAAAAGCTATTTTCTTAAAATAAAAGGTCCCGACATTGGCTCTTTATATCATAACTAAGATAATCTGATTTTTGGGGATTTTTCTGAGAGGTCTAACCCCACTTTCCAGAAAGTCACTCCTACAAAAATTTGAATATTTCTAGGCTTTTACACTAAATTCCATCTTTCACATTTGGAAGGAGTGAGAATATGATTTTCTAATATTTTTCTTTAAATCCAAATGGGAGTATTTCCTTATTTACATTGTAACTTAAGTATAATACTTATAATGCTTACAATGTAAATGATCCAGTCCAGTGAAATTGTCTTTCGAATATGCCTTCATTGTATTTCGAATATGCATTTTCGAATCTTTTTTTGAACTGCCTTCGACCTTCGAACCTACACTCGAAATACCTTTGAAACCAACCTTCGAAGTACCCTCGAACTACCTTCGAAACCTACCTTCAAAGCTCCCTTCGAACTTTTGAAACTATACTCGAAAATTGTACATTGGACACTCGAAACTACCCATTGAGGCACCATTCGACACTCGAAATTTACACATTTTGTAATGCCCCCAAATCTGGACTTCCTGTAACACCCCCAAATTCAGGACCTGCAAACCGGGTGCGTTAGCGGAAATTAAATATATAAATTTCAAACTATTACTTATTTCTTCAAACAAACCAGTAATTATTACAAATTTCAATCTAAGATCTTTAAGGTTTAGGGGTTTAGAGACTAAGTGTCCTTAACCCATTATTACATAACAAGCACACGAGCAATCAAACTTATAAATCTTTAAAATTCCACACAACTTTATTTCCATGTACTTCTCGACTCCTTATCTTAGTTTCTCCCTTCCTTTAATTACCTGGGGTTAGATAAGAAATCATAACAAGGGTGAGCTCAAATAGCCCAGTAAGGGTAAACATAAGTGGGCAAGGAAAATCATAAATATATCGAACATAAGAAATACCATAAAAGATTTCATAACATTTGCACATCATATGTGATCAACATTTCACAAGGGAATCATAACATGGAAGATTATGTTTGGGCATCGTATCATAACATCATGATCCAGGTTAACTACCCAGATACCATATCATAATATAACATATTATTAGCTGGATTGACACTCTCCAGTGATATTCTTTACCCAATGCATTGGAGGTCTTTCTGGAACCACCCATCGTAAACTTACTTTGTCCAAACATAAGAGGTTATAACAACTATGTAAGTAATATATATGAGGTGGTAAAACCAACCATGAATATAGTATATATGAGTTGGTAAAACTAACCATATGGATCTACATAATAAATAAGAAGTGACTTCAAAATTTCAAAATCTTAGAGCGTGTTTGGTGCGCATTGTTTTCGGCCGTTTTCGTATTTTAATACAGAAAACAGGCGAAACAATCTGTTTGGCGACGATATTTTTTTTTTAATCTGAGTACTACCAATTTTAAGTTGTCTAAAATGAAAACGCATAAACGTTGTTTTCGTTTTGCGTTTTCTGCACTCAAATTTCTCTCTCTCTTCTTGCCTCGGGTCAGCCCGCTACCACCACCCACTGCGCAAGCTCTCCCCCCTCCTAGCGCGACGCAACCCACCCCTGAGCGAGCACCCCCCACGCGACACCTCCCACCCCTGCTCGACCTCCCTCCGGCGAGATCGCCCCCCGCGCGACCTCCCCCAGGCAAGATCGCCCCCCGCGCGACCTCCCCCCGGCTAGATCGCCCCCTGCGTGACCTCCCCCCGCACGATCGTCCCCCGCGCAACCTTCCCCCTGCGTGACGACCCCCCCTCGTGACCTGCCCCGACACGACGGCTCCCCCTGTGCGAACTCCCCCCTACGCGATGGATTCCCCCCCGCGCGACCGCCGCGAACTGACGGAAATACACTTCTAAAAAAATAAAAATTATTTTGATAGAAAATAATTACCAAACAAAAAAAATGTATTCAATTTACCTAAAAATACTTTTCAAATATAATTTTTAAAAATCATTTTTGAAAACAAAAAATCAAAAACACCACCAAACATAGCCTTAAGTATTACCTTTCGTAGAACTTCGACGCTTGGTAAGTACCAAAAGCAAAAGAGGATTTGAGTAGAGTATTTGGCGTGTTAAGAGGGCTTATGGGAGTTTTTTTAGAGTGAATTTTGTGGTGTGGCTTGAGGGACTTGTACATTAAGAGAAGAGGCAAAACTCTCCTTATATAGGGCAAGAGTGGTGGTAGGTGAAACTTTTGTCTTTAATACCTTATTTTCTTCCCTAATTTTCTCCTTTTCAAATCATTTGATTCTTATCCCATTATTATCTACCACGTGGTCCCTTTGTTTCCCCCATTTTTGAATTTTTTGGATTTGTTTGACTTTGAAGCTTATGTTGGTCACAAAAGTTACATGGGTGCATGGCGTACTATTTTGACTATAACTTTCTAGATTCTTCATTAAATTAAATAAGGCCAATTGGGATGGATTCTTGACTTAATTATCTACATTTCGAGACCAATTTCAAGTCTATTGGACTTGTATATCAAAAGTCATTGGGTTTTGAAGTGAGACTAGAAATTCTGGGCGTGCTACTAGACCTTTGTGCACTGTTTGAATTGTTTCTCCTAATGGGCTGATCCAATGAGTCTGAAATTTTAACCAAAGGTATATAAAAATATTAAGTCATTTTGAGCTACAAAAACAAAGTTATAAATTTTTAAAGATGACTTCCAGAACTGCGCTAGTCTATCCTTTCTAAGCATAACTATTGTTATGGAGTATTAATAAAAATGTTTTTACTACTTTTCTTTGACATGCTAAATTTAAATAGATGATGTATTTTTACTAAATCAGTATATATCCATAAACTAATCTATTTCAAATAATTAATCAATACTATTAAAATATTTAACATAACTTTCGTCTCATATAGTAGCCGTTTCGGGTTGTATGTTTGCTCTAAGGCTAGATCCTATATTCTCACTCCTTTCTATACTTATAATACTCTTCCTTTCTATAAACTTCATCACACCATTCATTTGATATCTCTCATAGAACTATTCCAACAGCTATTTCTTCTTAACGGCTAGTTAACTATTTTCTCTTATTTATTTATTTATTCATTTATAAGGTTCTTCACAATCATGTAACTATTATTAAAATTTGCAGGTTTTACACTTCCAGACCGAGTGCGTTAGACAAATAAGATATTACAATTATATGAATAGTAATCTATTGCTCAATATAAATTCGATGGTTTATTTATTACAACAAGACTCATCACAAGACAAGGTTTAGCGTTTAGAGACTAGGTGTTGATAACCCATTATAGTTTTACATGACATAAAAATATTACATGCATAATCTTCTTATGATTTTATTCCAAGCATTTTGGACACCATTATTCTAGCATCCTTGTTTTCTCCTAGTTTCCTGGGGTTGGAAAGAAAACATGAAAGAAAATGAGCTCAAATAGCCCAGTAAGGTTAAAAGTAAGGAATAATATATGGAGAATAATCAACTCATGGAAGAATAAGAATATCTACTCATCTAGGTTCACCACCTAGATGTCTTACATAACCTATTATCAACAGGATTGACACTCTCCAGTGATGTTCTTTACCCAATGCATTGGAGGTCTTTCTGGAACCACCCATAAACATATTGCCAAACATAAAACATATCTTCACAAATTTTCAAACAATCACATCAATGGTAAATTTCAACATAAAGGAAGGTCTTGCAATAATAGCCCCAATAAGTAAAAGGGTTATTCACCATTCAATAAATTAGATTACCAAGTTTTCAATAAGTGCCAAAGAAAGTTAATTCTTCTTAAAATAATATTATGAGGAAAAATCTTGAGATAGAAATATAGAGAAAAAATAGGAAATGAATTTCCACGTCGAAGATCGTGGTAAGGAAAGGGAGAGGGGATCCTTACAATCTTTTTGTCTTCCGTGTTTATAAACCTTGAAACAAAATTTAAAAGTTAATATTTAGTTTTAATAATAATAGTATATTCATTAATAATATATTGAGAGACATATAGAAGTATATTATAGTGGAAAAACTTCTCATGATAATAATAATAATCTATACATATACATACACATATACAATATACATATATAATATACATATATATATTGAGGGGCAATGCCATCCATAATATATATGTATGAGGAGGCTTAGCCTTCCATGGAATAATAATAATCTATATATACACATATACATATCATTTAATAAATATACATATATATATTGAGGGGCAATGCCATCCATAATATATATGTATGTATGAGGAGGCTTAGCCTTCCATGGAATAATAATAATCTATATATACACATATACGTATCATTTAATAAATATACATATATATATTGAGGGGCAAGACCATCCATAATATATATATATATATATATATATATATAAGGAGGATTAGCCTTCCATGAACATGATTAATATATGCTTGAAATATTTACCTTTTGGAACTTCCAACAGGTGAGAGGAAGATTGAGAGAAGAGAAGGCTTGGAGGACTATTGGGGTATTAATAGAAATTTTTGGGGAGTATTTGGAGGAGAGTTTTGTGGCTTATTTGAATGGAAAGAGTGCTTGAAAAGGGAAGTGAGGCATGCTATTTATAGGTAAGGTGGTAGGTGTAATAGTGTGAAAAATAGTGTATGAATTTGACTTTGGTATTAAATTAATTTATTTAAAATATATATAATACTTTATTTTCCTCCTATTATCTCTTATTAAAACGTGGTTATCTCCTCCTACCATTTTAAAAATATTTTAAGACTTTTTAACCTAGAAGGTTCCTTTGGCATTAAAAGTCCACATTGGTGTACTCCCTACTAATTCAATTATAACGTTTTTAATTTTGTAGTTTTTGACAAACAGCCAATTGTATTGCATTACTGACTCAAATATCTACAAATGGGTATCAATTTTATAATTTATACATATATGTAACAAAAGTTATTGAATTTAAAGTCATACTAAAATGTTTACCCATTCATACTAAACCTATATGTAGTATTTTAACTTCTGGAATTGATTGGCTTCATATTAAATTCTGAAATTTCTACATGTTTTAGCTAAGTCATAAATGAACAAATGGGATTTAGTTTTATGTCAATTGGATCTGCATAATTCAAGTTATGGATTTTTGAATGGGACCTCCAGAATCTGCCTCATTCAAATTTTTGGGCCTTACCTATGTTTTATACTTTTGGTAAAGTTAAGGCTTATAATACTTACCCATAGTAATTTGGTTTAAGAAACTAAATGACATAATATACAGCATCTAAACTTTTTATAACGTATAAGAAATTATTTTATTTTTATAACTTATTTAATATTAACGCGGTTAAAATAATATAATTGCATAATCAATAAACAATAAAGTAAGATAACATTATAGCATAAAATATTATAAACCTAAACATAAATATTAATATCATATTCTATGGCCTTTGTAAAATTTCTTGAATTGTATTAGCGTATGTGCGTAGGACGTGTTGTGCTTCGGCAGTAGAGCTGCACAACCCTTCAGCTAACATTGTCGTGGTTGTCGCGCGAATAACCTCAAACTTCTCTCTGTGTCTCGTCGCATTATATTGCAGCCATTGGACACGAGCATTTACCTCATCTACAGCAAAGCATAGCTTTGTGACTTCAAGTCGTATTGCTCGCCGGTCTTCATCTCGTACACTATTCTCGGACGGCGGTACTTGAGAGCTTGATGCCATAACCTCTTATTATTCTTCTTCTTACTTCTATACTCTCTTATAAATAAAATCTCATACTCATACCTATTTATAACAATTCAAATGGATACTATTCATAACGGCTAGTTGCTTATTCCAACGGCTAGTTACTATTCTAACGGCTACTTACTAGTCACATGCTATTTGAATAACTATATTGGGTACTTATTTTTATCGTGATAATATCTAAAATATTCTTTCTAACTATTGTTAGTAATGACATTATTATTATATTATTATTATTATTACTATTTAAAGAAGAATTTAAATAGCTAGAAAATTTTGCGGGTCTTACACATTCGAAACTTCCAGTTCCAGAGTTGATCTCATCGACATTACCTCAAACTTACCTTCGAAACTTTGAAACTGCACATTCGAACTTTCTTATTTCCAGCCGATCTCATCGACTGTTCTATGCCTTGAGGTCACAGTTCACTACAGTTATTGTTCATCATTGTTTTTCACCTATTTCTCATTTGGATTAAACCCAAAAACCCCCATACTTTCCGAAATCTCATAAAACTCATACCCAATACTAGATATTAAGTTTTAATCACATCTTATGCACTCATATTATAATATTCATCCCAAAATTGGGTTTCCCCAAAACTTAGGGTTCATCCAAATCCCAAGAATTTGGGGTTAAATCTCATGTTTTAGTAACTCTAGAAAGCATAATCAACAATATAGGAGTGAGATGAATGAATCCTTACCTCAAATTTGGGCGATTTGAGTCCGGCACATCCAATTCTCTTTGCAAGCTCATAGTTTCTCCTCAAATGTTCTCTCTCTTCACGTATCACGCTCCACAAAGGCAAAATAAGAGTTTCTCCCCTCTTTTCTCTATTTATACTTCATTTTATTCCTTAAAATATCAACTTTATCCTCATAGGGCTCAAATGCCAATTGGACTCCAAATCGAGCCCAATTATAGTCAAAGCACTCCATTTGATGAGCACATTCCTGTTTAGATACTTTTATCCCCCGATATGCATTCCATCACATGACTATCTCCTAGAACCTCAAACACGGGTCATTACATCATTGTTATTTGAGGAAAGAGTTTGAGATGAAAGACTTGGGGGCTTTAAAATACTTCCTTGGCATTCAAGTATCCTAATCCAAACAGGGAATTTTTCTCTCTCAACGGAAGAATGTTCTAGACCTTGATGAAACTGGTAACTTGGCTTGCATGCCTGCTATTACTTTTATTGAGATGAACCATGGTCTAACTATCTATCCTAATCAGGTTCCAACGAATAAAGAGAGGTATCAGAGGTTAGTGGGAAAATTGATCTATCTAACTCACAAGACCTAATATTTTGTATGCAATTAGTGCTATGAGTCAATTCATGCATAATCCAAGTAATCGACATATGAGTGCTATGAACCGTATTTTGGCTTATTTGAAGTCTTCTTCAGGAAAACGTATTCTGTTTTCCAAGCATAAACACTTAGATATTATGAGATACACTGACTCTGACTTTGTTGGATCTAAATTGGACAAAAAGTCTAAGTAAGGGTATATGTCATTTGTGGGTAGTAATCTAGTAACTTGATGGAGCAAGAAACAAAATGTGGTTTCTCTGTCTAGTGAAGAAACCGAATATCATACTATTTATCATGTTACTCAAGAGTTTATATGACTATGTATTATTTTGCAAGACGTTGGTTATGGTCCTCAAAAGCTAGTGATGCTCTTTTGTGATAACACAGTTGCTAACGAGATAACTAATAATCTAGAACAATATGATCGTACCAAACATATTGAACTCGATAGGAATTACATCAAGGATAATGTTGGACCTCGGCTAGGGCACTCACTATCACAATATTGTCCGCTTTGGCACTCGCGCGCCCACCCATGGGCCGCAGCCCGCACGGATTTGTTTCTAACGGGCCGCGACCCGTTAAAACGCGTTGTGACAAGGTGCACATGAGCCTCCTCATTAGGACGACCTCAATGTTCGCCTTAACCGATGTGGGATTGATTTATGGGACGTTAGAGACCCAACAGTCTCCCCCCCAATCCCACCACCGGTCTAGAGGACCCAGCTCTGATACCACTTGTTGGAACTCGGCTAGGGCACTCACTATCACATTATTGTCCGCTTTGGCACTCGCGCACCCACCCATGGGCCGCAGCCCGCACGGATTTGTTTCTAACGGGCCGCGACCCGTTAAAATGCGTTGTGACAAGGTTCACATGAGCCTCCTCATTAGGACGACCTCAATGTTCGCCCTAACCGATGTGGGATTGATCTATGGAACGTTAGAGACCCAACAGATAATATAAATTCTGGTGTAATGGAGGTTTCCTACATTAAGAGAGCAAAAAGTTTTGCTGATGTGATAACTCATGTAGTTATTGTTGTTTTTTTTCATACAATTTTGTCCAAGTTGGGCATGTGTGATATCTTTGCGCCAACTTGAGGGGGAGAATTGAAAAAATCCTCAATTAATTAGTTGTCATATATTTTGTAATTAGGTAGTTTCCTAAATAGATTTATTTCCTAGGTTAGGTCATCATAATTGTGTATATATATGTGTATGTAATCCTTCATTTGATATGAATAATAAGAAAGATTTATTTTTTTCTCTTATTTTCGACTGAATGTATATATCGGATTAAAAACAGAAAACACATGATAATGCATCGAATCACTTCTGAAACTCCCGCATGGCATTCCGCACCTTCAATCTTAGCCATTGCATTGACAACTAAAGCACAAAGTTTCAATATTAATATGCCATCACAATTTGGTGAAGGCAAATATTATTCTACTTAAGTTCCATAAAAAATAGCACCTCGTAAACACTAGTTATTTGTCTTTCTTTTCTTTTCTTTTAAATATTTTTTGTCCTTGCTCTCTATACCATCACCTAAATGGGAAATGTTTTCATGTGTTCATCCATAGAACTACTTGCTTTTCTAATCAGTAGATATAGCACACAGAATGACACTAATTCTATACATTTAGAGACTCATTTAATTTAAACTTTGGATTTGAAAATCAGGAAAGAATTAAAGAATATTACAAATATAATAATATGCAGAAATCAGAGACAAAAAGGGGTTTTTTTCCAGATTATATATATAATCTTAAAATTAAAACGATTAAGGAAACGGTATGGCTCATGGACAAAGGTGATACAAGAAAATGGTATTAGAGGACAAAAACATAAAAATATTGCCTTTAAGATAATTTAATAGCATAAAATTAGCAATTTAAAACTATCATAGAATTTAATAACATAAAACTAGCAAAAATAGTATTAGAGGACAAAAACATAAAAATATTGCCTTTAAGAGAATTTAATAGTATAAAATTAGCAATTTAAAACTATCATAGAATTTAATAACATAAAACTAGCAATTTAAAAGAAATGGGCAAGCGTATAATAATAATACAGTTATAAAAGTCTTGTCCTCAAGATGTCATCATATCTTCTAATGGTACAATGACACAACTACTTAATATATATCATTAATATATATAAAATATATATGAGATGTTATTATAAATATTATTCTCTTTTTCTTGATATAATATAATATATTATTTTTATTGTTTAATCTATATTTGGTATTATTGCTATATTAAGTACTTAATAATATACTTGAAAATCTATTTAGTATTACCGATCATTATTATATCTAATAATTTTATGATTAAAACATATTTTTTAAGCAGTCATTATCTAATAGTTTTTCTTCGTATAATGTTCCTCTTCCCATTTCGAGTTGTTATATCTCAAAGGATAAGATATCAAAATTATATATATAATTTAAAATTTTTTATTGTTATTATAATATTAGGAAAATCTTTTTAAAATAATATAGAGTTATAGCTTTATATTAACATGACACTAATATATAATCGTTAATATAAAATCTCTGCGATTGTAAAGGTAAAGTAACAAATAATATTATCATAATTAGTTAATATAAAATTATATATTAATAGATATATATTAACATTATAATATAGTGCTACCAATTACAATTTGAAATAATAATTTTTAAATACGAGTTACAATAATCTTAATAATTTATATTTCAACTCTACCAACTCAAACTTCCTAGATCCGTCCTTGACATAAATCTATCCTTCCACGAAACATTGGCAACTTTGTGGGGCAGGAACAGAATACTGATACATAACCTTCAAATTGCATCACCACATGGACTATCTTTTTTTTTTAATTAAGTAATCACATGAACTATCTTTATATAATAAAATTCTGAAGTCGGAATGATCACCGCTTCCTACAGAATCCAACATACTTACCCTTTCTTAAATTCAAGAAAGGTTTCACATTGAGTGCTCTACAGGCAAGAAGCATTTTAAGCTCACCATACTAATAAGACTTCAACAGAGCTTTAATGTAAATTTCAAAAAAATCCACGAAAAACTTGTATAACAGAAAGTTTGGTAGCATCTTAATTGGATGTTTAGATAACTTTGTCCTAAAGAGCCCAACATATTCTAGCATGAGACTTGCATGGTGCCACAATGGTTTTATGAAGCCAAGGATTTAGAAACCACTGCAAATCCAACGCCTTCTATCTAGAAAACATAAAACTCTACGACAGGAACAAATATTTGTATCTTCGAGCATCTTTGGACACCTAGGCAACTCACCCTGAAATTTAACAACATAATAGAAGGGGCATGTGTACATCAATAAAAAAACAAAAAATAAAAACAATGAGCCACTTTACATCTCTCATTTTCCCAAGTTGGATCCTCAATAATGGGCTACAAGAATTTTTATAACTCTGCCAGTATCTTGCAAACTTGTTACAACTTACAACAGGAGCACTATAATATATTTCTATAGCCTACAACAAACGATAGGTTTCCCTAGAATCAATATTACTTGCCAGCACTGCAATCATCTTCATACCTAACTGCCCCGTAAGCATGAATCTAATGGTCTGTCAGGCACTCGCAGACCCAGTCTTTTACTTTCAGTTTCAATGCTGGTCTTTGGAAGAAAACATGTGAGCAACGCAGCTTGGATCAAGGTGCTCTTGGATAATTAAATATCCCCAACTCATGTTCATGCAAGTGGTACGAAATACATCAAATCCAGCATCACTTTCCTGCCCCAAACTCCTTGATTGCATCAAACATCAACTTCAATCAATCTTGACACTCTGGATAATTGGCCATCCCAACTGATGTTCATGAACCATAACATTGCAGCAAATCCCACCTACTTTCCTGCTCCAAATTCCTCAACCGCATCAAACATCACCTTCAGTCGGTCTTGCAGATTTAATAGGATTTTTTTGGCGATCCTTTTCTGGTGTCTGGTGCTTTTCAGCCACGCAACTCCAAAATATACTTGGACGTTACATCCCTTTGATCTTGAGGGTAGATCCTCCACTTGGTATCTTAAGTGAAGCTGCACGGATAGCAATTCAATGGCAATATCAATACATAAATCAGAAGATATGGCATATGGCATTATTGATCAAGAAAATGAAGTAAAATAAAGTAATTAAAGGTGGTGTACGTACATTAAAATAGTCACCAAGGGGAACCCCGTGAAGAGTCAACACCTCTTCAACAAGCCAGCTATTTTTATCCCGGAAGTGAGAGCGTTGTTGGGTGCTTGTTATTTCTGCACTGTAATGGGATACACGTTTATCAAATTTGTAATATATTTGCCTCTGGTAAACATCAGCCTTATCTAACTCCCATGGAGAACGAGAATAGTCAATACAACCAGTTTTTGACATCACTTTACGATCCAATTCACCCCCACCAAATAACTCCATGAAAACATTGGTCTGAAACGGTCAACCATAATTTGTTATGTCAGAAATTGTCTGGACTAAGACAATTTTTGCAAAGTAAAAGCTACAGAACAGAAACTATGTGGTGAGCCTATTAATACAAGGAGACACAAGCATGCACAGAGGTACAGTTGCACGTTTTTTTGTTTTTCCAGTTTCAAGTTCTAGACACCATATTTAAAACATGGTAGAACACCAAACTCTGACAGATTCCAGATAATTATTTTCAGGCAAAGGCAACAATGCATCACAGATTGCTTGAGGTCATTAAATCAATTGAATAAGTTTTCCCCATATTGTGTGAGGCCGTTAAATTAATCTTGTATAAGAAAAGATAGAGAGAAATAGATGGAGAAAGCATGTCACTTGGAAGCTTCATATCATTATAATAATACATGATTACAAATTGTTTGTGTATGTCATTTTGTATATAAGTTATTAGCAAATTGCACCTTACATCTAGACCTAACCCTAAGCATATATGAGTAATTATAAATCATCCAATTCTTTCTCCTTTGTTGTAGCATGGTATTCAAGCGTGGCTAGGTTTTTCCATTGTCGCAGAATTAGTTCCAGCAGCCTCGGTCACCACTGGAATCATCTCCAACTACCATCATTTAAATCCTCCTCCCATCAGGAGTTTAGATATGCCCTCAGAAATAGATCTCTGGTTTTCTCTAGATCTGAGAAACTATGTTGAGTTTCGTAAAACTATTTTCTTAAATCTAGGGTTTGTATCTCATCTGATTACATATCTAAAACCACCATTCCATTGAAATTTCACATTTAGTGATGTATTAGTTACATTTGACATGCCCAAATATAATGTGAAATGTCTTCTAAGGTTTGGGTGTGATTTTATTCTATTGGCTTATGTAAACAATATTATTATTAATGGATGATATGACATACAATTCAAATAATTCTTACAATTAGATCGTCTCTACTAATGTTTTGGGGTTAAGGTCATTTACTTGATGTTGACATTGTTATTTCCTAGAGAAAGTATATTGTCAATATATTAGGAGATATAGGGCTTGTGATTGCAAGCCTACATATGGATCCTCTTAGAAACTTGATAATAACAAAGAGAATCTTTTTTATGATCAAGAAAAGTACTAAAGGCTAGTATGTAAGTTGAATTATTTATTATAAATAACGAGTCCAAATATTTCCTTTGTTGTTAATGTGGTGAACTAGTTCATAAGAGCTCCTTGTGTTCTTCATTGGAAGGAAGTTCTACAAATTGTTCATTCTTTGGAAGGAGCTCATGACCAAGAATGAGTATTCTATAGTCGATATCATTTCCAAATGTCTTTGGGGGAAAAAAGATATTCAGATACATATTTGGTTGGATGTCCAGCTGAATGTCATTACACTTTCTTGGGATAAAATCTTGTATAGCAGAATTGCAATAAACAATATGTGGTTTTCCGTTCTAGTGTTAAGGCTAAATATTGAGACATAACTAATAAAACAGGAGAGTGGAATAGGATGTTGGCAGAGATAATTTTACCCATAACAAAGGTTCTACTCTTCATCGTGATAGCCAGCTTGTGATACATAGTGCCAACAATATAGTTTTCAACAAGCAAACAAAGCATATTGAGGTTGATTCTTAATTTGTTCGTGAGAAAGTAGATAGGAGGGACATCTGTCGGGTCCATACCAACTCTAATAAATATTCACTAAGCTTCTTAGGTGTGGACATATTTCCCTCATTTGTAATAAATTGAGTTTTGTTCTGACTTAATGGGAAGTGTCATTTTGTATGTAAATTGTTAACAAGTTGGACTTAATATCTATAGGACTCAAATTGTTTAGACCTAATGACCACATCAATATAAATCATCTAATTTTGCTGTTCTTTTTCTGGTAATAATCATGTGACTAATTAAATAATATATAAATACCATAAACTGGGGTATATGATATAACTCTCCAAAAAACCAGATAAAGTTTTCTACAGAGAGAGAAAAAGCACTCACAGGAACAGAGAGAGCAGAGGAATAAGCCTCCGACATGCTAACATCTTCAATGCCCAAAAAGGATCCACTCTCTTCTATTTGGAGGATCTTGGGGTCAGATTCTTCTTCAGCTATTTGGACCTTCTGCTCAGGGCTCAATGCCCGTGCCTTCCATAAAGCCAAAATTGTCCTATGGAACATGTACTAGTTGTTTGATCAACATAGAATATTCAAACCTTCATCCCCTACTATGTCCATTCAACAATTGCAATGGCAAGGCTTTGAATTTCAATAAAGAATAATAGAACACAGTCAAGTTTTAATTGGATAGCTGCAAGGCCTGATCTTCTACCTATTGTTCAACTACCTTACAGGTATCAAGAAACATGACTATAAAAATGCATTTTCATATTTTTCTTTGGAGCAGGAAATTCTAATGCTTAATCATTTAGAAATGAGTGTAATTGCTTAAGAATGAAGTAAATGAAAGTTACAAAAAAATGTTTTTATATTGCATTAATTAAAAATATATTGAAGTAAACTCTTTAATAATTAACAGAAAATTTTACCCAATTATTTACAAGAATTGAAGAATCTCATATTTTATTTTATTTTATTTTTCCATAAAACAAGGAACTACAAATAAGCAAAATTTTTACAAACACCAATAAAAATTACAAAATTTCAAATGTTGTGATGGGATATCAATATTAAGTGATACTATAGCATCTTCAATTACCTGTGCACCACATTGAAGGAAACAAAAGACTGAAAATAAAACTTCAGCCTGCCTTCCCTATCTTGTGTCCTAGCGCCATGCCTTGCATCCATACCTTTGCCTCGCCGGAGAGTCATGACAATAACTGGACTGCCCATTGATGCGAGAGTAGGAGCAGCCACTTGAATGTCTTCTATATCCTCCCAAAGAAAAAAAAATTTTGTCTTGTGTCCAAACAGATTTGCATGGAATCCAATTATTCTTGGAGACAAAAATAGACGGCCCTGTCCAGGAGCAACTACAGATTAATACTTCATATTAAAATATTCACCAATCCATGTATTTTCTTTCGTTTCGGTTTTGGTGTCTACAAAATTTTCCAAACATATATATCCATGTGCAAATCCCGCCTGTACTTACATTACCGATCCCAAGTGTCACACTTGGAGAATTTATACCGCACTTGTAGTGTGGAAACTTATATATTATCATATAGGATTTTTCCTTGTGCCATTTAGGGCATAGACACGTCATCAAAGATCTTGTAATAGGTTAAATGTTTCCTGATGCATGAGAGACAAAGTTAAGTCATCATATATGTTGTATCCTTTTGTATGTCTTCTGGTGGCAAAGACCAAATAAAGCTAACATTTATATGTAGAGTAAAGCTCTATAGGATAGTTTCAATGCTATTAAATTTTTCTTACATTAATACAAGAGATCATGTTTCTTACAAAACTTTCACGTGTCTTTTCTATTGTATGTGTAATTGCTTACATGTTTCAAGATCGAAAGAGACGATCCGAATGAAGATCCACGATCGAAGGAGTCGATCCAATTAAAGACAGACTGAACCTAATGGATCGAGATACAAGAGAAACTAGGTGCCACACGTGTGGTGTATTGAAGATAAATCCGGCCCCGTAACACAAGCTCAAATAAAGAAAAAGAGTTACAGTAGATTTGTGACAATCAACATAAAAACCCATTACATCTTTTAATATGAATTATGATATAAGAACAACTGCTGGGGTACTCTAATAAGTGACACATTACATCTTTACGACCTGAAAATAGTGATAAATAAGAAAGGGTTGCTAGATCGTTGTCCAAAAGCAACATGCCACATCAATGCTTGAATGAAGTGTCAAATGAGCTAAGGTAGAGAGTTTTAGTTAGAAAACATAATCTTAGTTTGTGTTTAGCATCTTGAAACACAGTCTCTAGGATGAATATTAAAATTATAAGTGATAACAATATAAGAAAAACAATATTCTTATTCCTCTTGATAACCATGTACACTATATGATTAGGTATACATACAAAGAAATGAAACTATTTTAGGATAATAATATCTCATTAATCACTCTAATTCCATTAATCACTCCAATCACTCTAATTCCACTAATTGCTCTAATTCACTAATTGCTCTAATTCACTAATTGCTTCTAATTACATTAACACTCCCCCTCAAGTTAGAACATAGATATTAATCAAGCTCAACTTATTACAAAAATAAGCAATTTGAACCCCATTTAGAGTTTTGGTGAATATATCGCCTAATTATTCTCTAGTTTTCACATATCCTGCGAAAATTAACCCAAGTTGAATCTTCTCACGGACAAAATGACAATCATTTTCAATATGCTATGTTATCTCATGAAACACAGGATTTGAGGCAATATGAAGTGCAATCTGATTATCACACTACAATGTAGCTGGTACCAAAGTTTTAAAACCAATTTCATTTAAGAGATGAAAGATCCACATTATCTCCCACGCAGATTGCGCCATGGCCCTATATTCTAACTCTGTACTGGATCGTGATATAATATTTTGTTTCTTATTCCTTGATGAGATCAAATTTCCTCCAACAAAGACATAATAACCTGTGATGGATCTTCTATCCACTGGATAACCTGCATCTGAAAAACATTCAATCTGTGTGTCCATGATTTGTGTATAAGTGCTCCTTTAAGTAACACAAAATTTGCTTCAATGCTACCCAATGATCAACTGTTGGAGATGACATGAATTGACTAACAACACTAACTGAATAGGCAATATCTAGACGAGTGACAGTAAGATAATTTAACTTTTCAACCAACCTTCGATATCTCTCAGGGTTGTCAAATGGTGTCCCCTCTCCTGTGAGATTAGAGTGAATTAGTGGGATTAGAGTGATTAGTGGGATATTATTATCCTAAAATAGTTTTATCTCTTTATATATATACTTAATCATATATTGTACATGGTTATCAAGAGGAATAAGAATATTATTTTTATTATATTGTTATCATGGTATCAAAGCCTCCTTAAATAGTAAAAAAAAATTATCAACATCTTTGTCCTAAGCCTCTGTTCTTCAATGTTGTTTCGAAACGACGTTCCAGTTTGAAGCCATCAACGACATCTTCGATGACGTCCCCACTCGAAGCTGACACCGACTGCGACGCAGACCTCGATGTCTCTGCCAAACCAAGGCTTCATCGACGACAACCTTAATGTCTTCGATTTCTTTGACGTTGTCGACGACGGCCCTGTCCGATGAAACCATCGTCGCCTATGACTTCGTCGCCTTCGTCCACTGTCGTTGCCTTCGCCTCTAACCTCGATAACTTTGATGACGCCGACTTTGACAACTCCAGCTCTGCGTGACGTCTCTGCAATGTCTCTGCCCGACATCGACGACGTTTGACATCTCTACCTACGTCTCTACAATGCCTCTTGTTTTGTTATTTTGTGTTTGAGCCATCAGGGTGTATTGACGGCTTTGCTCTGATATGATAATAATATAAGAAAAATAATATTCTTATTCCTCTTGATAACCATGTACAATATATGATTAGGTATATATACAAAGAGATGAAACTATTTTAGGATAATAATATCTCATTAATCACTCCAATCCCACTAATCACTTCAAGCACTCTAATCTTACTAATTGCTCTAATTCTACTAATTGATTCTAATTGCAGTAACAATAAGCCTTCGAAAAATTAAATGAATATGTGAGAAAGCTAGATTTATAGGTGAGCGAGACCACAAATTATGGTTTATAGGCAGAGATAGAAATAAGAACACGATAATTACCATTCTTGACTATCAATGAGTTAATGAAGTTGTTAATGTTAGATGAAATGCTAATAGGATTCTATTCGTTAAACTCATTTTAGGTGATGAACTAGTTAATGTCATCAATGCTTACACATCACATATAGGTTTGAATGATGCGAGTAAGCGACAATTTTAAGATGATTTAGATATAATTATACAAGGTATACCCATTAAGGAAAAAAATTTCACTAGAGAGGACTTTAATGGACATAATGATCGTAGAAAATTTGAGAAAGTTCATGAAAGATTTGGTTATAGGAGTAGAAATCATAAGGAAAGCATGATTATAGACTTTGCTATATCTTATGACTTAGCAAATACTTTGTTTAAGAAATTAGACACTTATTATATATACAAGTGGAGGCAATGTTACCCAAATAGATTTCTTTATGACGGGAAGGGTAGGTAGAAGTTGTTGCATATATTATAAGGTTATATCAGGACAATGCGTAGCTACGCAACACTGAATTTTAGTATTAGATATTCGTCTTAGAAAAGTGTATAAAAAATGAGATGTATCCTAAATCATAGGATTCAATGGTGGAAGTTAGTAGGGAATAATCAAATATCTTTGTTAGTAGATTAATCAAAGAGTCAAATCGAAAAGACAAGATCGATTCTAGTGTGATGTGGAAAAAGATAACAGATTATATTAAACATGTGGCTAAAGAGAAACTTAATAAATCTTAAGAATAGGAATATGTCATGGTAAAACGATAAAGTAAAGAAAACTATTCATAATAAATAGATATGTCATGCTATTCTTGTCATAACGATAACTATTCTTGTTATTCATAATAAGAAAACTATTCATAATCTTAGATAAATAGTCTCAGCAAGAATTGAAATAAAATAAGTTTTGAAAAGTAAAAGTAAAGAAGAAAGAGACAAAGTTTTGAAAGAGACTAGAGCCATAGTGTATTGAGATTTGTATGAGCGATTAGTTTTCAAAGAGAAAGAAAAAGCTATTTATAGAATTGCTCAAATGAGCAAGAAGAAGACTAGAGATTTGGATACTATAAAGTATATTAGGAACCATAACCACAAGTTTTTAGTGAAGGATATTAATATTAAAGAAAGATAGAAGGAATATTTTAACAAGCTTTCTAATAATCATTGTGCTTAAAATATCAGTGAATCTGAATATAATGTCAAAAGAATTAAATCGTGATTTTTTTATGAAGGATAAGGTAATGTAAAGTTAAAAACACATTGTGTTGTATGAAGAGCAGAAATATAATAGACACAGATGAGATTCTTGTTGAGGTTTGGAAATGTTTTGGTGAGTTTAAAGTTGGATCATTAGCAACATTGTTTAACAAGATTTGACGGAGCAATAAGATGTTTGATGAACGGAGAAAAAGTACCTTTGTGTTTTTTTTATAAAAACAAATGACATACAAGAATTGCTCAAATTATAGAAGAATAAAACCAATAAATCATCTTATGAAATTATAAGAAAGAATTATTGAGCATCATTTAAGAAAACAAATTAAGATTGTGAAAAATCAATTTGATTTCATGCCTAAAAGACCTATTATCACATATTAAGAAGACTTATTGAAATGTTTAAAGCAGCAAAAAAAGAATTAAAATATAGTTTTCATAGATTTGAAAAAATCGGGTGACATAGTACCTAAAGATGTACTCTTATAGGTTTTGAAAAAAAAAAAGATAGTTCTTCTCAAAGATATGAGCATAATAAATAACATGTACGATAGAATTGTTATAAATGTCAGAACTTATGGTGGATTAATGAATAGATTTTTAATTAAAATAAAAATGCATCAAGGATCGACATTGAATGCTTTCCTCTTTGCAGTAGTAATAGATGAGATTACCAAATATATTTATGAGCATATACCATGATGTATATTATTCATTAATAATATTATTTTGATTAATGAAATCAAAGAAGAGGTTAACTATGGAAGCACAGGAATTTAGATTAAGTAGATCGATAACTAGATAATTAAATATACAGAGTGTAAGTTTAGAAAGAAAAAGAATAACAATCAACGTGCAATCACACTTAATGGTCAACAGATCAAAATATATTGAGTAGGGGTAATCAAAAAATAATTCGATCTGATAAATCGATCCGAATCGAACTATAAAAAAAATACATGATTTTTAAAATTAGTTTAATTCATTTGGTTTGAAATTTTAGGAAATTGATATATCATAGTTGGTTTACGATTTAGCCAAATCGATGACCAAGTTGACCGAATTAGTGATAACAAGTGAGATATCAAATGAGTTGGGATCTGAGCAACACTGATATGTATTTGTACAAGTATTTTTGAAAAACCAATATATTACAATTAGTTTACAGTTTAACTAATTCAGGGACTGAATTAGCCGAATTAGTGATAATAGGTAAGATATCAAATGAGCCAACATATGAGAAACTCTATATGCATTTGTAAAGTATTAGTGAATAGTTTGTTATTTTCTAAACAGAAAGTCTTTAGTTTAGTTTAAAAATACTACATAAATCAATTGAACCGACTGATAGCCACCCTTGATTTTAAGTACCTAAGATAAATAATTAAGAGAGATGGAGAGATTGATAGTGATGTCAACCATAATATAAAAGCCAAATGACTGAAGTGAAGAATTATAACCTGATAATACTAAAATGAAAAAAATTAGAAATAAGGATATTTACCGTGTTATGGGGTAGCACTGATTTAATATAAGATGAGAGAAAACTATTTACATTAGTTTAACCATTTACGACGTAAGCCAATAGACATAATTGTTAGGAGAGTAGAGAAAACATTAAACAAGGTAAAAAATTGATAGAAAGACCAAAAATAACTTGAATAGATATGGTAACAAAGGAAGTGAAATTAATAAATTTGAAAGAAAGAATGATGGTTGATAGAGTTATTTGAAAAATTAAGATCTATATATTTGATCGAATATATACTTTATGTCTATCTTAATTCATATAACTGATCCCAATTTATTGAAATTAAGACTGTTAGATTTGGTGTGGTTTTTTATATCTCTATGTGCAACATGTTCATTTTAATCAATTATATAAAGTAGTAAAAGTGTGCATCTTTTGATATCATTGTATTTAAAAAAAAGTGTAGTTTCCAATTCCAGATTCTTAGTGTACGACTTGATGGGAAAATAATATCAAAGGAAACATTATATTCACGATTTTATTTTCCGCAACAACACCTGTAGGAGCATTTTGCGCTTCAAATGACATGTAAAATCATTGATAAGAAATTCCTCTGCTGGAAGTCCAAAGA
Source organism: Taxillus chinensis (assembly GCA_023512835.1). NCBI lineage: Eukaryota > Viridiplantae > Streptophyta > Magnoliopsida > Santalales > Loranthaceae > Taxillus > Taxillus chinensis. Next base: position 23,947,207 of record CM042092.1, on the reverse strand, counting down.
GTTTCTGGAATGCCGAATTTGTTTGTGGAGACCGTAAATTTATCTGCAAACATTACCATTACAAGGAATAACTAGACAAGTAAGAATTTACAATTTTCCCTTCACTGAATAATCTACAAAAGTGAATTCATTCAGTGATAACAACTAGCCATTTACCTTCTTCCCAACCTCCTTCTCCATCTTAGTCAAGTACTCTTTCACAGAACTGCCACCTCTAGTATTATCCAAGAAGATTCTCAAGTGCAGCTTGGACTGACAGGCTTGAGCTAACTTACCATGAAGAGGAAGCCACACATCAGCGAGATCTGATATGTTAGTTTTTACGAAATTGATTTCAACATATCCAAGAGATGCTGATTCATCAAAAGGACCATCAAAGTTGTATACACCCACATCCAGCACCGATGGGGGCTCATCCATGGCATCAAATTCAAAAATTTCTGGAAGTTCATCACATTCAAAATTAATAAACTAAAGTTTAAAATCATCTTGCCATGAGTTGGCAATATCGCATCTGAAAATTTGATGCTGTAGCCGTATGCAAAAAAACCACAACAATAATCAATGGAAATGAAAGAAAGGAAGTCACCATTCCACTGAGGATCAGATTTCTGAAACTTTATTGAACTGGTTCTGGTTCTTCCATTACACGTGAAGACTACATATGGATCAGAGAAACCGCTTGAGTCAACAGCTGCCAAATTGTAACCTTCAATCAGGGCAACAGTGAGCAACCATCCATCCCCTAGAGCTTTGATTCCATGATCACTGCCTAACATATCCAATAAAAAAATAATTTAACTTTTAGACCATAAAAGGAATTAAAAGCATTTACTTGACAAAAAAAAGTTGCAGCCGTATTTTCCATTGGAACAACACAATACAGCATGTGACTCAGTAAAGATTTCAAACACTCAATGAACATCTTGGCAAAGTAAGGCTGCCTCTATGAAAATAAATTCAATGTAGACCTAATTATGCAATATGTGAATGTTAATATTACCCTTCTGTACTCGGGCCTGCATGAAACGTGCTATTAGATCCAGCAACCTTTTCCCCTGAAGAACTAGTACTGCACAAACTATCACTTCCCCGACTGAATCCGGCAAGTCTAGCCCAGCAAACTCAAGCCCTTGGATCATACTAGGTGCAGCTAGCCAGATATGCACAAGCAGATAGAATCCAATACAAATAGTGGACAGCACAGTAAAGTTAGCAAAATATTGAACTGCAAGCTTCCAATCTGACTGTATTTCCACTTGCATTGAAGCCAAAACCTGTTCCTTACTGGAGGCAATGTCCTTGATATCAACTGGCTTAATGTTTTCAGCTAATAAATTTGCAAATTGATCAAAGCTTTCCTTTAAACCTTGTCGAGCTCCTCCCTCTATCATACTTTTCATCATAGTGCTTTGAAGAAAATTTGTTCGCCATGAAAGTACTAGTTGTGAAGACTGCTCCCCAGATGGAAGCTCAGGCCCAGGCTTAATGCAAAAAAGCAATTCAGTTTTAAAAGTGTTCCCATACATAACATCTGGTGTACTAACACTAGCTAAGACTGCGAAGACCTTTCCATCAGCTTTGAGATAAGTCTGCTCCTCGGTGGCTTTCACAGCCTTTATTAATTTAGTTGCAGCTTTGATATAAGTTAGGACTCTTTTCAAGCTCCCTTCACCATTCTCAAACTTCCAAACTCCTGGCTGGTTTTCTGTAGTTCCCTGTAGATCTGCTAAGGATTTGGAAAATCTTGAATCAGGAGAAAAGAGAAAAGAATTCAGTTCTGGTGGTGAAATGGCATACAATTGGTCGAGAAGTACTCCTCCACGTAAGTTGCTTGGTACTTCGATTCCTTGATCCATTGATTCCATTTTTTTCATTAATTCTTCAAATGTTTCAGAGGACTGCTCTTCGGCTTTGTCCTCAAAAAGCTCATCTTTGGTAATTTCAGGTATGTCCAACAACTCACTCCCTTTAGAAGAAGAAATGGATGTCATATCCCCGTTCTTATTAAACATTTGAGCAATTCTACCTGCAATGGATTTTTGTGTACATGTTTTGTCTTCCTTGGTCAAAGCAACTTCGTCTGACCGCGTCGGAGAAGGTAATCCTGTGGTAGTGGCACTAAAATACACTCTTGAAGGTGATCCAGTCTCAATGTCAGCTTGCTTCCCCGAGTGTGGTGCATTATCACCATCTGATTTTGAGTGCCGAGAGGAGTTGGATTGGCAAAAATATATGGAAAGAAGAATTTCACCTAGTACAAGAAGGGGCCAAAATAAAGATTCAATTTGTAGACAACAGATAAGTAACCCCGTGTATATATTTGAGAATTGAGAGCATGTTATAGCATGTAAAATTGTAAAAGATAACAAAATTGCAGTCAGCAAGCAAACAGGGGTATTTGGGGGAGCTTCATTTTCTTTCCTCTTTGTTTTTTTTTTTTTTTTTTTTGGATTGTTGTTTGTAAACACCAAATTAAAACATTTATAAAGCGTCTGAGGGGAGCCAGCTACCCACCCTCTAAAACAAATGCAAAAGCACAAATGCATATATAAAGTTTACATGAGTATATGTAGTCAACCAGCGACAACAGCGAAATTCAACATACCACATTCTTTCTTGGACTTCTTGTTAGTTTTGGGTTGCAGAGAATACCATGCGGTGCCAAGGGACTTGTCAGGGGCATCAAACACTGACGACACTGGCAGTTTGAGCTGACCGACAAAATCGTCATTGAAATACTTATCTTCATCCAAAACAGATACGAGCAGGTCATCACTCAGGTCTTCAACCCAGAAACAGAACTCCTCTGACCAACTTGGATTCAATGACTTCTTCACCACCTTAGTCCTGAACTTGCTCTTACCCAGTTGCAATCTGACGTAAGGATCGCTTAACCCGTTGTAATCCATTGGGGGCAGATTTCGCGCCTCAATTGCGCGAACCACGAGTTTCATTCTACAACAATTCGTACTCTATTTCTTCTTCTTTCTTTTTCCTCAGACTCAAAAATGATGATCAGAAGAAACCATCACATGAAACAAAATTTCACAGGTACAGAACGGAAAAGGGAGAAGATAGAAGGATTGATCTATTTAAGGAGATCAAAATTATTACATCTATACTCACACTCTCTCTCTCTCTCTCTCTTTGGAAGAAAAATTACATTCTATAATTGGGAAAAAAATAAAATTAAAAATCAAAATAGCCAAGGGACAATTAACTAGGAACAACGCAAGGGTAAAGGATCTTCCATATAAGAAATTTCAGTAGTGGGACGAAATTTATCCGGAATTACAGTGAGAAGCCCTAATCAGACGAACAAAGAATGGAGGAATGGAACTGAGGGATGGATCATTTCATTCAACGCAGTACTCGAAATTTTTATTTTTATTTTTTATTTTTATTTTTTAAAAAAGACACGGATAACTGACACGACAATCGCAAAAACACGCGATAAGGTGGTGGGGGGAGAGACGTGGGATTGTGTCGGTTTTGGTGGGGTATGAACTTGGAACGACGGTTGAGGCGGGCTGAGTGGAAGTTGAGGCTTGGAAGCGAGAATGGGAGGGGATGGACTTTTCTCTTTTGACGGTCCGCATGACAAACCGCTGCTGCTGCTGCTGCAAACATTTGTGATATTCAATCGGATTAGGATTGACATTCTCGGATATACATGATGATGTGTTATTATCATATCAGCCAATTAATATTTTGTTCGCTCTACCATGGCGCTCCAATGTATCTAGGTTATAAAAGACTTTACGAATCCTACGCCATTATGCGGTTAGGATTTGAGAGGATACAATACAATTCTCTTCTTGATCATGCTGTGCAATCTAGATCTTGTCTCTTTTCGTAACAATTTACGAATTTTATTCTATAATTTCTTATAGTTTTAAATTTGTTTAAGTGTTAGATTTAGTGAGAGTCCATTTTGAAAATTTTATATTTCCTAACGTTTTTGCTGTATGTTTAATTTAATGAGAATTTATTTTTTAGGAAGCATATTTATCTTATATGTTATTCACTTTTGTTTGATTTATTGAGGTTTTGTTGATAAATTTTGGAGATGGAGAAGGTTAGTCGTATGACCCTAAGGAATCTCTTATTCTGTAAAGTCTGGTTATGGTTGAAATAAAAGGTGCACTGTGTTACTTGGCGCATAATCATTTACCCCGGAATGTTGAAGGTTTGTTATTTTATATCAAATTGGTTGTCATCATCATTGCCTCGAAGATCAGTGCCTAAAGCTAAGCTGCGTTGAGTTGAACAGAGATCAGGCGCAGGACTGTACTGACCTCAACTTGACTCAACTGCAACTTAGCTTCCTTATGATGCGCAAACCGTTTCAACAACTTCTGCTCAATGTCATAGGAGTGTTCTGCCCGAAGTATTGAAGGTTTGTTATTTTAGATCAACTAATAATAGTTTTGCAGATGCTTAATTGTACAAATATAACAATCATCTCCATGATTTATTAAACACACAGAAAGTTTGAGATAGAGAAGGTTTCGTTTTTTGTAGAATGAGAAAGGTAAGATGAAAGTGATCCAACCTAAGGCTATGGTTGAGTCAACTGCATCTTAGCTTCCTCATTCTCCGCCAAATGTTTCAACAACTTCTACTCAATTTTATAGAAGTGTTCCTCCCGGAATGTTGAAGATTTGTTATTTTAGATCAATTAATAATAGTTTTGCAAATGTATATTTTTAATTCTATAAACATAGCAATCATCTTCATGATTTATTAAAGATACATAAAGCTTGGGATGCCAGTGGGGCTTCACTGAAGTCACTACCTTTTATGGCTTTAGGAGATTTGCCGCTGTTGAAGGTTTGTTATTTTTTAATTCAATAGCTGGCCAATATTAATGGATTGATGGTGGATTTTATTTTTAATGTTTTGTGTGATGTTTCATGCTGACTGGTGAGAATGAGGAGGGTTTGCTTTGCCGATGTTGAAGGTTTGTTATTTTTCAATTTAGTAGTTGGCCAATATTAATGGATTGATGACGGATTTTGTGTTTGGTATTTTCTGTGATGTTTCATGCTAACCGGTGAGAATGAGGAGGGTTTACTTTGCCAATGGTGTGAAGCCTCAAAATTCCCATGACTATCTGGGACTGGGACTACAAAGTCGAAGCCCTACAAATTCGAAGTCAAAGATCTACAGAGTCAAAAATTCGTTGACTCGAAGATCACAAAGTGAAGGATCCTAAGGCTTAAAGAACCAGTGACTCGAAGCTCCACAAGGTCGAAAACTCGCAGACTCGGAGATCCATCAGGTAAAGAATGGTGGTATCACAGAGTCAAAGCTCGGTGGGTCGAAGGAGACTGTCACGCTCCCAAATTCCAGGAAACCCGGAACCAGGAACATGACTTCCTCTTGCCCGCACCCAAAAGGTCAAGGGGTTGGTGACTAGCACCAATAGAGACTACACCGCTGGTGCTGTCTCAATCATGCAATCCTGTATAATCATACATCAAGGGTAATCCTGTACTTTCTCATATATCATCATGCATACAATAAGTCAAACAGTCATACAGACATCACATCACAAACAGTATGCAAATACAACTGTCCACGGACCCATGTCCGGGATACAACACATAATACAATACAAAATATAATACTCATACATCAGAGTAGTGGGCACGTCCTCCTGGAAGAAAGTCCTCCACTAGTCTCGGGTCACACCTGAAAAGGGGAAATAATAAGTAGGGGTGAGCGACAAGCTCAGTAGGTGACCCTAATACTCCACATCATGCAAACATACAAGTCTATACTACATGCTCTGTGTACTCGTGCACTGTGTAGTGTGCACAATCATCAGGACTTAGCCTGCCCATACAGGACAACTTATTCACGATCCTCCACGGGATCCCAGCTTAGGGCACTCAGCCCTAGCTTTACGAGCTCGACGGCTCACGAGCTCAACGACTCAACACAATCCTCAACGGGATCTCAGCTCAGGGCACTTAGCCCTAGCTCCACGAGCTCAATGGCTCACGAGCTCAACAGCTCAACACAGGCCTTAGCCTCATGGTGAGAACCCAACAAGTCATAGAGCCCAAGCCCCAATTCCTCAAACCAACATACCAACACTAATATGGCATTAAGGTTCACCATACTCCCTTTATAACTAAAGTCAGTTTTCACAAATCGGTCATCATTCCTTGACCAAGGAAGGACAGACCCATAGAAGTTGTTTTCTTGAAATAAAAAGTCCCGGCATTGGGTCTCCATATCATAACTAAGATAATCTGAATTTTGAGGATTTTTTTGAAATGTCTAACCCCACTTTCCAAAAATTCACCTCTACGAAAAATTAGATTTTTCTGAGATTTTACACTAAATCTCAATTTTCACATTTTGAAGGAGTGGGAATTTAATTTTCTAGTATATTTCTTTGAATCCAAGTGGGGGGTATTTCATTATTTACATTGTAACTTAAGTATACTTAGGCATAATGGTTTACAATGTAAATGGTCTAGTGCAGTGCAGTTGCACTGCTGCGGATTGAAACTGCGGATCACTGCTGCAGATTGATGCTGCGGAACTGATGTTACGGATTGATGCTACGGATCATTGTTGCTGCCACATTCGGACTAACTGATCCGGACTATTGATCCGGACTAATTAATCTGGACTAACTGATCCGGACTACTTGCTGCTGCCTATGCCTAGGGTACTGTTCATCATCGTTTTTGGCCTGTTCTTCGTCTGGAATCAACCCAGTGACCCCCAGATGCTCACAAACACCTGTTTTACTCAACACACTACAATATCTACCTCAAAATGCATCCTAAACACCTCTAAATCGCACGATAACAATAGAAAAAATACACAAATCATATATCTATCTAGATCTATATCTAAATTTCCATAGTTGACTTCTTAATCCTCATGAAATACACAGTTATATAACCACAGATCACAGTAACACACATCCGAAGACATGATCAAGATAAGAAGGTCAAGAATACCTACCTGAAAAGATTATTTGCGATACACGAACTCCAATCACTCCAAATCACCAAAGGAAGCTTTTCACCTTCTCTGTCTCTCTCTCTTGCTCAAACACGCACGCACCAAGAAATTAAAGGGATAAGGTAGTTTCTTAATTATTTATATACTGCTGCCAATAATTGGCCTCCCAGCAATAATTGACCTCCCAAGATCACGAACTCCAAATTGAGCCTAATTACTGTCAAAATGCTTGAAATGACGAGCACAACACTATTCAGATATCTTCACACTCAAATGATTGCTCAAATGTAAATTCAACCAATAAACCCCGAGAAAGTCAATAATCGGGCCACTCGGAGCCCCGACCCGGAATCAGGCCCAAGTATTGTCAAAATGCTCACATCGACGACTACACTACCGTCCAGATAGTTGCATTCCCATAGAATGACTATCTCTCAACACTACCCAAATACGAGTCTCTACAGAGACCCATTGATGTGAACAAATTAGCTAAGTTGGAGTTCTGTTAGTCGTTGGCTCTAAACTGGAGACCCGGTGACTCAAAGACTTGAAGAATCAGAAGTCAGTTGGTCTAACCTAGATTCGAAGACTCGAAGATTTGATTAGAGGATGAGTGTCATTGACTCTTAATTGGAGTTGATCTGACTCAAATATCTGAAGGTTCTGATTCGAAGGGACAAAGGTGCTAACTCGAAGGTTAGAAGACTTAGACTTGAAGATTGTAGCGTGTGTATTATATAAAGCTTCTGTGAGGTTACGAAGCAGTCATCTTAGAGGCTATGACTAATCGAAGGATCAAAACACAGTTAAGGTCGCCGTTTAAGTAAGTTAGTCGGACAACATATCTGGGTACGTTAAGTATTAGAATAAACACATGGACATTATCCGAGGTTGAAGTAATATGCTTTAACGATGGAGAGCAGAAGATGGAACATGTCTAACCCTAGCAGAAGGTTTTCATGCAATGATTGTCCTATAAAAGAAAAGCATATGCCATACTTTAGCAGTGCATCAAAATATTTTCAAAGCATACAAAAAGTATCTTAAGAGATAGAAAAGACGCAGAGTAGTACATACCGCATACATAGAGAGACGAAGATTAAGAGGAAGATAACAGTGAGTTTATCTAGCCTCGTTCTCAACGAACAGATAGTGAGTTTGGCAAATGAGTGGTTGGAGGTCAAAAGATGCAAACAGTTGAACACACAGGAGCCAGTTACGCTAGACAATTCATCACAGTGTGTGAGTACTGAAGTAATACTATTTTTGTATTTGCATTTAAAAGATAAGAGAGTTAATCCTGTTGTATCAAGGGCAAGACTCTACTGTATTAAAGTGATAGTGGATTGGACTCGGTGTAGGTACACTCTCACCACCATGGAGTAGATCACATTGATCGAACCACGTAAATTGTGTGTCTTTGTCTTCTATTTCCTATACATACATGCTGTTAACTTGATCTTGCATATGACATTAAGATACCACCCAAACAATAACCGCATATGTAAAAATATCTCTAATAAGTAACCTACTCCTTAAATCTAAAGGAATTAGTTTTAAGTATACACATTCACTCTCCTTTCTGTATACACACGCATATACCTGTATGATCTTGTTTGGATATTTAGAATATCAATTGGTATCAAAACTAAGTTCTCACTGGAGACAGATCTATCATTCTATTGAGAAGTGATCTCACAGACCGATACATTTGTATTGCTGAGATCTATGGCTTAACAACTTAGATCAAGTAAGAGTTTATTGGTATATATAAATGAAAATTCCTATCAGCGGACCAAGCACAAGCTCCAACTACGCAAAGAGTGCACCTATCTTTGATAACATAAATTATAAGATGTGGAGAGCTAGAATGGAGACCGTATTTATGTCTATGGGTATGGATGTTGAGCGGGTAATACGTGATGGATATATAGAACTTGCTGATAACATAGTGTTGGACCCTAATTTGTCCGGGTTGGACATATTTTATCAAATTCAATTTTCTTCGAGGCCGCCTCGATCTGTTGGAATTTTGAATGACGAAGGGTCGTGATTATTGAGCCGCAAATACCCGATTTCAAGAAATTATTCGAACGGCTTCCAAATGCCAAAGAATCAGTCCTGGGCAATGAAAAATCCAATTCGAGGATCAACGCAATCGACCGCGCTCAATTTTGAGGTCAAATAAAGAAGATATAGTCAAAACAGCGTTCGAGCCGCTAGCAATGGTCAAAACGATAATTAACTTTTCAAACGGCACTTTGAAGCAGGTCACGAACCTCATAATCTCATCCTACTCGTCGTTATGAGAATTTTGATATATATATATATATATATATATATATATATATATTGCACATTTTCACTCCCGGAGCATTTTCAAGAAAATCAAAAAAATAGATGTTTCCCAGTAATAAAATAGTTTTAGGATGCGTAGTGTAGGCTTGGCACGAAAATAAAATTATTTTAAAATAAAAATGACACGGGCACGCTCGTCACGACGCCCCGAGTCCAAAAATATTTTTTTTGAGATTTTTTGAAGCCCGAGTCGTCCTAACGATCCCAAAAACCAAAAGACATCAGTTAAAAATCCAAAAAACAAAACAAGTTCCTACTTTCCTTTTCCGCCCATCTCAAGGACACGTGTCTATCATCGATTGGAAAACAAATTAAAATAACAAAAGAAACAAAAAAATAATAATAATAACATTTAAAACACAAAAAAAACAAAAAACAAAAAAAACAAAACAAAACATATAACAGCCACACACTCGACCTTATCTTCACGCGTCTTCCTCTCCTCGTGTCATCTTCCTCCCCACGCCATGGCTGCCGCGCCAGACCATGCCCGGTCACGGCGCCAAAAGGCCACCACTCCGTGCTGTGTTGGACCACCAAGCCTGCCCACACCGCGTCCATGCCAATCCGAACCAAACCGCCCCACCCGAGCCGCGCCGGACCACCGCGCCGTGCCTCCCCCTCGCTGCCCCGAATCACTCCCAAAACCCTACAATCCCTCCTCCATATAAACCCCCATGGATCAACCAATTGGGGAGGCTCAATCTCTCCCTAAAAAAAAATCCCAATACCCAAAACCCAAACTCTCCATCCCTTCTCTCGTCCGAAAAACCTCACCCAAAACCATCATCCCCCTTGGCCGGAATCCACCGCTGGCCGTCGACCCTTTCTCAATATCACCTCTCCAATCGAAGCCACCCCTATTCCCTAACCTCCACCGCTAAAGATCCTTCACCCACGATGTATATCACCAAAGCCTTTTCCCACAACACCGAAAGCAGACACCTCCCTTTTGCTCCCTTTGACCGGCGTCATACTTTCCGGTCACCGTGGAGCTAGACGCCACTACTACAGCTGTTCGTTTCATGGTCACCATGGGAAGAACGGAGGACTCCTGGATTCATTCCGAGGCATCGCGATAGTGAGGGAGGCACAGGGAGACGCTGAAGTTCACCATCACCATTGAAAATCAGTGCAAAGGCACCCAGTTCGTGCATAAGAGAACGTCTGTCGCGTGGAGAAGACGTAATTTCGGTAATGTTCCCTCTTTTTAATGCTTTGGCTCTATGATATTCTTCAATAATGCTTTTTTTGGTTTGGGATTGCTGAACCGTATATTTGAGTGCTTGTATGAATGTCGATTGGAATCTATCTATGCCTTTTGATGTTGTTGTATAATTGTTGGCCTTTGACAATGGATTTACAGCTCTTGTTATGTTCCTTATCTACTCCTGTTCGTGTTTATCTCATTTTGTTTTCCAAGATGGTGAATGCGTGTCCAAATAAGTGTAAACAACATGCTTGTGGTTGTCCGTCTGTAATAGATGTATGAGTGCCCCATTGGTGCGACTGTGAACAACGACCTGGATAGCGTTTGTTCATTCTGATATGATTTTCAAAAAAAAATGTGGGCAAGCCCTAATCTGGTTTTCAAAACATGTTTGTATGTTGGTTTAGTTTTTACAGCGTTTCAATGTGCTTGGATGCTCTATCTGTTTTCAGTCTAATTGCTTGGTTGTTCTCAAGGGATGTTGGCCTTTGAAAATAATTTCGATCTTGGCCTTATTTTCTATTTGGCACACTTGTACGCATGCTACTTTGTCGTTGGTCACTGGTTCATCCTGCATTTGTGACTCAAGCTTCTACCTGCATGGATTGTGTTTCTTCTATCTCTGGTTGCTGCGTTTTTTTATGTTTTCACCCTTCTGTTTTTTATGTTTTGTTTGGGTTATGTCCGTTTGGTGAGTGGGCTGGACGAATTTTTGATGTGGAGCGTGGAGGCCATTTCTTCCCTGCGTGGCGTCGTTTCTAGCTGCACAAACTGCTTGTTAATTTTGGGTTATGTAATCTGTAATATGTAACCGAGTATAGTAAAAAAAAAAGTAAAATAAAACAAAAAAAAGAGAAAAACAAACAAAAAAAAGGAAAAAGAGAGCAAAAAAAAAAGGGTAAGTTTGTTTTTTTTTTGATGTATGTTACAATCACACACAAGGTACTTTTGTTTGTTTGTTTTTAATTCATATTGTTTTTAACAAAAAAAAACTATTTTCCAAAATCAAAAAAAGAAGAAGAAGAAGAAATGTTTTCTAAAAAAAAACAAACAAAAAATGTTTAAAAAAAAAACAACAACAACATTTTTCTTAAAAACGTTTTTAAGTGTTAAAAAAAGCTTCTTTTCTTAATTGAACATGTTTCCAAAAAAAAAAAAAACAAAACATTTCAAAACTTCTTTTTTAATACTTGGAGTTTTTAGACTTGTCCTTTTCGTTTTCCTTTATCCTTTTTTTAACTTTTTGATACTTTAGGTTTAATTTTGAATACGTTTAAACTCTTCTCACACTTAGATTTTTATGCGCTTTTTACCTTTAGTGCTAATAATAGCGTGCGATTTAGAAACAAATGTAACTTTGGCCTTTCTTTAGATTTAAGTTTTAACTTGTAACCAAATCATAGGTTTCTATTTAGAAATGTAGGACTAAATTGAGTTTAATTTTTAATGTTAATAAAGAATGTAGAAATAAAAAAAAATAAAAAAAACAAATTGCTAGGACTCTCTTAGATGCTTAGGATAAATTGAATTTAATTCTAACTTCAACAAATGACTTCGGAAAATAAAAAGGATAGACTTAGGACTAATGTAAATTTCACATCACCTTAGGGTAGCTAATTTCGAACAACACTTAAAACAAGTTAAAAACCTCACGATCTTAAGATAGGTACCGAAAGGGCGTCGTGGGGGTGCTAGTCCTTTCCCACGCGTAATCAACTCCTGAGCCCATCCCTAAGTGGTATAGATAGTATCCTTTTAGGTGGCCAATCGCACTCCAAAAACAATTGGTGGTGACTCCGTATTTTTCACCATTCGGATGAAGGTTGGGGGGACCACACCCCGAAAGCGGTTTCCCTCCTGGACGAAATCCGGTGATAACACATAGAATCGATAAAAGCTCGAGGAGAACCAATGAGCTAAATGGTAGAGCTTTAAGTGTTATCACATTAGTAATCACAAACTCTAATTATGCAAAGATTATGAAGTGTATAGTGACAAAGGATTTATGGGATAGACTTAAAAGTGTCTATTAGGGTGATGGCAGACTAAAGGCCAGAAATCTCTCGCATGGCCTAGCCCACAGACTGGGCCCTTAATAATAATTATTATTAATAAAAAAATTATTTTTATTATTATTATTACTATTAAATTCCATTTTAACCGGGTTAGGTCATAATCGTACTCGGCGAAAGACTACAAGATTAAGGACTACTATGAGAGACCTTAAAATGCTCCACTAGCATGGAATAAGGAGCCTTAACATAGAGTAAGAGATCTGAGCCTTCCATTAGCACAAGATAAGTAGCTTTAACACAGAATAAGAGATCTGAGCCTTCCACTAGCACAGAATAAGGAGCCTTAACACAGAGTAAGGGATCCAAGTCTCTATTAGCACGGAGTGAGGAGCCTTAACACGGAGTAAAAGATCTGAGTCTTCACTAGCACGGAATAAGGAGCCTTGACATGGAGTAAGGGATCCAAGCTTCCACTAGTATGGAATAAGCCCAGATCTAGAGTTCAAACTTGGTCAAATCAGGAGGTCAAACGTGGTAAAATCTAGAATACCCAAAGATGTGGAATAAGCTCCCAATGGTCTAGAAATCATTCCCATGATCCAGAATAAACTCCAATGATTTGAAAAAACTCTAAGATAGCTCCTCTGTAGGTTTGGAAGTGACTCCAAAGCGTCGAGACTATGAAAAATCTAGAAAAATCATTTTCAAGTGCATTAAATGCTCCTAGTGTCTTGGACCCCTTTTTCAAAGTATGAGAATCGGGAATCGTTATAAATTGCATCTAATTAATACTTGAGAACTGAGAATTATATTTTTGAATCCATCAATTCCTTGGAATACCATAGTTGACTTAAGGGGACTATAAGGCATCTAATTAATGTCTAGGTGCTGGCTATCTCTCCTGGATTCCTATACATAGTGTGGCCTAGAGGCGGAGAAGGGACATTGATGACCAACAAAGAGAAGGCTTTCTAAACAAATTTTTGAGAGATAAAAAATGAGAGAGAGAGAGAGAGAGAGAGAGAGAGAGAGAGAGTATTATGAGAATTTCAAAAGGCGGATACACTTCATATTGAGGGAGAAAAGCACAAAAATCTCTCTTATCTTTGGCGGAAAGAGCTAGGGTGGAAGGAGATGTTCCAAACCAAAGAGAAAGACCTTCTTTTCTAGTTTTTGTGCTTTTAGGAAACTCTTAGAAGACATTACTCGAAGGGAAAAGAGGCTCAAATCTGCATCATTTTCATTTTTTTCAAATTCTCTACTTCTATTTATTTATTAAAATGTTTTTTTAAATATTCTTTTTTTTTGTGTTTTTTAAGCATAAAACCCAAAGAACTTTCCTCTTTTCCCTTTTTATTATCTCTCTAAAACTTAAAAACGAAAATACAAAAAAACATCTTACATATATCTTTTCATTTATTATTTTGAAAAATAATAAAATGTCAAAAACATTAAAACTCACTTTCTAGAAAAATTAAATCAAAGGCTTGGGCGGTCATGAGGATTGAGTCCTAGATGCTCATACCCTAGTCTTCCTGAGCCAACATCAACTGTGGTAATATTTTCATATTTGGATTCAAATCGTTTTTTTCTTTTCTAAAAAAGAGAATTATTTTGTTTTCCTTTTAAAAAGAGAAATATTTCCACATAGGCCTAGATCTCACATTTTTTTCTAAAATTAGAATGTTCCCTTTATTTAATTTAGAACTTTTCATTTTCATTTTCCTTAGCCTAGATCCTAAATCTCCATTTGCTTTAAAAATCAAAAATACAAAAATAACTTTTTAACAAAACAAGCAAACACCCATAGATCAAGACTAGGTACTAATAATGGGCATTATAAATCTTTTCTTTTTCTAGGTGCCCAATTACACCTCTAAACTGTTTGGTGGCGACTCTGTATTTTCTTTTCTTTTATGGTTTGTGCGAGCCTTGTGCAAGGATGAATCTGGGATTAACCGAATGAACTAATATTGAATCTTTCACCAATCCAATATTGAGTCGGTCAAATATGGTTAATGACAATTAATATATATACTAATTACGTAAATATTTTTAATAAGTATTATGTGGCTTAATGGTTGGACAATGCTTATATTCAGAGGAAGTTTAGGGTTCGAGTCGCATTAATAGCATTTTTCCCATAGGTTTTGCATTTAACAACATTTGATCGGATTGGGGGGCTGTTGGGTGTGTGCTGGGCTGGGTCTGGCCCGATTGGGGGGCCCTGGGGGCTAGGTTGGGTAGTAGGCTAGTTGCGGACTGGGCTAGGTCTGACTAGATTGGGGGGCCTACGTGCTAGGTTGGGTGCGGACTGGGCTTGGTTTGGAAAAAATTGGGTCGGGCATGTATGAGGCTATGGCCTGCAGGCTGGCCAGTATCCATACGGGCCAAGCCCGTTTAAATCATGGCCTATATGCTTGAAACTGTATATGCTCGTTATAAAATGGGCTAAAAATTTGTAGCTCAACCCGCCCCATATTATGGGCCAACACACGGGGCCCCTAAGCCTTTAGTCCGTTTAACATTCCTACCTTTGACCTTAGACTTTTGAGGCTCTTGGATACACAAGCTTTAAGCCTGACTCACAATTTCAATTCATCCAGAACCTCGATCTTTGACCTTTGAACCTGTCTCCTTTGACCTTCGAGCTTCGAGACTCATACTTTGAGCTTAGCTCATATAGTTTCAATACATCCAGAGTTTCATCTTCAACCTTCAACCTTTAAGTCTTTATCTTGAAATAGCACACTAAAAGCACAACAATTAAGTATAGTATGCAAATTAAACCATCTTTATAGGATCCTTTAAGATATTATCTACAAAGTTATTCAATCACATACACATAGGAATATTATAATGGTTATCATTCTCAATAGATAATTACAACAAAATGGAAAGCAGATTAAGCTGTTTTCATAAGCTTTGAATCTACCAAATGAATATCTCTCTTTGTTTACAGTAGCACTCTAAAACTGTTCTAAGAAGATTACAAATTCATACTCTAGCGCACGATTACAGATGCAAGCACCCTTCACAAGTATTACAAATCCATCACTAGATAGACACAACCTTTGATCTATCTTCTTAGAACTTTTGATGTTCTCTCTAGAATAAAGAGCGAAATTGATACGTTCTTCTCCTTGGAAATCTGAACTATTAATGTCTCTTTGGTATGTTGTGAATGCTTGACTTAAAGTTGTTGGGAATATATAACATATTAATTTTGCTTTGTATGGTTCTAACTTGCATTGAGGATCACGTCGATACATTCGAGAAGTCCACGTGTAAGATGTTCTTGAGATCTTTAATGAGAGCCTCTCTTCTTACATCAGGACTATGCAAGTCATTTTTGAGCTTTAATACGTTAATCCGAGCATGTGAGCTTAATCCGAAACTTGCTTCCTTATTTTGGAGCACAAAGGCTTATACCGAGCCTTTGATTGCCTAATCCGTGACTCATATGCTTATATCGAGACTTGGATTGCTTATTTTGAGACTCGAATGCTTTTTCCGTATCACAATTCCTTATTCTGGACATTAAGGGCTTATACCGAGTCTTTGTTCGCTTACTCTGAGACTCGGATGCTTATTCCAGATCATTATTTCTTATTTCGGACGATGAGGCTTATACCGAGTGTTTGTTTGCTTACTTCGAGACTTGGATGCTTGTTCCGGATCATGATTTCTTATTCTAGATGATGAGGCTTATACCGAGTCTTTAGGATCCTCATTTTTAGCTTAAGCCAAGTTAGTGAAATATCCAAATAGGAGGCTTTAGTTATACTGAAGGATTCTTTGTCTTATTCCATATTTTTGAGATACACTACCATCTCAATTATTTACCAAGACTTTGGTCGTTACTCACAATAATTCGGGTCAAGATTATGTATCATTTCCTTAATTGCTCATTTGGAAATACTCGTATCTGATTGCTTATGCACCTTTCTGTATATCTTTAATGTGATCCAAAGTTTGATAATATGACTTATCTTCTGAAACATGTTAGGATATATATAGTATAGTAATTTTAATTCAAATTACATAAAACTTCATCCACATATTCCAAATTTTGGGTTTAATCCAACAATCTCCCCTAGTTTGGTAATGCCAAAACCCTTTGTGATTTGACTAGATAAGTGAAGCAATAAGATAGAGTCATAAACAGATAAAACTTGCACCATCCATTGGCAACATAATACATAGGTAACATAGTATAGGAATATCTATGGAGTATATGTCTTACTATATTTGAAAATCATCATTATTTGTTGTTGTCTCAATTCCATCATCTCCTTAATGGTGTAAGCCAAATTGTTGTTATATCCTGCATTGTTCCTGAAGAGAGACTGCATAAAATAACATATGAAGGCTCCACAACTTTCTCCATCAGGTTGTTGAGGAATAATATCCATGCCATAGAACTTAACGGATAACTTTGTATTAAGGCCAATTGAAGGTTGATCAATTGATTCAAAGAACTTGCTTTGCTTTAATGCTACACTTAAATTTATCATCAAGTTCTCTAATTGATAAAGCATTACCTCATGCTTAATAATCTGATGTGAGTCAAGAACAACTTTCCTCTTTCGAATGACAAACACAGTCAGCATGAAGTGTAGAGAGTTGACCCTGAATAGAATAAGTATTGACCCCAGATCCTTCCATGGCTTGTTGTCAGGAGCAGTTTCGTTAATGAATGTACATATCATGGAAGCTTTCGAAACATTGTCTTCAGTCTAGCATGATAAAATATCACTAACGAGAGTATCCTCATATCTGATAGGGAACATTTTGGCTTCTGCTCTAGGCTAGAGTAAAGTTGTCAGTATCTTCCATAGTATATAGTCCCTTTTCAAAAATGAGAGTGTTGATGTCTTCGGGTTTGAAGGGACTAATTTCACTCAAATACCTTTGCTCAGAGGAAGTGGAATAGGCATACACCCTCATTGCATTCCCAACTCTCCCATCTTTATCAGCTAGGGATCAACTTCTGTGTATGATGGGAGAAAGGTGAGACTTAACAAGCGTTGCAGCTGGAGTAGCCGTGGATGGTTCAACTTTGGAGGAACTCGCATTGGAGTAGTTGTAAAGACTCATTTTTGGGTAGTTTTGAGAAATAGCCATTTTATGGGAATGTAACAATCTGGACGGTAGTGTAGTCGTCAATGTGAGCATTTTGACTGTACCTAGGCCCGATTCCGAGTCGGGGCCCATTTGACCCGATTGTTGACTTTTCGGGATTTATTGGTTGACTTTGCATTTGGGCGGTCATGTGGGTGTGATATTATTTGAATAGTATTGTGCTTGTCATTTCGAGTGTTTTGACTGTAATTTGACTTAATTTGGAGTTCGGGACCTTGGAGGTCAATTATTGACTAGGTCAATGATTGACTAGGCCAGTTATTGGTCAATGATTGGCAGAAATATAAATAACAGGAAAAAGAAAAAGCTTTCACTTTACGCTATCACGTTTGTGCATTTGAGAGAGAGAGAGAGAGAGAGAGAGAGAGAGAGCTTAGAGCTTAGTGCCTTGGCGATTTAGGGGCGATTTGGGGGCATGGAGCTCAAAGAATTACTCCAAGTAGGTGTTCTTAAACTTTTTATTTTGATTCTGTTTTGGATTTGCGCGAATTTATCATGATTTATGAAATTGAGCATGAACCCTAGATTTTGGGGGAAATCCAATTCTGGTTAGATCTAATGGTTTAGCATAAATATGTGGTTAAGAACTATTTTATATCAATTTTAATATGTGTTTTTGTGATCTGGGGCTGTTTAATTGCATATTCCATGATGGTTGAGAAGTCAACCATGGAAATCTAGGTTTAGATCTAGATTTATCGAATCTGCAATTATATATGCGTATTTCTGTTGTTACTGTGGGATTTAGAGGTGTTCTGAACGCGCTTTGAGGTAGATATGGTCGTTTGTTGAGTAAAACGTATGTTTAGGAGCGTCTGGGGGTCGCTAGGTTGGTTCCAGACGAAGAACAGGCGAAAACGATGATGAACAGTACCCTGAGCGTGTTACTGGGTCGAAATGACGAAGATCCGAATTTCTGGGTCGTAGGGTCATAGTTCGTAGACTCGTAGTTCGAAGGTTCATAGTTCGTAGTTCGAAGGTTCGTAGTTCATAGTTTGAAGGTTCGTAGTCCGGAGGTCGAAGATCGAAGACCCGCTTCGAGTCTTCAAGGCGCGCTACGCATGTTCGAGTCGCGACTCCGATAGCCCTACGAGTCTCCGAGGCGTGTGCGTAGCTCGAGCTACGAGTCGCAGCTCCAATAGTATAACTGGACACAAGACTGCACTGGACTGGACTATTTACATTGTAACCCATACCCATCTACATATTATTTAAGTATTATACTTAAGTTACAATGTAAATAACGAAATACCCCCCATTTGGATTCAAAGAAAAATACTAGAAAAATTAATTCTCACTCTTTCAAAATATGAAAATTGGGATTTAGTGTAAAATCTCAAAAAAAATCCAATTTTTCGTTGAGGTGAATTTTTGAAAAGTGGGGTTAGACATCTCAGAAAAATTCCCAAAAATCAGATTATCTTAGTTATGATATGGAGACCCAATGCCGGGACTTTTTATTTCAAGAAAACAACTCATATGGGTATCTTCTTCCTTAGTCAAGGAATGATGATCGACTTATAAAGACTGGCTACAGTTCTAAAGGGAGTGTTGTATACCTTAAGACCATATTGGTGTTGGTATGTTGGTTTGTGAATTTGGGACTTGGGTTCCATGACTTGTTGGGTTCTCACCGTGGAGCAAAGATGATGTGATGTGGTTGATGGGACGGGCATATGCGTTGATGGTAGGCCTATGTGGCATTGTGGCCGAGCATATTGCGCTGTGGCCGTGGCAGGCATATGCACCGATGGCGGGCCTGTGTGGCACTGTGTCCAGGCATATAGCGCTGTGGTAGGGCTGAGTGCCCTGAGCTGGGATCCTGTTGAGGATCGTGGACCAGCTGTCCTGTGTGGGCAGGCTAAGTCCTGATGTTTGTTTGCAGGCTGAGTCCTGATGATTGTGCACACTATACAGTGCACGAGTACACAGAACATGTAGCATAGACTTGTATGTTTGCATGATGTGGAGTATTGGGGTCACCTACTGAGCTTGTCGCTCACTCCTACTTGTTATGTCCCTTTTCAGGTGTGACCCGAGACTAGTGGAGGACTTTCTTCCAGGAGGACGTGCCCACTACTCTGATGTATGAGCACTATATTCTGTATTGTATTATGTGTTGTATCCCGGACATGGGTCCGTCGACAGTTGTATTTGCATACTGTTTGTGATGTGATGTCTATATGACTGTTTGACTCATTGTATGCATGATAATATATAGGAAAGTATAGGATTACCCTTGATGTATGACTATACAGGGTTGCATATTTGAGACAGCACCCGCGGTGTAGTCTCCATTGGTGCTAGTCACCAACCCCTTGACCTTTCGGGTGCGGGTAAAGGGAAGTCATGTTCCTAGTTCCGGGTTCCCTGGAATTTGGGGGCGTGACAATAGTGACTGCGCTTGGGAATTGGAATGCCCTGAGGAGGAAGAGTGGCAGGATGCTTATCGGTAGAGCAGGATCGAGTAGAAGAAGCAGGTGGTGCAATTAATAGGGCTTTTTCTCCAATTTTGGCAATACCAACGGCAACTATAGAGGCGGTATACATGTTATTGGCTAGAGTGGCCATAAAAGAGCTCATGGTCTACATAGTCGAGGCCATGAGATCGACCTTTTGCTCGATGATGGTTGATTTGTCAGTCAGGGCCGCCAGAAGATGGGTACTGAGACAATCATCCTTTAATGCTACGGCCATGATCTGGGAAGATTGAGCTTAAGCGTGGTGCTCTAGTTGAGAATAGAGCATCGATTTAGAGTAAATTGGGTCAAAGGATCCATGCCCAAGGGCAAAGTCAGGCACCTTGGAGGACTCCTCCACATGCAAAGGAGCAGGGGTGTATTGGGTGGAGAAGTCATCCAGGAGGAGAGAGCGGAAGCTGAGTAGACTGAGCGACAACAGGAACATCAAATCCATTTGTGTCAGAGAGGGCAATGATATCCGCGACAACAAAAAGAGATAAAGCAGCAACAAGAGAAGAGGGTCCAACCTCAGTAGGGATAGGAGTATGTGTCTCCCGGATTGATTTGGTGGCAGTAGTTGAAGGCATAATGATGAGAATTGCCCGTGACGTGCATCACGTGCACGTATCGTGTTACACAAGACATCTTCTACCGTTAGGACTCTTCTTATATTTACTTTCCTTTATCTATTAAAATTCTTTCCTTTTAATTACTTTCTTTTATTTAATTCGTATTAGGATATTTTAGTATTTTACTTTACTTTCGTAATTGTAATATATTTTTAATTTTTAGCTACTACCTATGTCTATAAATAGGCCTTATATTCGGACATAATAAATCATTAAAGAGTGTTTTTATCAATTATAAACTCTTAATTAGAGGTTTATTAATTATTTCGGCTTTTCTAGTTCATTACTTGAATTGTTTGGGCTAGAATTTAGGTATTCGTTTATCCTTCTCTAGATTGTTGTTGGATCCAAATTAAGGTCTTTAACAATTTGGTGCTTTCATTGAGAGATCCTCATTAAGATTTCTCGATTTTATTCTCATGTTCTTCATCAACAATGATGGAGGAGGCGGCCAAAACGAACAGGCAGCGATTTGAAGCCCTGGAGAATTTCATGACAGAGCTTTCGACGGCAATGGCGGAGATGGCTCGAACATAAGGTAAGATGAATGAGAGTCTCAACCAATTACTCACCGCTAGTAAGGGTAAGGAACTAGTTGAAGGAAGGCGAACTCATGGTGACGACCGTAGATCACAACAGTCTGCAAAGAAGAATGATGATTCATCAAATGCTGAAGACAATCCTTACCATGGCCAGCTTAGGCGTGGTGGGCATGTGGAGAGAGGTCTGATGGTTATTGAGCGATGGATGCAAGATGATCCAGTCAATGGAGAGAACGTTGACGGCTATGAATCTGACGGGATATCTAACAAGACAGACCATGGATGGAGACCAGACTTTGGACATCGGAGGGGATAGAGACATGGCGCTGATGATTCTGATGGTGATAGACACCGTGATTGGGGTCCAAAGAAGTTAAAGATAGAGTTTCCACACTTCAAGGGAGGTGATTCATATGAGTCCTGGACAAGGCAGCCCACTACTTTCGGGATTCAAGGTGTCCAAAGATGATCGAGTTGCAATGGCCTGTATGTATTTAGATGCAAAGGCCAGCAGCTGGTGGCAATGGATTAAGGCCCAATATGAACAAGATGGACAATGAATGGGATGGTGAGCATTCAAACGGGAGTTCCTAATCCAATGGGGACCATCTCTAGTTGTCAACTATCATGGGCAACTAGCTAAGCTGAAACAGGATGCAAAGGTAGCTGACTATGTCAAGGAATTTCGATGACTCCAAATCTTTGTTCGAGGTTGGTCTAAAAAGTTAGTATTGGATACCTTTAATAAGGGGCTGAAGTCGTGGATATCAAGAGAGCTAAAGCTTAAACAACCTCAACGGCTAACTGAGGCAATGAGGATGACGGAAATCTTAGAGGGTAGCTACAATAGTGAGAAAAGGCTTGCTAAGGCAGATTCTGGGGACACTAGTATCAAATCAGAACTTGTTGTAAACTCTCAAGCAACAATGACACCGGTTGGGGGTGGCTTCAAGAGGGACGACAAGAAAAGTTGAATACTTTCATATGAAGAGGTTAATGAGAGAGCTAAGAAATGTCTCTGCTTGAAATGCAGCGAGAAGTGGGACAAGGGTCATCGTTGTCACATTGGGAAAGTGTTTATGATGGATGACTCTGGCTCAATCAATGAAGACAACATCAGTGATGGAGGTGATTTGAGAATGGCTGAAGTTGAAAAAGATACTTGCGACACTGAGTTATCTCTTGATGCCATGACAGGGTGATCAAAGCCAACTTCTATAGGGCTCATGGCGTGGATTGGAACTTATGAAGTTTCGTTGCTTGTAGATCCTGGTTCTACCCACAATTCCATCAACATTGATATCATTGAGAAGGTTGGACTAGAAGGTTCTACCTTATAACCTTTTGTGGTGAGAGTCACTAGTGGAGAAAAATTACAATGCAAAAAAATAATTTGAAATGCAAAGATAAATGCTTAAGGAGTCAGGATCACTACTGATTTGCATGTGTTTCCTATTGTAAGAGTTGATGTGGTTCTAGGCACTACTTAGTTGAAAGGTATTGGCAAGATCGTTACTGATTATCAAGTCATGACAATGATTTTCAAGTTGGATGGTTTTCAGTTTTGCCACTTAAAAAGGAACACCAGTGCAATGCTCAAAAAGGCAAGCAGCCTTGTGGCGCTCAGTGTTTCACGGAGGTAGTTGATGGAGATTGGCGTGAAGCTTTTTAGGGTAACTTTTTCAAGCTAGGGGAGCATGATCCAAAACTTCCCCTTAAGGACAAGGGTGTCTTTGAAGGGAGGGGGAATGATGAAAACTGCTCGTAACGTGCGTTACATGCACCTATTGTGTTACGCAAGACATCTTCTACTATTGGGACTCTTCTTATATTTATTTTCCTTTATTTATAAGTCTTTCTTTTTAATTACTTTCCTTTATTTAATTCGTATTATGGTATTTTAGTATTTACTTTAGTTTCCTAATTGTAATAAGTTTTCAATTTCTAGCTACTAGCTATGCCTATAAATAGGCCTTATATTCGAACATAATAAATCATTGAAAAGTGTTTTTATCAATTATAAACTCTTAATTAGAGGTTTATTATTTATTTTGGATTTTTCAGTTCATTACTTGAATTGCTTGGGCTAGAGTTTGGGTATTCGTTTATCCTTCTCTAGATTGTTGTTGGATCATAATTAAGGTCCTCAAAACATATCTTGAGAGGAAGGGAGAGGTGAGAGGAAGTCAGGAATCCGTGCTCCAAGTTCCAAATGATCAAATCCATCAGGGTTTGGTGTTGTTGCATGTAGAACACCTAGAGATGGTCGTCTGTGATGACGGTAGTGTAGACGAGGCTAAAAGCGGGACCATAGATCCGTGAGAGTGGAGGTGTTCAGCTGGTTAAACCAGTCCTGAGGGTCGGATGGCATCGAAAGGGTGACATCCTCAAGAGGGGTAGCAGCAGCAGCATCCGAGGGAGCGGGGTGGTCGATCGGAGGTGAGTCGGGGCAAGTTAATGCCGCAACTTTGGAAGTTTGGACAAAGGGAGCTGCGGGAAGGCTACACTATGAGCCTCAGGAGATAGATGGATCAACGATGGAGCAAATGCGAGAAGACCGGGGTGCTGAGCTAACTTCATGAGCCCAGCTAGCGACTTAGTCACCCACAAAGCTCCCACGTTGCTCGGGTGCATGCGTCAATAGGTCGACAGTGGAGACACGTTAGGTGGTGAGAGTACCATCTATAAGGAGATGCTGAAGGAAGTATGGATGCGAAAAGGTGACAACTTGGCTAGTTGAGAAGACATCGGGGCACAGGTGGAGAAAGATTCTCGACAGGAATTGTCCAAATGACATGTGTTTGGGATTTTTACCCATGAGGTGGAAGAGAAACTCGCCCCGATCCATTGGCTTCTACTCGAAGTTGTCATACATGGCCAAAAGAAGGTCGTATGGTGCGAAGTCTAGAGCGGTGCTCCTCACTAACAAGCAATGACTAAGAATGGTCGTTATACACAAATACTTTCCAATGAAGCCTTTCACCTTGTGCTCCTTGACTTTATGTTGATAACCCATGGAGGCGGCTATCATGTTTGGATCTATTCACATATAAGTACCAATTGTAAGGTTGAAGCAAGATTAAAGGGTAGATGGAGTAATGGTGATGGTGACACAGTGAACAGTGGAGACAATCGAGGAGGATTTCCAGGTAAAGTTCTGGTAATATTCCAAGATGTCCTCCAGAAAGGGGTTACGCGGGTCTGAGACAAGAGGAAGGAGATGGGTAGCTTCCAAGTAGGTACGAAGTTCATCGAGCCAAGTAGGAGGTTCGGAAATAGAGTGCCAGTCCATGATATGGCCTGGATTGATGCCATAGAGTGCTCGGGGTGCAATTAATGAGTGAAGGGAGATAGAGGATTTGGGAAGTTCGGATTTTAAGTGTTGGAGAGCGATGACAATTTGTGGCTTAGGAGATTAACAAATTTCATTGTTGGGTTCCAAAATGATTCATATAAAGGAAAGTTGTGGATGTCAGCTAGGATGAAGATTTGAATTTCAAGTTGGTCATTATGAATCGTAATCCCCTGACAGATAACATCATTTGCTTGATCCATGTGAAATGCCGGATTTCATCAAGGAGAGGCAATGTGGAAACTGGAGAGCAAAGTATTGATGACAACTGTTTGTCATTATCAAATCAAGAAGATAGTGGAATGTGTGTGGCCCGAAAGATTATCAATGAGACTGATGCGGCAAGACAACTGAATGGCTGAGGAGATATGATGACTGCTCCTTAAAACACGCAATTAAGGTGACACTTGGGGGATCACATCGATCGCTCGGTAGAGAAGCCCAAGAAATAGTACAAAGTGATGCTTGGCTGGTATACCGACTATCGTTCGGGACATCAAAAATTCATATCTAGAGAGATCCAAATATTTGGCTTGAAAGAACAAGTCTAGATGATAAGCTCTAAAAGATTCCTTGTTTAAATCCCAAAAAAATATCAAGTCCAAAATGCCCTAGAGAGAGAGATTCCTTTGCTTCCTTATGATCATGAGAGTGAGAGGTATCATAACACCTCAAATCTAAGACACTAAATATGAATAAATCATTGAGATGTAAAGAGAATTTGAACCTATAGTTTTCAAATATGACTCAAAAAAAAGTAAACTTGACGGTGATGAATAACTAGGTTACTATTGATTCATGTAACCATCGATGAATAACTAGATTAAGGGGTTTGTTTTTATCTATATGATTACATATTTACAAGAAATATTTTATCTAAGCCTTATGAATTAGTTTAACTATACACCTAACCTGATATATTTCATTAGACATTAATTTAATTAAAAATATTTTTAATTTGATTAAACTAGTAAAATATTATCAAGTAAAATGTTAAAAACGCAAAAAGCTTGTACGGTAACATTAATATTGTGTCACCCATCAAAACATATAAGTCAATATGCGTTTTGGCTGTCCGAAATTCATTGCACATTACTAAACAAAATATTTTAAGGCTATCAGTAAAGCTATTCCTGCTTTTACTTGTATGGCCTTATAATGGTAAAATATTTTTAATTAAAACTACGAAAAGTCACTGTTTTTTTTTTTGGATTTTTTAATCTTATTTGCAATTAATACTACTAAAACTCTCAAAGTTAGGTGCAGCCACTGCCAACGATGACTTTTGCGACTAAAATTCTCATTTGTCCCTTGCGTCTTTTGCTTTTATACGTATAAAACAATCGCGTTCGTGCGGTGACTTTGCTTTCATCTTCTAGTTTAGTTTCAACTTTCTTCACGAGAAACAAGAGCCGTCTATATATCTATATATCTATAAATCTATATGTCTATGTCTATATGTATGTATAGCTTGGTTATACAGTTAATAATTTTAAGCATATTAATTAAGAGCTGCCAAAATCCTTCTCTCGATATTGGAGACTTGGTGATGTCCGGCCAAAAAGCAGTCTGAAAAATGTTACGGTCCCTGACGCCGATCGATGAGACGAATGATGACGGTGGTGATGGTGATGGTGATGATCGTCAGAGAGAGCTGATGACTTCGCCAACAAGCAGTACCTGTTGTGACGACCTGAGGATCGAAGTGGCTGAAAATAACACGCGCACCGAAACGGAGGAAACAGGGACGACGACGAAGACGGAGCATGATGATGATATTGATGACGATGACAGCTTCTTATTCTCATTTGATTTTCGTCAGAAACAGTTTTACCTGCCCGATAACGACGATGAAGACGACGATGTTTACGGCGACGATGATCATATCATTCATATTCGTCACAGCCATACTTGGGAAGAAGGAGGAATAGTTCGACACAGCCGTAGGTGGGAAAAAGGAGACAATATTAATATCGATGAGGTGTATGTGGCCGTGGGGAACACCGTGTCGAGCGCCGAAGCCCTTGTGTGGACGCTGAGACACGGCGGCGTCGCCGGACCCTCCACCGTCCTCTATCTGGTCCACGTCTACCCTCGCACCCGCAACATTCCCACCCCGTGTACGTATTGATTTTATATATCCTTCTGCTTCAACAAATAAGTTTTTTTTTTTTAAATAATTTTATAAAGTTTTGCAGTAACTTCAATATAATTATTATTACTTATTCGACCTATTGCTTAGTGAATACAATTATTTTCTTCTAAATTTATTGGTCCACAGGCTTATAATTATAGTTTATTCAAATTCTTATTTAGAGAATATATACTTCATATTCATTCCCATTGGAATGTATGTGATAAACCATGTTAAGATTGACTAAATAAGGTTATAGAAACATGGCTATAATGGAGGGGTTACCTTCCCGTAAAATATTTTATATATATATATATATATATTGTAGAGCATGTTAAAAATTTATGTAGCTACAAAATTTGAAATATTCTGAAACTCTAAGGGTGTGTTTAAATAACACACAATCAAACTAGTGAGCGTTTATTATTTCACCACCTAAATTAAGAGTCTTATAAATTTTTAAATTTTTTAGGAGTATAGATTTTAACATGTTATATATATGTGTGTGTTCATTTTTATTTTTTTTTTGAATTTGACATATAATAAAAGTTGTGTAATGAGAAATGTGACACCGTGTAATAAGATCTAGCCTGAGAAATGTTTGATACTTGAAGAACCAATCATATATAATTGTTCCCTGCCACTAACTTAATTGTCCGTGTGATCGTTTTTTATTTATTTATTTACGAAAATAAAAGGATATAAAATCCCAACAACTTGCATAGGAGAGAAAATCGTGTCGCAGGACACGAAATGTAGGAAAAACAATTAAAGAAATAAGTTGAAAATTAATGAATTTGTGCGTGCCTCCTTTATATTGGACCCGAAGAAGATTAGACGGCATTAATATTGGAAAAGCATGCATGGCTCCAGTTGGTCCATGCCTGTGCGTTCATCTTAAGCTAATGTCGCCATCATTGATTCATTGGTGACGTGATAGCATTTTTTGAGGTGTTCATCCCGAACACAGCGTTAGCCTCGCATATTCTTGAAAAAACATCAAGAACTGTGAAATTAAACCAATAAAAAAAAGTTAGAAAGAAGCTATATGTTGTGTGGTAGGCTCATTCATTTTGAATTTTGCTTTTAAAGCCATCGAACCTGATGACACGTCTAATATATTCCACAAACATACTTAAATTAGTCGATTATAGTGTACTATAGTAGCAGGTACGTACTTTCTTGTAATCCTTATCTTTATCTTTGACTTTGATAAGTCGCTCTCTATCTTTTCTTTTTCATCTTATATTTCAATGCAAAGTCCACCAAAATAATCATACGTTGCCATGAAACTAAAACTACACTAAAAGGAATCTAGAAAATAGGTTGTTTGGACTCCAAACGAATTAAGTCAAACAGAAAGATATTTAAACGTGTTCGTTACTATCCATTAATGAATTCGAATATAAATTTTAAATTGTAATGTTCTGTTCACGGATGTTACTAACGTGTATGTTTACAAACTTATTTACGAATATTTATAAATATAAGTATAAAATCATAGAAATTTGTAAAAAAGAATCTATACTGTAAATTTATCCAAAAAAGTATAATTATATT
This sequence comes from Taxillus chinensis, assembly GCA_023512835.1. Classification (NCBI taxonomy): domain Eukaryota; kingdom Viridiplantae; phylum Streptophyta; class Magnoliopsida; order Santalales; family Loranthaceae; genus Taxillus; species Taxillus chinensis. The sequence continues at coordinate 23,918,807 of CM042092.1, read as the reverse complement.
ATTTTTATTTAATATATTTAAAAAATTATTATATATAATTCATAAAAACATTATAATAATAATAATAATAAGTAAATAAATCAAAAACATATATTTTTTATTCAATAAGCATATAAAAATATATGCTTATTAAATTATATTTAATAAAAATATTTTTATATTTAATAAAATAATTTTTATATATATTAATTTATTTATTAATTTTTTATTCACAAATAATTTTTATTAATGCAAACAAAATTCATAATTATTCATAAATCATATTTATAAATATAACAATGATATTTGTGAACAGTGTAATTCTTAACGAATAAATATAAATGATTTTTTATTGGATCAAATGTAATTTTGTTCATGATTCAAAAATCTAATAGAATATGCCTCAATAATTTCTTTTATATATATATATATGTGTGTATATATTATTCTGGGAGCAGTGGGGAAGTTTCCAATTGGCAAAATGAATCCACAAGTAGTGCAGAAGTATCTGATCCAAGAAAGAAATAAGCGAAGGCGACTTCTACAGAGCTTCCTTGACGTTTGTTCCATCTTTAAGGTATATATACTAGGCCCAACTTCTAAGAGTTTCAAGCACGAAAATGTCGATGTATTGATCATGCAGAAAATTGTGACTAATATATATGGGTTTCAAAACAACAAGATTGTACTAAACTTTCTGGTGTTCATTTATGGTCCTTTGCATTCATATCATATCATATCATATATATATATATGACATTTTACATAGTACATAAATTAATGTTCTAGTAATAAGCTCATTTATAAAAACCAAAAAAATATAAATATATGAACAGGTGAAGGCAGAGATCATCATGATTGAGAGCGATATGGTGGCACAAGCCATTCTAGAACTCATTCCCATTGTCAACATAAGAAAGCTGATCCTGGGAACTGCCAAACCCACCTTCTGTCACGGGTACGGCCTCTCACCTTCCCCACCTTGCCTTACTATTTAGTCTATACATGAATCCGAAATAAATTAACTTACATCTTTTAAGTTATTTTTCAAAGCATAAAATGACACCAAGCTTCATGACTAATGAGGTTTTAAATTCATGCATATGCAACCTGCTTGATAACTTAGTTATATATATATACATATAAGCGTTGCTTCACATGCAGTACTGATCAAACAAACTAATGTAGGAAATGGACGAAGCCCCACAAATCTGGGAAGATTGGCATTGCTCATCAGGTACTTCAGCACGCGCCCGTTTCATGTGATGTTGTCGTTATCTACCATGGTCAACCAATGGTGTCTTGCCACCTCATCCCGAATGTGACGCCACCTCCACGCGCTGCCGACACCCACGATACGGCTCCCGGGCCAACAAAAGCAGACAGTACCCGTGCCTGGAACTGGCTTAGTCGTTTTAACATATTTACTATTCCAGCTGGAAGAGGAAGACTATCCAGTGGGAACTGCTGAAGGTCACGCGTTCCATTCACGTTGGCCGAACATGCATTACCTTTTGTTTTTCCGTCACCTGTACGTTCTGGTCTCAGCCTGTAAATTACCACTGAAAACTTCAATCTCTACTCCCTAGCTAGCATTTCTGATCAATAGCTCATTCATTATAAGAGGACAACAGGAGGGGGTAAACAACATCCCATTTAGATCTCAGGACAGGGACTCAATACAATAAAAGAGAGAGAGAGAGAGAGTGCAGCAGATAAATGACATAAAACGTTGTAGTTAAGTGAGAACAGCAACTTCTTGCGATTGATAGTGTCACAAACATCGAAAATACAAAACAACAATGAAAGAACCAGGTCACTCCCAACGGCCCCAGTTCCCCTTAAATAATTTTCTTAAAAAAAAAACAAAAAAACAAAACAAAACAGAACAAATTTGTAACTAGAAGAAATCAAATTCCAAATAGTTATCAGCACTTTTCTGATCAGGAATGGCCACACCAATGGCAGCAGCCTTATCACCTGATGAAGTCGCAGGTGCTGGTACTCGCTCATTCTCAACCAGCTTCGGTATCTCAGGAGGGGTGGCGCAGCGTATCAGTGCCCAATTCACACCTTCAAAGAAAGGGTGTTGCTTGATCTCGGTTGCCCCTCGCTTATATGCCAATCTGTTCTGCGGTTCTTTTACAAGCAGTCCCCTTATCAGATCTCGCGCTGCGAAACTGACGGCTGGTAGTTCTGGAAACCGGAGAGGTTGGCCCACAACATTGAACAGTGTTGCCCGATTTCCAGAACCCTTAAAAGGGGTTTTCCCAAACAACAATTCGTACAGGAAGATCCCAAAAGTCCACCAGTCTACAGCACTTCCATGACCTTCACCCTTGATGATCTCTGGTGCCAGGTACTCATGTGTCCCAACAAATGACATGGACCGAGCAGCAGTTGGCTCAGCCATGAGCTCCGGCAACGGGATTACCTGGTTTCCAATCTCAGTTTTAGGCTTACTACGGTCCTTCTTGGACTTACTAGAGAAGAAGCGAGGAGCGAAGCAGGTTGTCGTAGCTACACAGGATGGCTGAATGCAAGAAGGCTCAATGCAAGCAGGCTGAGCACAATAACCAGAACTCCTATGTAAAGGCTCCGATTCAAGAGAGGCAGTCTTGACCAGAGTTGGACTAACAGCACAGCGGAGAGAAAGGTCAAAATCAGAGAGCATAATGTGCCCATCATCCCTCACAAGAACATTTTCTGGCTTAAGGTCGCGATAGACAATTCCAAGCATGTGCAGATATTCCATAGCTAATAGGACCTCTGCAACATAAAACCTGCAAATCAAAATGAAAGCCAAAACAGTTACCACATAAAAAATTTCTCGAGTAACAGGTGACAGATTCTAAAGATTAATTTACATTATTAGAATGATTGGAGACTCAAATCAATAGATGAATGGAGACTAAAAACTTTGAAGACAGAGGGTTGCCCTAGAATAGTGAAAGAAAGTACATCATCATCACTGCAGGACAATCTATCGATTCAGCCTTCAGATTTCCAGCATGACCATAAACGCAAAGACTGAAGCCATTGGTGTATGAAACTGTCTGGCCCCAGAATTTTATCATCCCAGGTAGAATCAGGGGAAAGATTTATACACTATTGCGCATACATTCACAATTCATTTACTTCCCATAGATGTTTAAGATCTAATGAGATGGTTGATGCCTGTCTTTATTGCTCATTTGGAATTGAAAACTAAATCAACAAGTAGTTGGGGCTAGGTTCTAAAACAAACTATCTCAGTCTTATATAAGTCAGTTCCATTCAGTATCAATAGTTGACAACAAGCTCAAAACAAAAAAGCAGAGCCTAAAAAGCACTGAATAAATGTTGGGCTCCCAGCACAAAAGTCAGTTCTGTACTTCCACAACTGAAACAATAACAAAATTCTATCTAAATCAGTCTCTTGACCAGCTCAAATCTAGAAAAACGTAAAAATGAAGAATCATGGAAAAAATTTTGTTCTAGATGCCAATGGAAAAAAAAGGCCCACTCAAGCAGACACTTGCCCAAACAACATAACCGTGAATGTATGCAATAAGGGATAATTTAAGGATACTCGACAGGCGCATAACAACAGAGGGATAAATTAAGGCAGTACTCATTTTAAACAAGATCATGATTAGAGAAGCAGAACGTACTTTACTGCTTGCTCAGAGAAATGCTTCCCTGGCTGCCTTTGCCTAAGAGTGTGCAAGTCTCCTCCTGGGCAGAACTCCATCGCCAAACACAAGAACTTATCCGTCTCAAAGTGAGTGTACAGGGTTGGGAGAAAAGGATGGTCCAAAGACTGCAGTATCTCTCTTTCTGTTTGAGCCCGAAGCAATTTCTTCCGACTAGCCAAAGATCCTTTGTCCATTACCTTCATTGCAAAATAGCACTTAGTTCCTCTCAATTCTGACAGGTAGACACTCCCAATATCCCCACACCCCAACCTTTTCAGCAATCTGAAATGGCTCAGTCCCAATACCCCATCTCTCCCCCGGACAACTTGGATGGCTTCCCATCTTGAGTCATTTGCTTTGTGTGGTTTGGCAATACCACTACTTAAGCTGCTGCAAGAGCTTTCATCACTCACACCACTGCTTGTGCTCCCTCTGCAAATGCTACTCTTGCCACTCTCAACAAAATCAGCCCGATCACTAATCTTGGCACTTCCACTTGTATTGGCAAGACTGCTGGACCCATCACTAATCTTGGCAGAAACTGGGCTACTCTTCACACTTCCATATTCTGGTGTTTTCTTTCCCTGACAAATGGAAACTTCATGTGAGCCTTTACCCTCACTCGCTGCAGAATCGACCTCCTCTAACACATGCTCAGCACTGGTTGGCAATGTAAGTCCATTGAGTTTACTGAGCAAAGTATCATCAGACTCTGGAAACTTTTTATTCTCAGATACTTCTATTGTAACCTGCTTAGGTTTGGTTGATACAGATTTTAGTAATTGATCAGAAGTATGCAGCTGTGTTTTGCTTGGGTTTGAAACCTTTGGTGGCAAAGATCCATTGCTATCATATGACTCAATTTTTTGGTGAGATGATTTTTTATGCTGGCGTTCGAGAGAAGCTTTGGCACCAGTTTTTGAGGCCATGAAATAAGAAATACAAAAGCACGAATCTTTAAAGTTTACACAGCCAATTTTAACGAGTCCATTTCTCCTTTTCCTACACTGCCAATACCAACATATAATCAAGTAGAGATATCATCAGCAGAAAATTGAAAGCAGAATCATAGCCCATTGCACTTAAATTTGAAAATGTAGCAGACTAATATCCCAATAGAAAATTCAATTAAACTTCAATTGTGGATGGATAACAAACATCAATTCAAATTTATAAGTTACATAACAAAAAACAGAAACTAGTGAAGTAAAATCTATACATTAAGTGGTAAACTTTACAACAACTGCTGAATTATTACAATTAGCAGGACCACTTATCTAAATCAATACAATCTGACAAATTGAAAAAATCAGCAGAAAAGACAGCCGGGCAAACATGACGTCATATTTTCTAGTTTATCTAAAATTCCCTGATCCAAACTAGCCCTAACCCAGTTGACAACAACATCAACTAGAGGAAAAACAAACAAACAACCAAACACACACACACACACAGCCCTGCACAGATCCTAATCACAAATATAAAACATAGATTAAGTGGCCATGTAAACATCCGGTTTCCGTCTGAAAAGGCAAGGAGAATGAAAAATCAAAAACACAAAGCCATTGATTCGAGAGGAACAACAAAAAAAGAAATAAAATCTGACAACAAATTAACAAAACAGAGTCCCGGTAACATTCGCAGGAATAACAGGCACGAAAACACAATTAGATGCGAATGCAAAGAAAAAATCAGATTGTGGGTAGGGGCCAAAACCCCAGACGTTGCAGATCCAAAACCTCAAACGGGTACGCAGATGCAAAAAAAAAAAAAAAAAACGAGAGAGAAAATGGGAAAAAAGAAACAAACCCATGAAAGAGAAAGTACCCAAATCGAAGGATCAGATATTTCGTAAGGCCTTCGTGGTTGGTTCGAGATTGAAGAGACGAGGCACTGTAGATGGAGACTTGTTCTTCATGCCTGATTGGTACAGTGGAAGGAGAAGGGAAAATCCCAAAATGTGAGCGAGCCTCCGCTTTGGCTATGGACTATTTGGGCGGAGAGAGAGAAAGAGAGAGTGGTGAGGGCCGAGGGATGGTCAAAGCGAAGGTGAAAACGTTTTTCTATTTTTAAAATTGTTCTATTGCTTTCTTTTTCTATTTCAATTATTCGTCTTTTTTTTCATTTAAAATAATAATAAAACTTTTCCCATTTTCCTATGTGGAAATTACAAAATTGGCCTTTTTCATAATCATATCTCCCTGTATTTTATTTTTAAAAAAATGTGCCTTTTACCTTTTCTTAAAATATATTTATCTGCATTTTAAGGTGAGAAAAAACTCACTTAGGAGAAGAAAAATTCCAGATGGGTTTAGAGCACAAATTCAAGGCACAGAAAATTTGCCAACTCTAGACCACCTGTTTTGGCTGCTTGTGTTTGACCATTGACATGGCAACATTTGATTCGGCGTCACATGATCAGTACAGTAGCATGGAAGTCAGACACCACACATGGGATGTCACAGACACGTCTGTGCTGCACATGAACTTACTGGATGTCATGCAGAAGCTGCAAAACCGTCGCATACGTAATTGAGAGTTACGGTAGTGGTAATAATTCAAAACCAATCAGATGCTGCTCTGAGTCTTGTTTGTCCGGTTGTCCCATTCTATATTGATTTACAACTTTTATCATCACATAATTGTCCGGTACCAGTAACCATCAATCAATATACACAAATTATATATATATATATAAAATTTTAATGGCCAGAAACTTGCATGAGAGGCACAGGTTTGTTTGCGGGAAAAGAATGTTTATCTGAATATAAAGTGTAGAGCTATGCTGCAGCCAGCATTTCGTCCTAATAAAACATCCTTGTCTGCATCAATCACCCACTTGTCACCATGCACATTTTGGACGCGCTTGAATGGATATAACAATTACCCTCTGGATTCATTATTGAGGAATCTACTCTGCGTGTTGCTGTGGTTCTTTGAATGTCTTCTTTTAATAGACATGTAAAATACAGTTTCATGATGGCAATGAAGTCATGAAAATATCAAAATCTAATAAGGAACAGACGAACAACTTTCATGAATTTTGTCCTACTTCTCTATTACGAATCCCCCAAATATGATTGCAACCATACTATTGTACGGTAACCTTAAACCGAGCAAAAGCTTCTTTTAAAAAAAACGTGTAATATAAACTTCATTTTTTCTATTTATGGCATGCCATCTATATAATTTGAAAACCCTGATATAAGATAGGTAATTGAATCTTTACAATACATATATAGCTTGGAAATCACAATATCTCTCATAACATATATTGTGGTGAATAATAATCTATAACTCATTTCAAGGCAAAACTGTAATTAATTTTTAATTAGTAGCTACCTTATGAAAACAAATCAATTCGCGCTTTTAAGGATAAAAAAGTGATTCCAATGTCCAAAAACATTACTCTAAAATTTTTCAAAGTCTATAATTAACATCATAGTACACTTCAAAAAAAAATGAACAAGTAAAAGTAACTCTTACCGACGCCATGGGCACTAGCAGCTTAATTTGAGACACAAGCCGTGTGTATATGATGCCCATTGCAATGCCTATGAACCTCTAGGAGCTCCACCTTGAGTCTTTCCTTGCCCGTTGTAACTTTCTCAACTACTCTTATATTGCCATCATCATCAGACCTTAGAATCACAATATATTTTGAAGTCATGTGAGCTAATATCTTATAAGTCCAAATGAACAATATTATGATACTTAGGCATGTTTATATGTTCATCTGATCCAACAAGTGATATTAGCGCCTGATTGTTCCTCATACGGTTTGATGCAAGACAAAAGAAATATTGTTGAAATAATTTATTTCACGATTCATAAACGAGAAGAAGCCAAGGTCATTAATAAGAATAAATTACAATAAAATGAGATGATTGACTTGGGCGATATGTATAGAAAACTTTCCAGGCACACAAAAAAAGCTCTAACTTTAATTTTGATGTATTTCTTTTAATTATTTTTTTTTTTTGGTTTGAGAACATTTTAGTTTTTGCTTACTTTAAGGTTTCAAGGAACTATATAAAGTCTTTTTTATACTAGTTTGATGGCAAATAACACTTTTATCAAAATTTGGTTCTCATACAATCACTTTCTCTTTTGTTGGTGGATTCTAATGTCTCTCCCTTAGAGTTTATGTCGGTAAACTCTTCTTATTTCTTCCATTCCCCGTCAAGTGGCATTAGAGTATAAGTACTTGTCTTGCATGATAGTTAACAATGATAGCATAAGGTTTAGCATGGAGTAATATATCTTTTAGAAAAATTCTTAAGCTATATTAGGAGATTGATAAATATGATATGTATTTATATATTTATTTAAGAATTAAATAAATATAATACAAAATTATTTATTTAATAAGATTAAATAAATAATAGTATTTAATATATATTCATATGTTTAATAATTTATTTGTTTAATGATATTAAATAAATAATTAAAATAAATATATTATTTAATTCTTAAATAAATAATATTAAATATTTTTTTAGTTGGTTCAAATATTAAATTATTTTATTAATTTAAAGAGTTTAAATTAATGAATGGATACATGTGAAATTACAAATTATTTTCAATATTAATTTGTTTCAAGGTTGATTTAAAGGAAATTTAGAGAAAACATAGACTTTTTATTATTTGAAAACTCTAACTTTATAAATACCTTAGGTCAAGCCTTGAAGATACCTGAAAAAACTTATACAAACACCAAAAAAGGTACGAGAGAGACACAAAACGTATGAAAGCTTCAAAAAATCAAGAAACATATAAAGGCATTCATAATCTTGTTGCTTCTTGAGAAGTGAATAATAAAAAAGACTCGTGATGTTGAATCTGCAGTGTTGTGATATTTTTTGAAACATAATTGTATTTCTCGAATCAAAGGAAGGTAAGTCTTTAATCTTTTATATCTTCAAGGTTTGTGATCTAAAACTTGGTTGTGTTGATTAGATCTCTGTTGGAATGTGTATGATAATCTTATTGAACATTATTTATTTTTAAAATATTACTTTACTGCATTTTATGAAAAACCTAAAAAACATTGCAACTATGTCACCTTGAGTTTTAAAATATATATATAAATTAAAGATGATCATTTTCTTAGTGATCTTCAAGGTGTGGACAGTAAATAAAATATCAGCCTACATTGCATTCCACGGAATCATACAACAATTTCATCAAATCATTGGAATTGTGCTATCCTTACCTTTCCCATTTTCAATAGCTTGTGTTTCTCTTGTCAAATGTTTTCTCTTTTGAAGCAAATCTAATCTAATCTCAATAAAAAGCATTTTTTTTCTAGCTAGAGTTAGAGAGGTTGAACTTTTAATTATTAGGTGGATACCCTAGGTACAATTTGAGTTTCAGGTTGATTTACCCTCTATAAAATAGTAGATTTCATGAAAAATGAAACCGCACTAAATTCTTGCTTCCTTCTCCCGAAAAAAGAAAGAGGAAGGCATCAATACCAATGGATAGTCCTCTAATATCGGTGGCGGGAAGCGAAGTGGACGATGTACCATAGACAAGAGCAAAGCGGGGGGTGTGCGATACAGAGTATAGTGACACACAATACAGTGCAGAAGGCAATGCAAAACAACACACGCACACAAATATATTTAAAAAAAAGTGTCAAAATTATTAAAGTAATAACAACAAATACTCAAACTAGTATACATCCACATCCGACTTCATCGACTCGGAACACAACCATCATTAAAATACATGTGAAGCTATTTATATCTGCGCGTGATCTCCAATCGCGGTGCAGTTAGCATAGGCTCGCGCACAAAATACATGCGTTTGAGCTCAAGATCATCTCGGGGAAGACTGAAGAGCTACAGCTCCCAGAGATTCATGCAAATAGCTGCATCATTCTACGTACAAATATTATACGAACCCCACAAACAGATAAAATTCTCGATAAACGCCAACATTATATCACTAACAAGTCAAATTGCGTGCTCACTCGCGCCTAGCTAAAATATGGTTCAACTTTCTATAAAGATAGAAATCTGGCTACTATTGCGAGGGACCAACAGGAGGATTGATCAACTTGATCTTCAACTCTATCTCCCCGGACTCCACCGCACAGAGTCTCAGCCAAGCATCCTGCACAACCTCACCATCTACGCAACAGACAGAGCTCTCCCTTGCTAGGCAATTTTCACTGTCAGGGGCGACCTTCCTTAGTGTTGTTTCCCCAGAAGACAACTGTAGGATCTCCTTCAACCTAGCAGCAGACACTATTGGCTGAAGGCTAAAATGGGCGTGTCCCATCTTGTCATCTGACTTGAAATGGTCTTTATCGAACACTTCCTGTAATACAAGAGAAAATTCCATTCATGCCATTCTTGCCAAACAATTCAATTTGCAACCCCCATCAAATCCTGTTGAAAGATTATATTTTGAAAGGAACATAACCAAAACTCTTCTGCGCTGACACCTGAGCATGTTTTTTTAAATAAATAAATACACACACACATTTTTCTCCATAGATAATGTGCATTAAATATCAGCCCAACGTCAAAATAAGACAAACAAGATCCTATGTGCAACATAATGTAAGAAGAACCAAATCCTAAACCATTGTAACTATATTATATATAGATAGGATCCCATCATAATCGACCACACATTTTTATCAACTAAATATTCTTACTGAATGATAAAATATCAAGCGGTAATATATATAGTTAAAATACCATTGTAACTGAATGATAAAATGTCAACCAAATGTGCATTATATATGCTTATCAATAAAACTATATACAATAAAACCTCTGAATATTACAGAATCTTCCAAAAACGTAAAATATCAAGTGGTGATGGATCACTAACAAATAAGGCAGACCCATTATATCAAACTAGCTCAGTGTATAGCATGATAGAACAGTACAGCATAGTATGTACCACAATAAAATAGAGATAAACCATGCAAGATCACAAGAAACTCATTCTAGCTAGATAGCTAGAGGAGCATGCTTACATGACAGGATTTTTTTTTTAATACATGAAAAGGATTTTGCACTAGAATGCTTTTAACTTCAAAACACTACCATGAAGGTTAAACTGCTCCGGGTAGAAAAGTGAGAAATGTATAACTTATTCCTTACACAAAAGTCAGTTTTGTCAACATAATGAAAGGCAAATCAATTATAGAGTTAAACCTACAGGAGCAACTATTGTTCTAAATCAATGTAAGAACAGCCAGTTTAGCAGAGAGAGGCCCTACTCTGAATAAGAGCAGAAAACTTAACAGGATCATTTGGTAGCATGCAAACTCATCAATTTAATGAACTATCTGGATAAAGACTATATTTGGACAGGTCATGGATGGTGTCTTAAAAGGATAATTAAGATCAAAACAATAAGAAGCCAATTTGCAAGTTTGGAAAGGTTACAGAAGTGATAGCATGTCACACTGCCAAAGAAAAATTAAAGATGGCCTCGAGAAATGAATATACACAGACATATTGGCCTTCGCTGTCTGCCAAAGTTTAATGAAATGAATATTCAATGAATATAGGGACTTACAAATTGTAGAGCTTCCAAAGGTTCAAAAATGGAGAAACTCAGCTCTTCATTCCATACAGGGTTAAGACAACTGCTTATAACCTTGGTCTTTGCTGTCTGGTGCAAGAGATACACAGACATTAATGAATATATATACACACACACACACACATGTAAGAAATGATACAACAGCGACGAACTTAAGAGCACGCCTATGAGACTTAACTTTCCCTCTATCTGAGGCCGGAGGGAAAATTAAAATGACCATCTCCCACTGGTAAAAATCAAAACATTCTTAATGTAAACAAATATAACATGACATCAAATTTTGATGAGTGGGAAACGCGGAAGCCAACGAATCGCTCAAAATGTAAGCCAATTGGCAAGTTTGTATCAATCAGTACACATAATGCAAACACGAACACCAACTAGCAACCTATATCAAATGGTGTATTTGATTGACATGCAGGGGAATTAAATATAGTGTGTCCATTTGAAGGAATTGGTAGCTCACATTTCAAATGTCGACCCAGGTTTGAGTCAATCAAATACACACATTTCATTGACGATCAAAAAGGAAAACAAAAAAAACAAAAAAAAATGGGTAGAATAAATAAATAAAATTTTACCTGATTACCGAGCTTCACAATAACGTAAGGATCGCTGCTCCTGAAATCCCGGATTACCAGCCTTTTACCTTGCACAACTGTCACTTTCAGCAGCCCCAGCGGCTTCCCCATGATCTACTTCTAAAAATGCATCAAATTTTCAACACGACACGACACGACACGACAAGCTCTGCGGCAAAGCTTCAAAAATTAAATTAAATTAAATTAGAAAAAAAAACTAAGAAACAGAGTATACTTACTATAATAACAGCCTCAAAAAGCATCGAAATCAGAGTCGGGGACGATGGTGGTCGGTTGGTCTGAGTGTAATCGTCGGCGGATCTGTGTTTATGGTTGCGTCGGTGCAGGCAGCAGCAGAAAATGGGCTCGTCGAGGTACCGGGGGCGTCATGATGGTCACGAGTTCAATTTAGGGTGGCTTTGACCGGTTGTTCGTTCATGGTGGACCGCCACGCGTAGGTGGGCGTTGCAATTGGTTGACGCTGACACGAGTGGAGGACCGGACCCGAGTCTATGGGTGATGGGTCTGTCTGACCGAGCATCTACCGCTGCCCGGACCTTTCCACGAACGGAACAACCCTCTCAGTCTGGTCTCCGCCAGTCTTGTCTTACCCGATCACTGTTTCCTTTTCCTTTTCTTTTTTTTTTTTTTCGTTTTTTTTTTGTGGTGTGGGGTCACCTCAACGAATGAGTCTTTAAGCCGGCTCATCACTTATTATGGTTTAGTTTTTTAATTATGTGTTTTTAATTTTAGTTGTGATGAATAAAAAATTATTATAAAAATAAAGAGATGAGTGTTTAGTAAAATATAATTATAAAAGTAGTGTGAGAGTTAAAAGCAGATTGATAAATTAAAATAAAATTCCTATGAAAATTTAAAAAGTCAAAATTATTTGTTTACCATTATAATTTTTTAATCTTATCCCAACTACCCCCGCATGCACTATTTCTGTCGCCCAACACCCCGCCCTCCTCACCACCCAACCTTGCCTCTCTATCCCTGTCGCCCAACACCCTGCCCTCCTCGCCACCCATGCTCGCCATTTCATCCCCGGCACTCAAACCTGTCACCTAAGCCCCCCCCCCCCGCCGCCCAACCCTGCCCTCCCATCCCTGCTCTCCCATTCCCGTCGCCCAAGCGACCCTCTCCCTCTCTATCACCCAAGCCACCCTCCACACCGCCTAACCCCCCAAGATGGAGAATAGGCTAGGATGAAGAACAAAGGGTTAATATTAGTATTTTAATTTTTCAAAAACTGCTTCTTAAAAAAGTAACTTTTAAAAGCAACCCTTGAACTGTTTCTGCTTTTGAGAAAAAAAAAAATTTATAAGTACTTTTCAAAGGTTACTAAATACCTTTTAATGTTTCTGCTTATAAAATAAGCAGAAGCAACCTTCCAACAACAGTGCCAAATTGGCCATATGTGTATTTTAAATTTTTTTAACATTATCCCTTCTTCACCAGCTAAATTTTTATTTTTATTATTTTATTTTAAAAATTAAAATCCTTTCATGTCTAATTAAATTTTAAATAAAATTTAAAAAGAAATAACGAATTATTAAACCTATTTTAAAAACTACCTTCAAAATCACTAAAAATGTATAACCTTTTTTTTTGAAAAAAAAATCCTTAAAATTACCCAAGAATTTTAATATCAATGTTGCACACCTGATAGATAACATACCAAGAGATGTAAATAAATCAAATATTCATGAACATTTTCAAGATAGATTTAATAAAAATGCATTTATATTCGTTTGTTAATGAATAGTATTGTTCGCAAGTAAAGAACATTTATTTGCAAATGTGAAATGTTCATGAACATTTGTGAACGAGTATTCATGAACAACTCATAAAAATTATTTATAAAAAGACAAATAACAAATTAATTATTATATATAAAATTTATTTTTATTATATACATATATATATATTATTAAATATCGTTTTGTAAATATATTATTATTATTATTATTATTATTATTATTATTGGTGTTGTTATGGTGGTTAAATCACTAGATTTTATAATCACTACAATTTTGTAAAGTGTCACAAAATTCATTAATACTATAGTTTAAGACTTGTATTTAGTTCAGTTAATTAATAAATAGTATCGAACATGTTTGAATATCTTAATACTTAGATCGGTTCAATTTGTTTATAGGTCTAGCAGTAACACTTTATGGTCAAACCTTCTTCCAATTAATAATTCTAGAATATTTTTATGAAAAAATGATATCTTGTGTGTTGGATCCTTAAGACTTTGATTTAATTAAAACACGTATAATAGCTAAACTATAATTTAACGTTGTAAATACTCATATTTGGGTAGTGTTGAGAGATAGCCATTTTAGGCGGTTGAAAACATATGGACGATATTGTGTTCGTTGATGTGAGCACTTTGATAGTATTTGGCCCGATTTCGAGTCGGAGGCCCGAAAGGCTCATTAGTTGACTTTTTTGGGGGTTTATTAGTTGACTTTGCATTTGAGCAATCAGTTGAGTTGAAAAAGATTTGGATAGTGATGTGCTCATAATTTTGAGTATTTTAACTGTATTTGAGCTCAATTTGGAGTTTGTGATCCCAGGAAGTCAATGATTATTTTAGATGTTGATTAATTAATGATTAAATAAAGAGAAATGTAGTAAATATCAATAGAAGGAAAAGAAATAGAGCTTTCACGTTACGTTATCACATTCATGCATTTGAGGGCTAAAGAGAGAGAGGGAGGGAGGGAGGGAGAGAAAGAGAACTTGAAGCCTTGGTGATTTAGGGTGATTGGAGCTCGTGGATCTCAAAAAACTATTCTTGGTAGGTGTTCCTAGCACTCCGTCCTTGATTATATCCTTAGATATATATGATTTGAGCATGATTTCATGAGGTTAGTATGAATCCTAGGAAATTAGGGAAAACTGAAATTTGAGCATGAAACCTGAATATTAGGTTGTTTGGTAGTCTAATGTGGTTAAAGGATGTTAGAAACCTATGATAGGGATGAATTGATGATTAGAAATGAGAATTTAATTGGTATAATTGGGTTATGAAATGAAACTAGAATGAACGCAGTCGACAAATCATGTCTGGAGAGTTGCTCGACACTGCTTGAGGCTCGAAAGTCGAGCCATCCTCAAGTAGAGCGTCGAGCGGATTGCTTCAAGCAAAGGATCTTCGAGTAGAATAGAGTGTCGAGCAAGCTCGAGATGATCCTCGAGCAGGGTGCCTTGAGTAGTGTACCTCGATCGGAAGGTTTGTGTGTTGCTCGAGTCTAGTAGTGTCGAGCGTCAATTGTTAAGCATGGGGCTTGAGCAGTTGGACAATTATATTCTAGTGCAGTCGCTAGTGGTGCAAAAGCTTTATAATCCACTTGTTTTGGTATAAAATAAATCCTTATGCCTTTTTAAGGTTACTAGATATTGGTGTTTGTTTGGTATAACACGTTAGATGATATGAACATGGTTATGGATCTAGTTCATAATTTTCAGAGGCTTAGAGGGTGGCTGTTTTGCTAGTATTTAGTAGTTGAACTGTTATATTTAGCAGTTGGACTTGTGTTGGCAAGTGGCTATGACCCTCTGAACGGAGGTACCCTTGAATAGGTGTGACCCTTGTTAGGGGTAGCAGTGAGGCACGCGATAAGCTCTTAGCGAGATGATATTGTAACCTGTTGGGTGAAGCAGCTATTAGGCCGTTGTGAGACGGGATGAGGCCTTGGTTGAGCTATTGAGCTCATGATGCTAGGGTTGAGTGCCCTGAGCTGAAGATCCTCTTGGGGATCATGGACAAGCTGACTCCTATTGTGGATAGATTGAGTTCTGATGATTGTGCACACTACACAACACTCGAGTACACTGAGCATGTAGTATAAACTTATCTGTTTTACATAGTAGAGTGATGTAGAGTTATGAGATCACCTACTGAGAGTGTAGCTCACCCCTACTTTATTGTTTATCCTTTCCAAGTACGACTCAAGACTAGTGAGAACTTTCTTTTAGGAGGACGTGCCCACTACTATGACATATGATACTTTACTGTATTTTGTATTGATTTTGTGTTATATCCCAGACATAGGTCTGTGTACAGTTATATTTGCACATTGTCTGTGATGTGATATATGTATGACTATTTGACAAATTGTATGCATGATTATGTATGAGAAAATACAAGATTACCTTTGATTTATGACTGTATAGATTTGTATGATTGAAACATCACCCGCGGTGTAGTCTCTATTGGTACTTATCACTAACCCCTTGATCCTTTGGGTACGGGCAAGGGAAAGTCACGTTCTTGTTTCTGAATTCCTTAGAATTTGAGGGCATGACAAACTTCTTGTTTGAATTGTATTTATTTCATAAAGTTAGTTCATCATAATTTGTTAAGTGTTAGAGGTTTGGATAAGATCATATGCTAAAGTCATATTCAAAGTAAATGATTTGGTGGTATGATAACATTAGAGACTAGGCAAAGATCTTAAGGATCCTCTCACATGCTTTTATCCCTTTTATTGTCTTTAGTCTTTCCTCGAACTATTTTACTATGCACAACTCATCAATTCCCCTTGGCATAAGATACTTTGTTCCTTTTACCGCAATAAGTTATAGGGATTTATTTGATGTTCCCAGAAGTGCATTAGTAGTATACACAAAGATTCTAGTTCTTATATGTGTATTTGTTCTTGTTTAGCTGCTCCCTCTAATAGCCTTTTTTGTAGTCAATTTTTCCTAGATATGTGTCATAGTTTTCAGCTGATTTTCTATTTCTTGTTAGGTTTTTCCTAGGCTTAGGTGTCACACCCCGAATTTCAAACTTGCAGAAATCGGTTAGTGAATTTCCATGCCCGCACTCGAAAAGACAAGAGGTCGGTGAAAACACTTAAGAAAGGGCCTTTATCATGAGTGTCGTCCCTACCCGTCTATCATACCATACAACCAAACACATATAACACACAAATAGAAATCTCATTTTAGCAAAGTAGTACATACATTGCTCTTTCCCCATAGGTTTACATTATATTATACGATCCAAACAATACAAACAAATATAATACAAATTAGGTCTCCACCTCTCGGGTGAAACTCCTAGCTCCTATAGGAACCTAGAACAAACAAGACAAACACACAAACAGAGGAGTCAGTAACCACAACTTAATAGGAATCATGTCTCCCCGAACCATCCCAACTCACTCTATCCATATATCTAGTGAAGGCATGTGCTCACGTATTACACCTAACTCAAACAATCACATTATTAGTTATTATCATTTATCACCATTTATCATCCTTTAGCCCCTTAGGCCCCAACTCAAGTCCTCAAATTTATCACAATCCATCACATAGCCTCATAGGCCCTAACACAAACCAAGCCTCTCAGGCGCCATTAACTTACCATGCTTCTCAGGCACCATCAACTTAATCTTATAGGCTTGTACCACAACTAACCTCACATGCGTATCCTATACAACTTAAAACATCAAATAAACCATTGCATTAAACGATTATACCTAGCATGCTCACACATATATCACATAGGACATTTCATGCCTATATCCATATACCATATCATCTCATGCCTCAAATCATGGCAAAGCATCTCATGCTCCAAACATATCATGGCATCACATGCAACACTCAACTCATATCATGGCATACTCAAAGCACCTCATGCATCAATGAAAACATCACATGGCACAATTCATGGCATAATATCTCAAGACATCTCATGCATCAAATAAGGCAACCCATCACATAAACATGACATCACATGCAGTAATTAAAACAAATCATGGCATTACATGCATATCCCAAATATTATAAACACACCCCCATAACTCAACACATTACATGATCAAATGGAATACACCCATAGACTCCCGCCCCAAAATACGCACTTAAGGCCACTTAGGCATATTTAGGACCCCCTTGGGACTCAACCCAGGCCAAATGGTACTCAAAATAAAGCAAAGAAGCTCAACACATAGGACCGGTGACAACAATTGCGGTGCTATTGCAAGTATACAAATTAAGTAATATAGAGTAGTAAAATATCCTGAAAATTATCGTCCCACAGAGAATAGTTTTAAACTAGGGAGATAAACATTGAAACAATACTTATACCTATTTATCTAGAAAGATCAAATGTTTAGGATTTTTTTTATAATTGAATTTAAAATTTAATGAATCCTGACAAAATCACAAGCAAGTTTTAAGATGGAAAAATTCAAATAAGAGAATTCTAGGGGTTCGATTTCACTAGCCTTTCACATGTTAGGTTCTCAAACAAGTTACTATTCTTATGATTTTAATTTTAATGATTATCACTTACCCTCTATCATTTGGTCTATGCAAAAAGGATTAAAACTTTTCTCAAAACCATTTGGTCCATGTGAATTGAGATTTACCAGTAAAGTGATATCAACCAATAAAGATCAATATAAGCTTGATCCACTTCGTAAAGCCCAGTTTAAAATACTAGAATTCACTTTAGATTAAGGCTAATATAAAATTGATTCGTGCATAAAATCAAACACAATCTAAACATGGTATTTTAATCAAAATCAAAATCCAAGAAACTCACAACTAATTGTCAAACCATAACATGCTTAAAGGGGGCTATATCTCTCCCTCATAAAGGAGAGTTTAGCCACACATAATGAAATATAAAATCACATAAACCATGTCCAACAAATTATGTGAAAATAAGAAAAAAAGAATATCCTCAATCTGAGCTCCACCCTCTTCTTTAAATCACAAAAAGTTCCTCCAATCTTTGCTAGAATTTCCTCTCTCTTGATTTTTATAGCTTTTCTCAGACGTTTGCCTCCTCCATGGCTTTATACATATTCACTCAAATTAAATTAATACAGTCATAACAAGTGTATTTCCCTTTCTAACCTTGATTAAAGAGTACAAGTTCGTACTTAAGCTAAATAATGTCGTTTTAGAGCAAAATAAGAGTACATGTGTCCATGAATTTGTCGATGATAACTAATTATTGTTCAACACGTGCAAGAACAAAAGTGTCTCAAGATAATATTTCCTACAATTCCCCTTGAGCACATGTCAGAAAATGCACAAATAGTGGACATGTGCATGTATTTTTATGACACGTGCATGAACCAAAGTTGCTTGAACTATCAATAGCTTCATTTATTATCATGCACGTGTCAGTGAACGTGGCAGGACTGAACATGTGCATGACCTTCTCTGGGACATGCATGTTAAAAGTGCTTCATACTTGCTTCTTGACTTCTTTGGCTACCATGCTCATTTTAGTTTTGAATTCCTTAGCTTTCTTTTCCTAGAAAAAACTACAAAACAATGCAAAACCCACAAATCTACTCAAGCATAATATATCTTATACTAAAGCATAATATATACCAAAAACACACACTCAAGCATAAAAAGAGATATAAAATGGGAGATAATACATACATAAACCTAATACATAAATTTTACATGTCAAAATCTCCCACACTTAAACATTGCTCGCCCTCGAGCAATAAAGAAAAATAAAATAAATTCAAACAATCAAGCAAAAGAGTGAAAAATAAGAAAATGGAAAATAAAATAGCAGAATCCATGTTAAAGGTTTAAAAGTACCCATAACCATCAAGCATACACATGATTTAAGTAATATAGACTATATCACTTCATACAGCCTCATTCCCACTTAATCCAACAACTATATGGTGTCAGTTGCGTGACCATCTCTCGCAAAGCTTCAACAAAAGCAATCGAGGTTTCACTGAAATCCCAGGAAGTGCATCCTTGGAGAAAAGCAATGATAAAATAACAAACAAAGGCTCCACAATTACCGCTATCAAGTTGTTGTAGGACGTTTAATTCATTTCATGTCTGGAAAGATATCCTGGTGTGAACTAAACCCAGATAAGACATTGCACTCTTTAAATGGCAAATAAGTCCCTTGTTTAAATCTTTTTCACATGTGGGAAACCCATAGCCCTGATAGGAATCATACAACCATATAACATAACCAAGCAGATTGATATGAAGCAGCACAAAATGATTAAGGATGTGTACTGGAATAAGCACAGAATACATATTAGACCAAGGCCAAATCCTATCGTGCCCACCACGTATTTGAGCTCTCGAGGCCGATATATAGATTGGGGCAGAGGCAATCATACAAGGGAGAACTTCAGTTTCAACTGCCATCGAATAACAACGCACTCACTGATGACCACATGCCTTAAGGTGAAACCAAATGATCAATATCAACAATGGATATCCACTCAGGGGTAACAATGCGGCATAGGGTATCTGGGGTTAAAATATCAGGTGAACCTATTGGGCGTCTCAGCATGCTAGAGGCAAAGACATACTCATAATAAGCTGCACAAGCTAAAAAACTCTCCATTTCCAGGTTCAATTGAAGATTAAGCTACTGGCTAAGGCTGTCACTAAGAGGTGTTTGAGATGAAGATGCGCGTGCCTTAGCTGAATAAGGGGGAGCCTAAATGTTTAATGGGACAACAGGAGTGTCATCCCAAGCTGTAGTAGTAAACTATTCGGTCTCTTCAGCAACTGAAGTAGCTATCAGACAAAATGGATCTTTCGGCACTGGTGAGGAATATTTATATATAGAAGCTTGATGTAAAGGTGAGGACATCATAGGGGGTGACTGTATATCAATAGGAGGAGTGACTAAACGGGGTCAGGCTTTTCACCTGTATGGCACTTGGTCACCCTGGTGGATGTTCCGAGTAAGCCATACCGATCGGGACACACGTAGACTGGTTTCGCCCTGCCTTGGGATCATCAGGAGAACAGCTTCAGTTCTCGACTAGTTTGTGTAGGGATAGACAAGTTCCGTTTTCAACGTCAAGTCCGAGACTAGCGGCGTACTCCCCGCATTTAACCGGGCCGATACGTCTAAACTCCGAAGGGGCTCTATCAATCTCTCATACGAACTGCCGTGGAGCCTACTCCGTCTGCACCAGCTATGCTTTCCGCCTTGACCCTCCACAAGTAGTGTGCACTTGTGCCTCAGGGAGATGCCCACCAGCACCATACTGTTCGGGGCATAACATCATCC
Source organism: Taxillus chinensis (assembly GCA_023512835.1). Taxonomy (NCBI): domain Eukaryota; kingdom Viridiplantae; phylum Streptophyta; class Magnoliopsida; order Santalales; family Loranthaceae; genus Taxillus; species Taxillus chinensis. The sequence goes on along the minus strand of CM042092.1, from coordinate 23,897,943 downwards.
CCCACTTGATTTCGCAATGTCCTCATTACGTCCAGCTGAGTTCGGAGGAACCAAGATCGTTTGGCATGCTCCTTTCGACTCTTGCGGTGTCACTTTGTCCCATCCTCGGGTACTCCACCTTGGCTCGACAACCAATAACTTTGGTGGATACGATGCGGGCAAGACCTTCACCTGGTCGACCCTCATTTTTTAGGGGCTCCCTCCCAATGTGGGATTAGGGACCACACATATCTCTCACAAGAGTACTTCGGCGAGCTTTCTGGAAACGGGTCGCAGTTGCACCTTGTTTTCGATCAATCATAGGCGGTAGTGCATCCCTCATATTGCTAGTGATTTAATGATGCGCATAAGCCCATAATACGATATATTTGTCTGAAGCCATTAACGCTCCATATTGCCCCCGAAAATTAAGAATAACTTCCATATGAATATTATGATATGCATAAGAAGCTCTCAGGGAATATAGGAGAGCCATTAGTTCCTTATCTATCTCAGCGGCAGCAAATGACTACCCTTTAAATTAGTTAGCAATGAAGGCAACATGAATAGATCGCCGTAAGATGGTGTGGATTTCTCCCCCTTAGATGTTATGGGAGCCCATCTAGCCTATTTCCCCTTTAGGTCAGAACCCACATGTCCATCCTCTGAAAATTTTCTCAGTATAAAATTCGGAGGGTAAGAACTACCCTTGCACACCCTAAACACATAAGGATGTTGATATCTGATGATGTGTGTTAACAGCCTACCAAATCCACTTTGGGTGAAGTATTTGACCCAATGCATAAAAATCATAGACGCCCAATCTACGTGCATTCCTTGGTCAATACTATACATACATTTCATATGTTCTGTTGGGATACCATTAGTTCCTTTTTGCCGAGATAGTAAACATTTACCCACAATATGTGCTGATAACTGATATCTACCATTGAAATCATTTTTTTGTATATTGTGTTATCCTCTCATCTTGAAAAGTGTCACCCATCACCCTAGCTAGATGGTGAACTGAATATTCAGGGAATTGATGGCGTGCTTCTGGAAGATAAAAAAAATCATGGATTATGTAAATCGAAATAGAAACCTCTAGGCCCCGAACCTCACCAAAAATTAGTGTTTCATCCTCATCCACCTCTGCCGTGCTGTAAAATTCTGTCATCTAGTCCATCAACAATGGGCACAAATTAGCAATTACCTAATGTAAACCAAGTATTTCAAGCCTTCCTAGCATCTGATGTGTCCATGGATAAGTTGTACACGCTAAAGCACCCCAATCAAAAACGTGGCTAGTATAGACATCACTTTCATCAATCTCATCCGTGAGAGGAGAGGCAGGGCCAGATTGTCGAGTCCTTACCACATGTTGACTAAAGCAAAGAGTAAAAATCAGACTACTAGCTAGATTTAGACCGAAAAGTGCAGCTTAGGGCTAGAGATTAAAGGAATAAGATAGAAATTAGTGCGGCTATGAGTTCCCCCAATTTGATTCCAAATGCCCTATCTTGGCCGCCCACATGTCGTGGTGGAGAATAAAACATGCACGGGCCGTGCAGCTGGAATCCATCATTTAAAGCTTACAAATGTACAGACATGGTTTTAAGCATGCATATGTTAGGAGTGGACACATTTACTAGACACGTTCACTGTGATTCTCCTTTAGGTTTACTTCAGAGACCATACCAACCAATTTTGAGTCAGCACGTGTCCAGATTTTTACATGTAGATTGGACACGTTCACTATTTTCTCCCTGTGTATTGACTTGATAAGTTATATTGGCCAGTCCTAAGTTTAACGTGTCAGGAATTGGGCACATTCACTGGACATGTTCACCTCTATCTGAACTATAATAGCATAATTGTCATGCCCCCAAATTCTGAAAATGACAGAACTAGGAATGCAACTTCCTCATGCCCACACTCCAAGGGTTGAGGGGTTGATGTTTGATCTTATCCTGTACAATACTATAAAGGGTAGGATTATACTTCTCAATGAAAACCAACACAAAAGTCAATCTAATAATGAATCATAATAATACATGTATCTTCCATAAATATCCAACACCATAGAACCAACCAATACAAGTTACTACCAATATAATCATACAACTGCCACGGTCCCAAGTTCGTCGAATAAAATAATAAATTAGTAAACAATTCCATAGAACAAATCCTACACTTAAGATGTCCCGACCTGCTCCGCTATGGCTCCACTAGTTACTCCCTATAACTTGTACGAAATATAAATAAAGTAGGGTGAACACGAATACCCAGTAGGTGATCCCCATCTCTAGTATCCTATTACATAAATTCATAGGTCTATATGATCAGTGTATGCTTGTGCCAGTGGTGTTATATCACATCAGAGTTAAATTATATTAAATCATAAGATAAGACATCTCATCATAATACAGTCATAATGGTTCACACCGGTAATTCATCCATTCATAGGATTCCCGCTATCGACTCCAAGAATCCCAGTCACTACCAGCTAGCTATATTTTGGACCTGCGGTGTCCCTAACGATAACCTACCATATATAGGACCTAAGTTAATCTACCACATAGAGGACCTATGACCTCTTGCCAGCCTTATGTGGGACCCGTGGTTAACCCAACCAATTCCACCACCAATCCACATGCAACAAACAAATAATAATTTCAATAACCAATATTATATCATGTAGTTTATTTAAATCGTTAAACCAATAATAACATGCCACAAATGATAATTTAAATCACTAAACTGATAATAATTAACAAATCCAATGATATTATTTAATTAAATTAATCAATTCAAATCTAGATAATATTTAAAATAACAAACAATATTAAGTCCAATCATTATTCATATTATTAAACTAATAATATCAAGCCCAAATAATATTTATATCATTAAACTAATAATATAAAGCCCAAATAATATTTATATCATTAAACTAATAATATCAAGCTCAAATAATATTTATATCATTAAACCATAATATCATTTTTTTTGACATTATCATTAGAATGGTATCAATTAATATATTACTTTACTACTAAACCAAATTAAATTTGATTTATCTATCTCGGTAAATCTAATACAATAAATCAGAACTTATATATACATAAAACATATCTATTATATTATATTATATTATATATATATATATATAATATCAAAACATGTATATGAATTTGACATGCATGATTTGTGCATGTCCTACCACGAAAACATGCTTTGCATGGCATTTGGGTTGTACAGGTTGGAACAAAGAATTGCATGAATGCAGATAGCGATTTGACCGAGAGGAAAGAGGGTGGGTGAGGAGTCGTAAATATATATATATATATATATATATATATATATATATATATATATATATATATATATTTTTAGTTTTAGATTTCGACAATCGCCCGGACAATGCAATGCCTGACAAAGCTTTTTCATAGATATAAATTAATAATCCATGCTGATCATTTTTTTTCCTATTGCAGATGCGCGGCCGCAAGTACTCTTCTTTTTTTATTTATCTTTTATATCATGATAAAGTCCAAAGGCCACAATAGCATATTTTGTGGTTGCTGGCGACTTGCATGGTTCGACTGAACCTGAACCCCTTGCACCAGTCGACTGTAACTCCATTGCCATACACCATGAATCCAACATGCATCATGGTATGCCCAACAACGATAACATAATCGAATAATAACAGGAAAATCCAACGGTTCGGATATATATATATATATATATATATATATATATATATATACAAACACGGGCAAAGAATATGTTTGTAAATATATTAAACCTAGTCCTCGATCAATATGTTTTCATCTAATAGGATAATATAGGATCAAGAATCATCTACCCGGAAGATTCTAAGGATCAAAAGAACACGTCCTTCAATCCTTTTTTTTTCTACCAGGATCTGCACACGCACAAATGAACGTAGGGTTTCTAACCTAGGCTTCCCTTTTTATACTTATATATATATTATTTAGTGTAATAATAATATTAATAACAATAATAATTCATTATAAAAATTAATTCCAAGTATTAAGGTAATCATATTAATAATACTAACATTATAATACTAATAAAGTCCCAATATTTAAATACTCGTATTAATAATAATGATCCCATAATAATAATAAACTCAAATAGATATCCCCAATTCTAATACTATTTATTATAGTAACAACTCAAATATTTAAATAATTATAATAATAATGACGCATAGTAATAAATTCAAAATATTAAAATAATATTAATAATAACTCAAATGCTCACGTTAAGGTCACGCTGCCGAATAGATTAGTTCAGACTCTATTCGGGCTTAACTTTCAACCTCACACAGGTATGGGTCTTTACAATAATATTATAGCATTGCGTACAGTAGCACTAGAACGTGTTATGGTTTTTGTAGAAAGGCACTTCAATATGTGTTTGTGTGGATCCATGCCAGAGGCGTCTTTATGCATCCTAAGCTTTTAATTGATGTTTTCCTTGAATGAGTCCTATATAGTGGCATAAGTGGAATTCTTTTCCAGCTAGAACACAAATAGAATATGTAACATAATAAGTAAGATAACATATAACTTAAGCAAAAGAGGATATCTAATGGGTTGCCTCCTATTCAACGCTTGTTTAAAGTTACGAGCTTGACCTTCTTTTCGTTATGCATGCAATAGTAAAAAAAGGCGATCTAGCACCTTGATCTCTTTAGTCTCATAGTAAGGTTGAGTCTTTGGCCATTGACTTTCAATACCACACCTGCTCCAAATTCAATCTCCACCCCTCCATAAGGAAATACCATTCGTACGAGTGTGTGGTCCCATCCAATTGGATTTGAGCTTCTTAAGAAATAATTTCAGTCGAAAATTAAATAATAACACTTTCTGTCCGTGCTAAAAAGTATGTGGAAGAATTTTGCTATCATGTCATGCTTTATTTTTCTCCTTATATAGCTTAGCATTTTTGTAAGCCTCCATCTAGAACTCATCAAGCTCATTTAACTATAAAAGTCTCTCCTCTCCAGCTATAGTTGGATGTAAGTTCAACTTCTTTATAGCACAATACGCACGGTGCTCCAATTCAATTGGCAGGTGACATGTTTTACCAAACACCAAGCAATACAGAGACATTCTAGTTGGTGTTTTTAAGGCTGTACAATAAGTCCATAATGCATCATCTAATTTCAAAGCCCAATCCTTCCTGTTTGATCCCACTGTCTTCTCCAAAATTTGTTTGATCTCTCGATTAGAAACCTCTGCTTGACCATTAGCCGGGGACAATGAGCTAAAGATTTCCTATGTTGCACTCCATATTTCTTTAGCAAGCTAGCAAACAGTTTATTGTAGAAATGACTTCTCTTATCACTGATAATTGCTCTTGGTGTCCTGAATGTAGTGAAGATATTTTTATAAAGAAAAGAGATAACAATTCGAGCATCATTTGTTATAGTTGCTATAACTTTCACCCACTTAAACATATAATCCATAACAACCAGGTATATAAGAAAAACCATATGAGATAAGGAATGGACCCATAGAGTCAATCCCCCATAGGGGTGTAAAACGGGCTTAAGCCCGCGAGCCAAGCCCGCGGGCTTGCAGGCTTAGACCGGGCCGGGCCAATCAAAGCTCGGTCCGTTTAAAATGCGGGCCTAAACAGGTTGGCTCGTCTAGGCCTGGCCCGTGCGGGTTACGGGCTGGTCCGCGGGCTTTTTTAAATTTTAAATTTTATTTTTTATTCCTAAATATCTTAAAATTTAATATATATATATATATATATTATTTTAATTGAGTAATTAGATTTTATATATGAATAATTATAAAACAAAATTGAAATAATATTGGTTTGATAAAATTATATTGATTAATTTTACAGGTTGGGTTGCATGCCTTGCATGGCATTTGGGTTGTACAGGTTGGAACAAAGAATTGCATGAATGCAGATAGCGATTTGACCGAGAGGAAAGAGGGTGGGTGAGGAGTCGTAAATATATATATATATATATATATATATATATATATATATATATGTATATACACGAACATGTAATGACGAGACCACTATTATAACACCCAAGCTTTTATATATATATATATATATATATATAAGGATTTCTGTCAATCGCCCGGACAATGCAATGCTTGACAAAGCTTTTTCATAGATATAAATTAATAATTCATGCTGATCATTTTTTTTCCTATTGCAGATGCGCGGCTGCAAGTACTCCTCTTTTTTTATTTATCTTTTATATCATGATAAAGTCCAAAGGCCACAATAGCATATTTTGTGGCTGCTGGCGACCTGCATGGTTCGACTGAACCTGAACCCCTTGCACCAGTCAACTGCAACTCCATTGCCATACACCATGAATCCAACATGCATCATGGTATGCCCAACAACGATAACATAATCGAATAATAACAGGAAAATCCAACGGTTCGGATATATATATATATATATATATATATATATATATATATATATATATATATATATATATATAACACGGGCAAAGAATATGTTTGTAAATATATTAAACCTAGTCCTCGATCAATATGTTTTCATCTAATAGGATAATATAGGATCAAGAATCATCTACCCGGAAGATTCTAAGGATCAAAAGAACACGTCCTTCAATCCTTTTTTTTTTACCAGGATCTGCACACGCACAAATGAACGTAGGGTTTCTAACCTAGGCTTCCCTTTTTATACTTATATATATATTATTTAGTGTAATAATAATATTAATAACAATAATAATTCATTATAAAAATTAATTCCAAGTATTAAGGTAATCATATTAATAATACTAACATTATAATACTAATAAAGTCCCAATATTTAAATACTCGTATTAATAATAATGATCCCATAATAATAATAAACTCAAATAGATATCCCCAATTCTAATACTATTTATTATAGTAACAACTCAAATATTTAAATAATTATAATAATAATGACGCATAGTAATAAATTCAAAATATTAAAATAATATTAATAATAACTCAAATGCTCACGTTAAGGTCACCGTGCGAATAGATTAGTTCGACTCTATTCGGGCTTAACTTTCAACCTCACACAGGTATGGGTCTTTACAATAATATTATAGCATTGCGTACAGTAGCACTAGAACGTGTTATGGTTTTTGTAGAAAGGCACTTCAATATGTGTTTGTGTGGATCCATGCCAGAGGCGTCTTTATGCATCCTAAGCTTTTAATTGATGTTTTCCTTGAATGAGTCCTATATAGTGGCATAAGTGGAATTCTTTTCCAGCTAGAACACAAATAGAATATGTAACATAATAAGTAAGATAACATATAACTTAAGCAAAAGAGGATATCTAATGGGTTGCCTCCTATTCAACGCTTGTTTAAAGTTACGAGCTTGACCTTCTTTTCGTTATGCATGCAATAGTAAAAAAAGGCGATCTAGCACCTTGATCTCTTTAGTCTCATAGTAAGGTTGAGTCTTTGGCCATTGACTTTCAATACCACACCTGCTCCAAATTCAATCTCCACCCCTCCATAAGGAAATACCATTCGTACAGTGTGTGGTCCCATCCAATTGGATTTGAGCTTCTTAAGAAATAATTTCAGTCGAAAATTAAATAATAACACTTTCTGTCCGTGCTAAAAAGTATGTGGAAGAATTTTGCTATCATGTCATGCTTTATTTTTCTCCTTATATAGCTTAGCATTTTTGTAAGCCTCCATCTAGAACTCATCAAGCTCATTTAACTATAAAAGTCTCTCCTCTCCAGCTATAGTTGGATGTAAGTTCAACTTCTTTATAGCACAATACGCACGGTGCTCCAATTCAATTGGCAGGTGACATGTTTTACCAAACACCAAGCAATACAGAGACATTCTAGTTGGTGTTTTTAAGGCTGTACAATAAGTCCATAATGCATCATCTAATTTCAAAGCCCAATCCTTCCTGTTTGATCCCACTGTCTTCTCCAAAATTTGTTTGATCTCTCGATTAGAAACCTCTGCTTGACCATTAGCCTGGGGACAATGAGCTAAAGATTTCCTATGTTGCACTCCATATTTCTTTAGCAAGCTAGCAAACAGTTTATTGTAGAAATGACTTCTCTTATCACTGATAATTGCTCTTGGTGTCCTGAATGTAGTGAAGATATTTTTATAAAGAAAAGAGATAACAATTCGAGCATCATTTGTTATAGTTGCTATAACTTTCACCCACTTAAACATATAATCCATAACAACCAGTATATAAGAAAAACCATATGAGATAAGGAATGGACCCATAGAGTCAATCCCCCATAGGGGTGTAAAACGGGCTTAAGCCCGCGAGCCAAGCCTGCGGGCTTGCAGGCTTAGACCGGGCTGGGCCAATCAAAGCTCGGTCCGTTTAAAATGCGGGCCTAAACAGGTTGGCTCGTCTAGGCCTGGCCCGTGCGGGTTACGGGCTGGTCCGCGGGCTTTTTTAAATTTTAAATTTTATTTTTTATTCCTAAATATCTTAAAATTTAATATATATATATATATATATATTTTAATTGAGTAATTAGATTTTATATATGAATAATTATAAAACAAAATTGAAATAATATTGGTTTGATAAAATTATATTGATTAATTTTAGATTTAAAATCAAAAATCAAAAAATCAAAAAATACGGGTTGGCCCCCGCGGATCGCTGCGGGCCGGGTCGGGCCGAGCTGGCCCGTTTTACACCCTAATCCCCCACAAATCAAATAATTCAACTTCAAGAACTCCAATTTGTTGCATCTCTTGATGCCTAGTAATTTCACCCATACGCTGGCATCGATCATATGCCTTTACAAATATATATGCGTCCTTAAAAAGTGTTGGCCAATAAAAACCACTTTGTAGAATCTTAGCAGCTGTCCTTTGAATTCCAAAGTGACCAGCATATGGAGAAGCATGACAGAGTTTGAGAATGGCTAGTACTTCTGTCTCTGGAATACACCGATAAACTACTTGATTAGCACATCTCTTATACAGAATTTTTTCCTCCCATATATAAGGTTGAACCTCATGTAGAAATCATTTCTGCTGCTGGTATGTAAAATTTGATGGCATAATTTGACAGGCATGGAAATTAGCAATGTCAGCGAACTAAGGTTTAGTTACTTCACAAGATAATAATTGCTCATCAGGGAAGGATGCTTGAATGTCAAGCTCCTTAATTCCGTCACCATTAACTTCCAGTCTCGATAAGTGATCTGTAACTCCATTTGATGTTCCCTTCATGTCTCTTATCTCTATGTCAAACTCTTGAAGTAGAAGAATGCATCTGATAAGTCTTGGTTTTGAATCCTTCTTCCCAAAGAGATAGCGAATAGCTGTATGATCAGTATAGACCACTACCTTTGTGCCAAATAAGTATGGTCTAAATTTATTGCAAACAAATACCACAACCAATAACTCTTTTGTCATAATGTCATTCAACCGAGCATCACATAAAGTTTTGCTAGCATAATAAAATAACAAAGGCCACTTCATAATCTATTGAGAATAGAAAAGGAGTATCTTTTTCCAGTAAGTTACTCAAAGGCTTTGCTATTTTTAAAATATCTTTTATAAATCTTTTGTAAAATCTTGCATGCCCTAGAAAACTTCGAACTGCCTTTACATTCATTGGAGGTGGTAACTTTTCAATGTTGGAAATTTTAGCTCTATCCACTTCCAAACCAGCAGATGATACTTTATGGCCCAAGACTGTAACGCCCCCAAATTTGGACCTCCAAACCGGGTGCGTTAGCGGAAATTAAAAAAATACAAGTTTGATATCAATTTCAAACTATTACTTATTTCATCAAACAAACTATTAATTATTACAAATTCCAATCCAAGATCTCTAAGGTTTAGGGGTTTAGAGACTAAGTGTTCTTAACCTATTATTACATAACAAAGCACACGAGTAAACAAACTTAATAAATCTTTAAAATTTCACACAACTTTATTTCCAAGCACTTCTCGACTCCTTATCCTAGTTTCTCCATTCCTTTAATTACCCAGGGTTGGAAAAGAAATCATAAAAAGGGGTGAGCTTAAATAGCCCAGTAAGGGTAAACATAAGTGGGTAAGAAAAATTATGAAGATATCAAACATAGGAAATACCATATAATATTTGCACATCATACATGATCAACATTTCACAAGGGAATCATAACATAGAAGATTTATGTTTGGACATCGCATCATAACATCATGATCTAGGTTAACTACCCAGATACCATAACATAACATAACATATTATCAGCTGGATTGACACTCTCCAGTGATGTACTTTACCCAATGCATTGGAGGTCTTTCTGGAACCACCCATCATAAACTTACTTTGTCCAAACATAAGAGGTTATAACAACTTTAACATACATAACATGAGGCATATTATAGAATTCCAATAAAATATTCAAGGTTAATAAGGATAACCACGAATATCAAAATGGTTATCTACCCCAATCAATAGCATAGATTACCAAGAGAGATTAAAAAGAGACTAATCTAATCTTCTCAACAATGAAATGGAATTAGAAGAATAAGAAACATAAAACTCTTACAGTAATAATTCCAAATAAAACAAGATAAAGGGGAAGAGAAAAGTGAGAATAAAGAAAAGAAAAACCCTTACAATAATAATGAAATATAGACTATAATGAAAAAGAAAAAGGGGATGAGAAAAAAACCCTTACTATTCACTTGTCGTTCTCCACGTTCTAAACCATGCTTGTAGGGTTGAATATTAATTTGGGTTCCCACTTCTATCGCGGTTCCATCTCCTATTTCGATCCCATGCATCATAAGCCTTAAGTTGTGCAATAACTATGTTATATGCCTTGAGATTTTTTGAATAAGATTTACTTTTTGTATTGGGTGAACGGAAAAGACGTTCGATAAGCTTATTTTTCCTACGCGTCTTCCACCTTAACCATGAGGGAATATTAGACATGGGTTTAAAGGAAAGATCTAGAGGAGATAAGGATGGGGATAGCTGTGAGGTTGAAGCATTAACAACTGGGGTTTCGGAAGAAGAATGGCGATTGTCGGGGGAATTGATTATGGAAGTTGTTCCTTATGATCCTCCGCTATCTAGAACCGTAAAAATAAAAATAAAAATAAAAATAAAAACATAAGTTCATATTCTCATCTTTTCACTTGAATTATAGAATGACAATGTTATGATAAAATACTATAATTTAAAATAATTACACATTTATATATAAATATATATGAGGTGGCAAGGCCAACCATGTATATATATACGAGGTGGTACAACCAATCATATAAATATTATATGTAAGGTGGTAAAACCAACCATATAGATCTACATAATAAATAAGAGAAATTTCAAATTTTCAAAATCTTGAGATTAGCTTTTGTAGAACTTCGACGCTCGGTAAGTTCCAAAAAGAAAAGAGGGTTTGAGTAGAGTATTTGGGGTGTTAAGAGGGCTTAAGGGAGTGTTTTTAGAGGGAATTTCGTGGTGTGGCTTGAGGGATTTGTGCATTAAGAGGAGAGGCAAGACACTCCTTATATAGGCAAGGATGGTGGTAGGTGTATAGTATGAAAGTAGTGTATGAATTTGACTTTGGAATTAAATTAAATTATGTAAAATATATATAATACTTTCTTTTCCTCCTTTTATCCTTTCTTAAAACGTGAGTATCTCCTCCTACCATTTTAAAAATGTTTTAAGACTTTTCAACCTAGAAGGTTCCTTTGGCATCAAAAGTCTACATTGGTGTACTCCCTACTAATTCAATTATAACATTTTTAATTTTATAGTTTTTGACAAACGGCCAATTGTATTGCATTACTAACTCAAATATCTACAAATGGGTATCAATTTTATAATTTTTACATATGTATAACAAAAGTTATTGAATTTTATAGTCATACTAAAATGTTTACCCGTTCATACTGAACCTATGTGTAGTATTTTAACTTCTGGAATTGATTGGCTTCATATTAAATTCTAAACTTTTTACACGTTTTAGCTAAGTCATAAATGAACAAATGGGATTTGGTTTCATGGCAATTGGATCTGTATAATTCAAGTTATGGATTTTTGAATGAGACCTCCAGAATCTACCTCATTCAATTTTTTTGGGCCTTACCTATGTTTTATACTTTTGGTAAAGTTAAGGCTTGTAATACTTACTTACCCATAGTAATTTGGTTTAAGAAACTAAATGACATAATATATAGCATCTAAACTTTTTATGACGTATAAGAAATTATTTTATTTTTATAACGTATTTAATATTTACGCGGATAAAATAATATAATTGCATAATCAATAAACAATAAAGTAAGATAACATTATAGCATAAAATATTATAAACCTAAACATAAACATTAATATCATATTCTATGGCCTTCGTAAAATTTCTTGAATTGTATTAGCATATGTGCATAGGACATGTTGTTCTTCGGCAGTAGAGCTGCACAACCCTTCGGCTAACATTATCGTGGTTGTTGCACGAATAACCTCAAACTTCTCCCTGTGTCTCGTTGCATTATATTGCAGCCATTGGACACGAGCATTTATCTCATCTACAGCAAAGCATAGCTTTGTAACTTCAAGTTGTATTGCTCGCCGATCTTCATCTCGTACATTATTCTCGGATGGCGGTACTTGAGAACTTGATGACATAACTCTTATTATTCTTCTTCTTACTTCTATAAAATCTCATACTCATACCTATTTATGGAAGTCCAAACGAATACTATTCATAACAGCTAGTTACTATTCTAACGGCTACTTACTAGTCACATGCTATTTGAATGACTATATTGTGTGCTTATTTTTATTGTGATAATATCTAAAATATCCTTTCTAACTATTATTAACAATGACATTATTATTATTTTATTATTATTACTCTTTAAGGAAGAACTTAAATAGCTAAAAAATTTACGGGTCTTACGAAGACAATCCCCTCCTTGACCATGAAGTGACACTTCTCGGAATTTAGAAGGAAGTGCTTTTCCTCGTATATCTGTAAAACCATAATCAAAATTTTCAAATAATGCTTAAAAGAGGAACCAAACATTGAGAAATCATCCATAAATACTTCCATCAATTCCTCAACAAGCCCACGAAAGATGGACATCATGCACTGCTGGAATGTAGCCGGTGCACTACATAGACCAAATGGCATTCCCCTAAAAGCATATGTGCCAGAAGGGCACGTAAATGTTGTCTTTTCTTGGTCTGCTAAAGCTATAACTATTTGGTTTTACCCTAAATAGCCATCCAAAAAGCAGTAGTGACTTGCAAGTCTATTAAGCATTCGATCTATGAATGGTAACAGGAAGTGATCCTTTCTTGTGGTTGCATTGAACTTTTCGTAGTCTACACATATTTTCTATCCCGTCACTATTTGTAAAGACCCATATTTGGGTAGGGCTGAGATATAGTCTTTCTATGTTGCTAAAAACATCGGGACAATATTGTGTTCGTCAATGTGAGCATTTTGACTGTAATTGAGCCCAATTTCGGGTCGGGGCCCCGAGTGGCCTGATTGTTGACTTTTCGGGGTTTATTGGTTAACCTTGCATTTGAGCAGTCAATTGGGTTGGAAAATATCTGGATAGGGATGTGCTCGTCATTTTGAGCGTTTTGACTGTACTTGGGCTCAATTTGGAGTTCGTGACCTCGGGAGGTCAATTAATATTTTTGGGATTTATTAATAAAAGAAAATGTAGAAATCATGCAAATTCGTGATGAACCCTAGGAATTGGAGAAAATGGAAATTGAGCATGAAACCTAGATGATTTAGGTTGTTTGGTAGCCTAATATGGCTAGATGATGTTAGAAACCCTTAATAGGGATGAATTGTTGCTTAAAAAAGGAGATTTAACGAGTATAATTGGGTTTTGGGACGAATTGGGGAAGAACGCAGTCGGCAATTCGCGACTGGGGAACTGCTCGAGGCTAGCTTCAATCAACTTCGAGCAGAGTCTCGAGCAGTCTCGAGCGGAGGCCTCGAGCACGGAGCGTCAAGCAGAATGTAACCTCGAGCAGAGTGTCAAGCAGGAGCCTCGAGCAGGGAGCCTCGAGCATGATGCTCGAGCCTAGAGTGTCGAGCAGCATCGAGCAGAGCGTCGAGCAAGGTGTCTCGAGCAGGCAGTTTCGAGCAGTTGGACAATGCAGTTCCAGTTTGATTGGACTGGACCATTTACATTGTAAACCATTATGCCTCTCCACATTTACTTAAGTTACAATGTAAATAACGAAATACCCCCATTTGGATTCAAAGAAAAATACTAGAAAAATAAATTCCCACTCCTTCAAAATGTGAAAATTGGGATTTAGTGTAAAATATCGGAAAAATCAAGTTTTTCGTAGAGGTGGATTTTTGGAAAGTGGGGTTAGACATCTCAGAAAAATCCCCAAAAATAAGATTATCATAGTTATGATATGGAGACCCAATGCCGGGACTTTTTATTTCAGGAAAATAACTCCTATGGATATCTCCTTCCTTAGTCAAGGAATGATGATTGATTTGTGAAGACTGGCTTCAGTTATAAAGGGAGTATGGTGAACCTTAATGCTATATTGGTGTTGGTATGTTGGTTTGAGGAATTGGGGCTTGGGCTCTATGACTTGTTGGGTTCTCACCGTGAAGCACAAATGATGCTATGTGGTTGACGGGGCAGGCATATGCGCCGATGGCAGACCTGTGTGGCACTGTGGTTGGGCATATTGCGCTGTGGCCGTGGCAGCCATATGCGCCGATGGCAGGCCTGTGTGGCACTGTGTCCGGGCATATAGCGCTGTGGTATGGCTGAGTGCCCTGAGCTGGGATCCTGTTGAGGATTGTGTTGAGTCGTTGAGCTCGGGAGCCGTTGAGCTCGTGGAGCTAGGGCTGAGTGCCCTGAGCTGGGATCCTGTTGAGGATCATGGACAAGCTGTCCTGTGTGGGCAGGTTGAGTCCTGATGTTGCGCACACTACACGGTGCACAAGTACACTGAGCATATAGTATAGACTTGTATGTTTGCATGATGTGGAGTTTTGGGGTCACCTACTGAGCTTGTCGCTCATCCCTACTTGTTGTTTACCTTTTTCAGGTGTGACTCGAGACTAGTGGAGGACTTTCTTCCAGGAGGACGTGCCCACTACTCTGATGTATGATACATTGTTGTATTCTGTATTATTGTGTCTTGTATCCCGGACATGGGTCTGTGGACAATTGTATTTGCATATTGTTTGTGGTGTGATGTCTGTATGACTGTTTGACTTATTGTATGCATGATGATTTATGGAAAAGTACAGGATTACCCTTGATGTATGATCAGACGGGGTTGCATGATTGAGACAAAGACCCGCGGGTAGTCTCTATTGGTGCAAATACCAACCCCTTGACCTTTTGGGTACGGGTAAGGGGAAGTCATGTTTCTGGTTCCGGGTTCCCTGGAATTTGGGGCGTGACACTATTTGTGTAAGTATTTGCTCATTGTCTTCATTTCTCACCACTATCATGCCCCCTTTTTTGGGCACAATTTGGACTGGACTGACTCATTGACTATTGGAAATTACAAATATAATGCATGAATCAAGCCATTTCAAAACCTCTTTTCTTATAACTTCCTTTATAGCTGGGTTTAGTCTTCTTTGGTGCTCCACACTTGGCTTGTACTCATCTTCCATGAGAATCTTGTGCATACATATGGTAGGCTAATACCATTTATATCATCAAGAGTACAACCAAGTGCTCCTTTATGATTTCTAAGAACTTGTAACAACCGATCTTCTTTTAATCAAGTAGCCTCGCAGC
Source organism: Taxillus chinensis (assembly GCA_023512835.1). NCBI lineage: Eukaryota > Viridiplantae > Streptophyta > Magnoliopsida > Santalales > Loranthaceae > Taxillus > Taxillus chinensis. The sequence continues at coordinate 23,882,165 of CM042092.1, read as the reverse complement.
AACAATAATCACCAAAAAATTATTAGTCTTATCCAAAAACTCATATTTATAATGCTTTAGTAACTGCTTAACCTCTAGTGGTGGCTATTTTTCTTTTAGTGTAACAACTTCATTTAATTCTTCATAGATTAATTCTTGTACTATGTCAGACACATCATCACATTGCCGCAATTGCAAGTCTAGATCATTTGTTATCACAAAGCTCATAATAAAAATTCATCAATGCAATTGGCTACTAAATCGAGCCAATAACACATGGACACTTCCTCCTATGGGTAAGACATGGACTTTGCTATAGTGAACACTAATTTTTCTTCATCCATTCGTAAAGTCAGAGATCTAAGCTGAATATCAATTAATGCACGTCTAGTGCGCAAGAATGGTCACCCAAGAATAAGTTGAATACCTCTATCTTCTTCCATATCTAATATAACAAAGTTAACCGGAAATATAAAGTCATCAACTTTTACCAAAATATCTTCAAGAGTTCCTTCAGATATCCTCGTTGACTTGTCTGCCAGTTAAAGAGAAATAGATGTGGGCTTTATTCTTTGCAGGCCCAATCTCTTGTAAATGATTAACGACATCAAGTTGATACTAGCACCGAGGTCGCATAAAGCTCTCTCAAACTTAGAACCTCCAATTATGCATGGAAGGGTAAAACTCCCTGGATCTGACAGCTTAGAAGGCAATTTCCTCTGCAAAACAGCACTGCAATGATGGGTTAATGCTACTGTCTCATGGTCTTCATGTCTTCTTTTGGTAGAAACCATATCTTTCAAAAACTTCACATAATGAGGCATTTGCTCCAATGTCTTAGTCAATAGTATATTAATTTCTAACCTTTTAAACCTTTCCATAAATTTGGAGTACTTAGCTTCATCTTTCTTCTTTTTCAATTGTAGCCTTTGTAGATATGGAACCAGCATCTTAATCAATGGTGGCTTCTCAGCAAACTTTATCTTTGGTTGAAATTCTTCCTTCTACTTTGAATTATCTTTGTCCTCTTTATCGTGGTCTAAATCTTAACTCTCTCGAGTAGCCTTCTTTTCTTCTTGTATAGATTGTTTTACCGACTTGGCTTTTTTTTCTATCCCCTTTCCACTACGGAGGGTGATTACCTTACACTGTTCTTTGGGATTCACTTCAGTATTACTTGGAAAAATACCTTTCTATTGTGAATTGACAGAATCAATAATTTGACCCATCTGTAGTTGCATCATCTTCATAGTTGTACCCAAATCTCGTACAGAGGTAGTAATATCATTTAATTTTAATTCATCTTTTTGAAACCGAGCCTCTATACTCTTTATAAAGCCAGCCAATATACTTTTTATATGTTCTTCTTTCTCTTTCTCTTTCTCTTTTTCTTTCTGTTGGTTAAAAATAGGTTGTGGTTGATTTGGAACTTGAGGATTTAGAACATTCTTCTGATTGGACCAAGAAAAGTTTTCATGAAACCTATTATTTGGTTGGTAATATTTTGGAATAGGTTGACTTTGTTGTTTTTGTTGGTAATTTTGATTTTGATTTTGAGCTTGATAAAAGCCCCTATCACCAACATATTGCACCTGCTCTTTAACAGCTTCATTTGTCGTCTCTTGCTTGTTGGAATTACCAAATTCTTGTCCATTAACTCTAACGACTAATATGGACATCTGCTTGGTTCATTCACATCTGACATTGGATCAGTAGTCTGTATCTCAGCTACTTTCTGATAACGTGCATTTATGCCGTTATTTTATAGCCTATTTAGGGTATCAAAGAGCCTGTTTAAAGCCTTTTTAGTACCATATTTCATATATATTTGCTCTAACCCCAAGAAAGACACTACTTGTGCTGTATATGTGTTTTTGAGCTGTTTTGGGCAAGTTTTTGGATGATTTCTTCTCTAGTCATCAGCTAGACTACTCTATCTCCTAAAAAGGGAGCTTGTGGCAACTTATGATCTCAAAAGGAGGCATTTTGAAGGCTACAAGCGACAAGGCTGCAAGAGGTCTCTTCACACTATTAGTGCGGAACAAACATTTTGATTTATTTGACCACGAAGATGGCCTTAACAATATCACGTGCAGAAGGGAAAGTTGCTTCAAATGATTCCCTTTACCTCCCATAAAAATTTCAGAGCAAAAGGACAACAAAATATTTTGCACGTGATATTGGGATTTGATTTTTTTGACCTAGTAGGAGGCTTCGGATGATCTCACGTGCAGAACAAAAGTTGCTCCAAATGATGTCATCTATCTCTCATAAAAAATTTTAGACCATTTGGAAGTGCCCGTGAAAATGACCTTTTTCACGGGCAAGGATATTTTTGCATGGAAGGCTTCTATCGATGTGATAAAGTCTTGGGTGAAGTTTGAGCAAATGGAGGTGCCCGTGAAAATGACCTTTGTCACGGGCAAGATTATTTTTGCATAGTCACCTTTGTTTTGTTATGCCGATGATTTTTCTCTTCCGGAGCTTGATCAGTTCTCGCTTTGTTTAAGGTGTTTTTAAGGTTTGAATGAAGAATAAGGGTCACTTACCAAAACGACGTCGTTTTAGCACGACCACATTTATAATTAGGACACACCTTTTGTAACCCTAATTTGGCCCACTAAATCCTATAAATAGGGGTCTTTGGAGGCATTGTAAATCATCTTGAGTGGGAGAATCGATCTGAGTTCGAAAAGAGCTATAGCCATTGCTAAAAGATCGGATTGTCCTTGGCAAGGAGTGATTTTGGGCGTGACGCCGGGTCGTTGGAGGCCGGAGTCCTGGTTCATCTTGGGGTCTTCCTTTATTGTCCTGGTACTGTAATCATATTCCTTCTTGTAATTGTTATTGCTTTTGTCATGTTATGGAGTAGTTTTATTAGTCTAGGGGAGCAATGTAGCCCCCAATAAATTGTATTCAGTGGTTATGGTTGTTCAATAAAATAAGAATTCGATTCTTGTTTAATTCACTTGCTTGTATGGAAATACCTAGTTTATGCATAATTAGGTAATCTTAGCCTTTGTCTAGGGTGGAACATTAGTGAATTAGATTTAATATTGCATGATGGACCAAGTCTGCAACTATTAGATTATTTATCTACCTTGATAACTTTTATTCACATGGACCAAATGGGGTAAAAGCCTTAAATCTATCTTAGCATGGACCAAATGTAAGATAGGTAGGAGATAATCAACATAAACATGAACTAGAACATAAATCAAGAACAAGAGCCATAACCAGACTAATACAATCGATTGGGTGGTAAAACATTGTGACCCTAGATCCTTATCACTGAAATTTATCTACCAAAAGCTTGCCAACATTCTGATTTAATCATCTTTCGTTCACATTATTTGTCCAACAAAAATCAATTGTCCGGACATAAAATCAACTTGTTAGCTTAGTGCTTCTTGCTAACAAAATTAGCTACCTCCCTGTGGGTTCGACAACCCGAGTCTTAACACTCCATTTTACTACTTGACCAGTGCACTTGCTGCAAAACCTTCAGACATAATTTATGCGGGTCACTTTCCTTATAGGATATAAGTATCTCTTATTTGGCCAAAGAAAATTATTCTGGGTTATCTCTTCTAACATGTGTAAGGTTGCTTATGGACTTTTTGATAAAAAGGATCCACATGAGTTGCATCTACCATCATATGTGCCTGTCCACCTAATCCCATGTTGAAAGCATGGATGTGATTATAATTAGATAATCCTTTTTGTGCTGTAATTCACCTCACAAGATCTTTGAACCTCTCCCAAGTCTCATGCAAAGACTCTTGATCCATCTGCTTAAACCGGTTCACTTCATTCTTCAATTGAACAATTTTTGCTAGCGAGAAAAATTTAAGAAGGAATTCTTGCTCCATCTCATCCCATGTGGTGATAGCTCCTAATGGCAATGTTTGCAACCATCTTTTAGCATGGTCTCTCAATGAAAACGGAAACAACTTCAGATGAATAGCACTTTCTGGGACTCCATTCATTTTTATTGTATCACACATTTCCAAAAACAATGAGAGATGATTATATGGGTCTTCCATTGTCGTGCCTCCAAAAGAACGTTAGGTGACCATGCCAATTAATGATGGCTACAACTCTAAACTATTAGTAGGCACTGCTTGGCGTTGAATTCTAGAATAGTAGTTCATCACTATTGGTTGTATATAATCTCTTAATGACCATTGCTGCTGTCCCTGAACTTGTTGTTGGCCCGCTACTTCTTGAACAGTCACCTTCGAAAGTCAATTTTCCTCTGTCATTGCTATCTCAGCTACTTCTTCAAAAAAACTACTTTAATGCGTCAAGAATATTGTCAATCTCTTCTGAAATACTTTGTCTTCTTCTCTAACGAAAAGTTCGCTTTGGTTCTAAATCAAATGGTAACAATTCTTCAAAATGAGAATGAGTCATAAACAGGGCCAAATGCCTAAAAAGAAAGGAAAATGAAACAAAACAAAACAACCATGATAAACTCGAACTAAATAGATTCCAAAATCACACAACTACCCCTAATGAGAAAAAAACTGTATATAAATTAAAGCTTTAGTTTAAGCTTGTTTAAGTTATTTCAACGTTATCTCAACAATCCTAATTTTTCTATTTCTCGATAACGGCGCCAAAAACTTGACACAACAATTGCAGTATTATTGCAAGTATACAGATAAAGTAATATAGAGTAGTAAAATACCCTGAAAATTATCGTCCCACAAAGAATAGTTTTAAACTAGGTAGATAAATATTAAAACAATACTTATACATTTATTTAGAAAGATCAAATGCTTAGGATTTTTTTTATAATTGAATTTAAAATTTAATGAATCCTAACAAAATCACAAGCAAGTTTTAAGATGAAAAAATTCAGATAAGAGAATTCTAGGGGTTCTATTTCACTACCCTTTTACATGTTACGTTCTTAAACAAGTTGTTATTCTTATGATTTTAATTTTAATGGTTATAACTTACCCTCTACCATTTGGTCCATGCGAAGAGGATTAAAACTTATCTCAAAACCATTTGATCCATGTGAATTAAGATTTACAAATAAAGTGATATCAACCAATCAAGATCAATACAAACTTGGTCAACTTCATAAAGCCTCAATTTAAAATACCAGAATCCGCCTTAGACTAAGGCTAATATAAAATTAATTCATGCATAAAATCAAACACAATCTAAGTATGATATTTTAATCAAAATCAAAATCTAAGAAACTCACATCTCATTGTCAAACCATAACATGCTTAAAGGGGATTATATCTCTCCCCCAGAAAAGAGAGTTTAGCTCCACCCTCTTCTTCAAATCGCAAAAACTTCCTCCAATCTCTGTTAGAACTTCCTCTCTCTTGGCTTTTCTAGATTTTCTCACCTGTTTGCCTCCTCCATGGCTTTATACATATTCACTCAAATTAACCTAATGTAGTCATGACAAGTGTATTCCCCTTTCTAATCTTAATTAAAAAGTATAAGTTCATACTTAAGCTAAATAGCGTCGTTTGGGAGCAGAATAGGGGGCATGTGTTCATGAATTTGTCAATAATAACCAATTATTTTTTAACACGTGCAAGAACAAAAGTGTCTCAAGATAATATTTCCTATAACTCCCCTTGAGTACGTGTCAGAAAATGCACTAATAATGGACCCGTGCATGTATTTTTGTAACACGTGCATGAACCAAAGTTGCTTAAACTATCAATGGCTTCAGTTATCATGCACGTGGCAGGACTGGACACATGCATGACCTTCTCTGGGATGTGCATATTGAAAGTGCTTCATACTTTCTTCTTGACTTCTTTAGCTACCATGTTCATCCTAGCTTTGAATTTCTTAGCTTCCTTTTCCTAAAAAAGCTGCAAAACAATGCAAAACACACATTTATACATAATATATCTTAAACTAATACCAAAAACACACACTCAAGTATAAAAAAAGATACAAAATGGGAGATAATACATACATAAACCTAGTACATAAATTTCACATGTCAACTGGCCGCAACGGACCTTATCCCAGCTGCGGCAAATAAATACTACAACATCGTCCAAAGCATCACGTCGGCCACAGCGGAGCCCTTGTAATAGTCCAAGCCACTTGAAGCCTGATATTATTTCACTTTGGGCCACTACCCGTATGGATTTTGTTCTTGGTAGTATCCACTTATACCCTAAAATGTGTAATTCAAAGTGGCACAATGGTCCACTAGCACGATACTATCCCCTTTGGAAACAGGCTACAAGCTCCATGCCTAGCCCCTTAGCCCCCTCAGGGTTTTTAAATGCATCTTGTTAGAATGGTATACACGCCCTAGTTATGAGGCGCGCATCGTTTTCCCCTCAATCCAATATGGGACTTCTAGAATAATGGACTCCACAATCCATCCCCCTTAGGAGGTCCATATTGTAACGCCCCCAAATTCAGGACCTCCAAACCGGGTGCGTTAGCGGAAATTAAATATATAAATTTTAGACTATTACTTATTTCTTCAAACAAACCAGTAATTATTACAAATTTCAATCCAAGATCTTTAAGGTTTAGGGTTTAGAGACTAAGTGTCATTAACCCATTATTACATAACAAGCACACGAGCAATCAAACTTATAAATCTTTAAAATTCCACACAACTTTATTTCCAAGTACTTCTCGACTTGTTATCTTAATTTCTCCCTTCCTTTAATTACCTGGGGTTGGAAAAGAAATCATAACAAGGGTGAGCTCAAATAGCCCAGTAAGGGTAAACATAAGTGGGCAAGGAAAATCATAAATATATCGAACATAAGAAATACCATAAAAGATTTCATAACATTTGCACATTATATGTGATCAACATTTCACAAGGGAATCATAACATCATGATCCAGGTTAACTACCCAGATACCATATCATAATATAACATATTATCAGCTGGATTGACACTCTCCAGTGATGTTCTTTACCCAATGCATTGGAGGTCTTTCTGGAACCACCCATCATAAACTTACTTTGTCCAAACATAAGAGGTTATAACAACTTTAACATACATAACATGAGCCATATCATAGAATTCCAATAAAACATTCAAGGTTAACAAGGATAACCACGAATATCAAAATGGTTATCTACCCCAATCAATAGCATAGATTATCAAGAGAGAGATTAAAAAGAGACTAATGTTTTCAACAATAAATTGAAATTAGAAGAATAAGAAACATAAAACTCTTACAATAATAATTCCAAATAAAACAAGATAAAGAGGAAGTAAAAAGAGAGAAAAAGAAAAGAAAAACCCTTACGATCCGTTTATCGTTCTCCGCGTCCTAAACCTTGAAAATCAAAACATTAAATTAATAAGCTTGTCTTTCCATTCTAATACCATAATAATTATGTATGTATATATTTATAGGTGACAATGCCAATTATATAGTAATAAATACATATGAGGTGGTATAACCAACCTTATTAATAACATATGTGAGATGGTAAAACCAACCATGTAAATAATCTATAAGAGGTGATAAAACCAACCATGTAAATCATATATATAAAGTAGTAAAACCAAACATGAATATAGTATATATGAGGTGGTAAAATCAACCATATAGATCTACATAATAAATGATAAGTAACTTCAAAATTTCCAAATCTTGAGTATTACCTTTCGTAGAACTTCGACGTTTGGTAAGTACTAAAAACAAAAGAGGGTTTGAGTAAAGTATTTAGGGTGTTAAGAGGTCTTAAGGGAATTTTTGTAGAGGGAAATTTCATGGTATGGCTTGAGGGACTTGTGCAATAAGAGGGGAGGCAAAACACTCCTTATATAGGGCAAGGGTGGTGGTAGGTGGTAGGTGTGGTAGGTGAAACTTTTGTCCTTAATATCTTATTTTCTTCCCTGATTTTCTCCTTTTCAAATCATTTGATTCTTATCTCATTATTATCTACCACGTTGCCCCCTTGTTTCCCCCATTTTTGAATTTTTTTGGATTTGTTTGACTTTGAAGGTTCTTTTGGTCACAAAAGTCACATGGGTGCATAGCCTACTATTTTGACTATAACTTTCTAGATTCTTCATTAAATTAAATAAGGCCAATTGGGATGAATTCCTAATTTAATTATCTACATTTTGAGACCAATTTCAAATCTATTGGACTTGTATATCAAAAGTTATTGGGTTTTGAAGTGAGACTAGAAATTCTGGGCGTGCTACTAGACCTTTGTGCACTGTTTAATTTGTTTCTCCTAATGGGCTGATCCAATGAGTCTAAAATTTTAACCAAAGATATATAACTAACTTTGGAGAACGTTGTAAAAATATCAAGTCACTTGGAGCTACATAAACAAAATTATAAATTTTAAAGATGACTTCCAGAACTGTGCTAGTCTATCCTTTCTAAGCATAACTATTGGCCATGGAGTATTAATGAACATTTTGTATTTTACAACTCTTAATAAATTTTGATGTGATAAATTTAAAGTTGTATCTTATTTGATTTAGATTCAACATGTCAACTAAGAAATTATTTATTTAATATAATTAAACAAACGATTGAAATAATTATATAGTTAGGTAAAATAACGTAACACCTCATTAGAAAACTTAATAACACACTTTTTTTTTAAAATGTAATTTATTTATGAAAAATAAATCTTATATAATATTTAATTAACATTTATATAATTATCATACACACTATCAAATAATATTTTCTAAATATATGATCAAAATAGTTTAATTATAAACATAAATGTTTATTATTTTATTAAAAAAAACTCGGATCTTACACACATCCCCGTGAGACTATGGCATACCGACTAACCGACTCGGGTCCCTAGCTCGACACTATCCGTAATAGTCCAAATCACAAGTAGCCCGATATTGTTCCGCTTTGGGCCACTACCCGCATGACTTTTGTTCTTGATAGTGTCGCCGCCGGTACCTCAAAATGCGTCATTCGGAGTGGCGCAAAGGGACCACTAGTATGATCTTGTCCCCTTTGGCTATAGGCTACAAGCTCCATGCCTGGCCCCCTCGGGGGATTTTAAATGTATATTGCTAGAGAGGTATCTATGCCCCCCTTATGAGGCGTGCTTCATTCTCCCCTCAATCCAATGTGGGACTTGTAAAATCTATGCACTTTACACTCCTCACCGGCCGTAACCAAAACCCCTCCTGGCCGTGGCGGACACTAACTCGATGCGATCAATTTCCCCGCATGATATTTTTAGCTCTCTATAAGTCGTGACTGACCCAAACCGTTCATGACCAATTTACCCAGTTACACTTTCTCTCTATAAGCCATAACCAATCGCGTCAACGCCACCCTGAACACCCCGTCGACTATGACCGACCTTCGACGAACTCCATTTCTGACTGTTGCAACTCAAGTTTTCCACCATCTTATGCCCCAAAATCACAAATATTAGTTTCCAAACATCTCCTAATAGGTTCTAGATACTCTATCATAGCTTAAAACACATTAAAAACATGTAATTTCCATAATCAACATAAATATGGTACATTCCACACATATGCATCCCACACCACAAATTCACCACTATTAATGAGTTTAACCAGCATCACATGCTTAGAAATAGGTAGAAGAAGGTCTAAAGTATGAATCCCTACCTAAAATTTGATTAATTGGAGTTCGAATCACCCAAAATTCACTTTTCCCTTGCTTTCTCTCTCTAGAAAGTAGGATGAATTTTAATTTGGGATTAGGATTTTTCCCTTTCCCTTTTATACTTTCTACCCAAAAATAACGAAAAGTTAATAAAATACATCATTGAAGCTCCGACTCCAAATCAAACCCACTTACTATCAGAACACCCCATTTGAAAAATACATCACTGTACCAATATTAGTTTTTTCAAATAAACATCCCATCACAGGACTATCTCCCAAGAACTCAAACACGAGTCCTTCACTAGGAATCTATATGTAAAACCCATAATTTTTAATAAAATAATAGTTATTTATCACTTTATTATTATGTTTATAATTAAATTATTTTAATTGTATATTTAGTTTGATAATGTAAAAGTGCTATTTGATAATGTTATGTTAGAGTATGATAATTATATTAGTAGTTTCAATTAAATCTCGAATTTTTATAATAATATAAGATTTGACATAAATAAATTATGTTTGACATATAATTTAGTTTAAGAATGCAGACTCGCACAATTTCTAGTAGTTATTTTTAAAAATTCATAACTTCAATTACAAAACTCCAAATAACTTAAAATTAATATCAAATTATTCCAAATTTAGTGATCTAACTTTAATAACAATTTCAGACAATTTGTATCAACCATTATGAGAAATAATTTTAAAACTATACAAATATTTAATATCATGTCTATTATAGATTTTATACTTTTATATTATTATTAAATAAAAATATATGTGTTTTATTTATTTGTTTATTATTACTATTATTATAATATTTTCATAAAATACATATAATAATTATTTAAACATATTAAATAAGGATAATAAATTTTAATGATTAATTAATTATATTTTTTTAGATAATTAGATTTTTTTTACAGATTTTTAGAATTTTATAATTGCATTCATAAAGATTAGTGAATAAGTTAATAAATATTTTTTAAAATATTCATAAATAGTTCGTAAATAACATAATAATGTTCGTGAATGCGTTCATATTATATTTTAATATTCATGTTCGATTTTAGTTCATTAATAAATAATAAATAAATACATTCGAGCACCGTTTCCGCTTAATTCATTTACTTAATACTTTGCACAGGCGTTGCCTTGGTCAGACGGGCACCATGGCGTTCATCTAGCTTGCTAGCTAGGCAGGCGTCTTTCGCTGCTCAGGCAAGGCGAGCCACCGCTCAGCCATGTCCTCGGTGCCGTGTCGCCTAGGCACGCTTTAAAAACTAAATTTTAGTTGAAATAAAAAGACAGCTATCAACGTTATGTCCCGGATCTTATTTACTTGATTTTTTTAAAATAAGAAAAATTATACCCCTTAATCTAAAACACAGTCACACCCAATTTCAGAATGTATCACGCATAAATTAATTTTGATTGTAGCACCGGCTCTTCTACAGATTGGATATAGAAATTTAACTACTTTTTTTTTCGTTTTACCTTGGATTTCATTTATAATCAGGGAACAAATCCTACGAACTACTCAAATTCAAAACAACAAATAAACAAAATAAATCCTAATCATCTATAGTTTGAATCTCGACACCTAGCTAGTAGGCGGGGTGGAACCGGGAGGACCTTAATGCCGTAGAACAGGGTGACCAACGTGGCTAGTCCTACAATAATAATAATAATAATAATAATAATAAAAAAATATTATAAGCATAGCATGCATGGTTGACGGTCATGTGGTGCAACATTTATTTAAATATTTACGGTTCTACCACGCTTGGCTTCTCTTTCCCGTCGTACTACTGCTTTTCGGAGGTGATTTTGACTAATTTGTGTAGAAATTATTAGATTAACATTATTATTTTTAATTTACTTTTCATACTAATTCAACACACAGATTACTTATAATGCCTACTAATAGATTTTTTCAAAACAAAATGTCAAAAGCGTTTTTCTTTTGTAAGGTTTTATACATATTTTGCTCCTTTGTCGTTTCTACATTTTTTTCACGCACGTAAGTACGACGTTTTTCCCGAAAGTTACGTAATGGCCGAAAGTTGTACGTAGAAACGAATTAGCTAAAATAGTTTTTAAAAACGATTTTTAGTTTATCGGTTTTTAAAAACAAATTTTATTAAATTACTTTTGAAAAAGATTTTATTAAATTAGTTTTAGAAATAATTTTACTAAACCAAAATAGTACTTATATGCTTATAACATTCACAGTCCTTATAATCTAATTTTTCCTATAATTTAGAAAAAAAAATATACAAAATTATCAAAAACTCATTTATAGTAGATTCCTTAAAATAGAATATAGGAATAGTAAATAAATAGTAAATCCTATATGTAGGGATTTACTATTCATTCATAAATATTTTTTCTATAATTTTTTAATATATATTATTAAACTTGTAACTTTTTGATTGATTATAATAAATAAAAGGATGATAAAGAAATATTATAAAATAAATTAAATAACAAATGTAAATAGAAATAGAGAATGAGATATTTTATGTTTTTGAAAAATAAGTAAATTATTTACTATTTATTCCTAAAATAGAGATAAAAATACCAAAATTGATGTGGATGCCCTTGTATGTGGGGAGGCATGGTCGGAATACGGCAGACGTGATTTGTTGCCTATGCGGCTTTAATAAATTAGTTTGCCTTGGTTTTTTTGCCATCCTTTATTTTTCAAGAGTAATAGTGTAATACTACTATGGGTGAATGATAATGTGTTAATTTAGCTAAAAGCTATAATTTTAAATAAATTTATATAAAATTAAAGCTATATTTAGCTAATGATATAATTAACCTGTTGAATTAAAAAATTAGTTAAATTTGACTTTAGCTATTAATATAACTAAGCTATTGAAGATACTTTAACAAGTATATAAATAACAAAATTGATATTTGTGTACACTACTCAAAATATTAAGTATTTATTTAATAGGAGTTTTAATTTCTGTATTTTATTTTCTAAATTCTATTAGAATTTATGTTAAATTATAATTTAAAAATAATTTATGTTTGATAGGAAAGAAAATGTATTTAAAATTTTTTAAATTTAATTGATTTTTTTAAATATTTAATAAGTTAAAGTAATAAGATAAAAACAATTAAAAAATATTTAAATCTCCAATAGAATTTAATTTAAATTTAAAATCAAAAACAAATAAAAATAATTTAAAAAAACAGGTACAAAACTCACCATTTTTAAAAATATTTTAAATTTATATTATTAGTAAATTAAAATAAACTCACACACAATCCACCGTTTTTGAAAAAAATACCAAACGCGTCCTAAGATATTCTAACTCTAATAGTATGTTTGGTACGCAGGAAAGAAAAATAAAGGAATCAAATTTCATTTCTTTCTCGCATTTGGTACCGCAAAAGGAAAGGAAGTAAGCATTACCTTGGGAATCTTATACCCCCACATAATGGTAAATCATTTCTTTCCATATACTAGGTTTACAAAGGTTCCCCTATGGGAACCTATTTTATTTTTTTGCCTTTAAGTTTTTTTATTTCTTTTTATTCCTTCCATCTCTCTCCCACCCCCTTTCGCGGCCGCGTAACCCCACACCACCGCTGTGCCATCTCTCCATGGCCACCCCGCACGCTCTCTCTCCCACGCAAACCCACTTTAATCTTATGTTTGGCATCGTTGCCCCCTCTCCCGCAAGCTCTCTCTCGTCTCCCCACCTACACCCCTTTCCTGTCACCCCCACCTGCACCCCTCTCCTCCCTAATGCACCTACCGTGGCATCACAAGGAAGGAAGCAGCTGTCCGATGTAGATCCACGAGAAATGAAGCCAGGGTGGTGACTGCAAAGGGGCTGGGTGAGCGGGGATGACGCACGGCGATGGGCGATGGGTGAAAAAGGTGACGGGCTGGGCAGGAAGGGAAAATGCAGGGCCCTGGGCGAAGGAGGCGATGGGCGATGGACGAAGGCACTGGGCGCTAGGCGAAGGGCATAACAGCGCGATAGGTTAGGCGGGCAAAGAAGACACACTATAAATTAAAATTTTATTTAATAAAATTTAATAATTTCGAAAATATTTCAATAATTGTCTTAATATATTATCTTATTTATTCTTATATATCAAAAGAATAAAAAAATTTCATTCTTTTATCGTATCACTTTTATTATTTTAATAATTTTTTTCCCTCAATTTCATTCTAGCCAAACGAGCACAAAAATCAATCACGTGAAAGAGCAAGAAAATATTCGCGGACGCCAGGTTGCTTGCAAGCCGAACGAGTTTGGCGCGCGGATAAAAGGCCCTATGAGCCCTAAACTGAAGCACAAAAAGCACCTTTAGTATCATTGGCACGCATCAGCAAAGGCCCACACCGCCTGTAACTGAGGCCCAAGGCAGATTGGCTCGCAGAAACCCTCTTCGATTTTTTATTTTTTATTTTTTAAAAAAGGAGAACAGAAAAAGATACTAAAAATAACGAAACATTAACGAATAAATAAATAAACGCAGGGAAAGAAGCCTGCCTTTGAACGTGTCCCCAAGTAAATTTCAATTATAACCAATGCTTGCTTACAATTTTCTACAATCATTGATATATAGACATATCAGATCATAAAGAATTCTCTATCAGCTATGAGGTTCCACATGACAAGGATACATAATAAAGTTAGGGGAATAAAGAAACGGTTACAATACACAGCACGACGATGTCACCTATAACTGTAAAAACACACGTGGGTGAATTATGGACGCAATTTTACAAGCTTGAATTGTGATGTTACATACTACAAGTTGTCACTGGGCGACCTGTCCCTAACTTCTTATTGTGTAATGAGGTTAATATTCAAATTTACACACCTAAGCTGACTGCACCAACTCTAAGCAACTGTTCAGGTTATCCAATGGCACGGCATGGCACCATGGCATAAATTCAATCATACTTTGCCTCAGTCATATTTCTTTGCCCGCCGTCTCCAATTTCCCTGCATATCATATGGAGAAAATTTAAGAAAGTTATAGGGGTGCAGACATCCAAGCCTGATGAAAAATAGGGTAAGAGTATGGGAAGGAGAGAGAATAGTACAAGCGTCTCATTGTCAGAAACTTCTGAATGATGGGAATCTTCCGAATTTGAAGTTTTGTTGTCGGATTCATATGTTGAACTGCTTTCAGCATTGGCTATTTGTTTACCATCAGAGTTGGACAGCTCTGCATCAGCTTCCTCCATGGATGCACCTCTTGATATACTTGGCTCTGAATTCGCTGAGCAAGATTTAACTTCTAAGTCCGACTCCTCAGCATCTGAGGCAACAGCATCAGAATCTACAACCTGCTTCCGCTTAGGAGAAGGTTGCAATTCTTCTTCTTCACACCTATCTGTACCACCTAGATTCTTCTCGGTGTCTAAATTATCTTTCCCTTCAGAACGTGACTTAACTTCGATGTCTGACAATTCCTCAATTTTCAGACTTCTCCCTCTTCCTTGACTCTTTTTCCCCTGGAATGCGCCTGGTAATTAAATTTAGAGACAAAATTAGCACAAAATGCAATCGAAGGACAAACATTTTATGCAACAACAAGGTTTAAGAACACATTACACACTCGTAAATTTGAACTTCGTTTATTTAGAATGATAAAGGTTGCAACTTTCCCTGCAGTGTATTTAACATTATGCCACAATAAGTTACCCGAATTCATATAATCAACATCAGAGGGCTCAGGAGTAGCTACATCAGAGTTTGCCCAGACCTCAGCTTCACATAATTCTTTAGCAGTTTTGCTCCCCGATAAACCCCTCTCACCGTGTTTCAAGTTTTTTCTTGGAGTTCTTTTTCCTTTAACCCTGAAAACCAAGAAGTTTAATTCAGTTCAAAGTATGCGCAAGAAAATATCACAATTTCACAAAACACGCATATGGTGTATCAAGCCTCCATCCCAAATTGACAATCAGTGAGGTAACAGCAGAATATTATTAATTAATTGTATACAATTCCTGATGTAGAATATAAATTTCAAAACACCCACTCACGTGTGACTAATTAAGTCAAACACGTAGGCAATACTAAATAACGTGAATTAAATGTGCTTGTTCTGACACCATATTGAAGTCAAAAAGCTTTTATGTCAAAACCAATTGACAATGAGTAAGGTGACTGCAAAATCCTATTAATTAGATCAGGCTAGATAATTCCTGATATAAGATTATAAATCTCAACATGCTGCAACATCTACTAACATTTTATTTGTTCTCTTGCTTTGACGTGAGCCCCTTGAAATCTTACTTTCATGTATAGGTGATCTAAAAAAAACTAAAAACAAAAAGAGATAGAGAATAAGAAATCAAATGCAAAGGCAATAGCAAAACAACCTGCCAAATGAAGGAGATATAGAACATATAAGCAGTGTTTTAGAAAGTAGAACATAGCTTGAGATCCTTAAAAAAAAATAATAATAATAATATCATTGCAATGATATCTTTCCTTTAAGGCTTCCTTTTGTAATTACAAAACTTTATAAAACAAACAAAACAAAACAAAAGAAACAATGTGCAATGTTCTCCAGTCAGCGACTTCAGTGTGCATTACACAGCTCTGACACAGCTAAAGTTCACTCCAAAGCCGGTCACTGCATACGTACGGACTGTGCTGTTTCAGTACAATGTCTGCCCTCATGAGAGTCTCACAAAAAATCTGTCAATCTATCAACTGTGTTATTGATTGCAAGAATTTTCACATGCAGGGGGTTAATATTGCCAAATGAATAAATTGAACACAGATATTAGCACAAGCTACGGATGAACGATTGGGAGCCATAACAAAATAGCTAATTGAGGCACTTAGGGCATTAGCTCAGTGAAGGAAAAATTAAGTTAAAAATTGATAAAAATTGCAAAGTCTCCACAATGGTCTATCTATTGCAACAAGAAATTTGACTAATAGTCAAATGACTTGCCAGATATAGCCAGTCAACATTATTGACCAAATATTATTTTATTATTTTAATTTTCTTTGCCCTCGCTTTCCTCTCCCAACATTGTCAAGTGCTTCAACATGTTCCATTCCCGCAACCTTCTTCCACAATGCTCCAGCGAAACCCATGCACTTCTTGCTCTCCAATATGACATCCTTGCTACCATTGTCGTCACCCTCACCATCTCCTTCTCTGACCATGATCCCAGCCTTCCCTAGTGACTACTTCGAGTTCGAATTCTCAGTGTAGATGTCACCAGCCCCTCCCAGCGCTGACAGACCCATGCCCTCTGCTGACCAGATGTTCTACAATGGCTTGATCCAACCTGCCTACAAATGCCACAAGCCCCACTAACCAACAAAGGAGGAGGTATCAACACATTCGAGGTCCCAAGAGGGAGGGAACAAAGGGTGAGACCCAGATTGCCACAAAAAGGGCCCGATCTACGTCATCTCTATGAAACTCTCCGTCTCTGGGGTTTGAAATTGAAGATCTAAAACAAAGCATGAGTGGGGAGGAGCTCCAATTAGTGGATCTTCCTAAAGAACTTTCTGTCCCACAACTAGAGCGATGGACACAAAAGCATAAGAGGCGGCGAGACTGGCAAGTACTTCTGGTCGTCAATGACTGCTTGATGTTGTTGGGACTGTCAACACCCCGGAGAATCTCGATCTCACAGCAGATCTGGAGGCAGACGGAGTAGTCGTGGTTTCCACAGATAACTTTTTGAGGGCGTAGAAGCTTCCGCGACA
Organism: Taxillus chinensis; assembly: GCA_023512835.1. Classification (NCBI taxonomy): domain Eukaryota; kingdom Viridiplantae; phylum Streptophyta; class Magnoliopsida; order Santalales; family Loranthaceae; genus Taxillus; species Taxillus chinensis. The sequence goes on along the minus strand of CM042092.1, from coordinate 23,864,861 downwards.
GTGGCAGACTTGTAGAAGGTGGCGGACCTTGTAGATGAGGTTTTAAAATTAATATTTCAATAAAACATTGAAACTTTTGTTAAAATTATCATTTGATGGGATAAAATGTGACTGGCTAAAATTAGTAAAATTCAATTTTCTAGCTAAATTTAATCTAGAGAATAGCCAGGTAAACTACAGATGCTCTTAGCATCTTGGTTGGGTACACTTATTTGTACTAAATAGAAGATCACCATTCCAATTGAGAATTCAGTAGAAGTTCAAAGAGGCAAAGAGAAGATATAGGACACTTACACTTCTCTAGAATTAGGGCATTTTGATAGATGCCAAATCTGCAAATGGTGCCAAGAAAAAAGTTCTTTAGAAACAGATCTATTCAGAGCCCATTAGAAAGCAAGCAAATTGTTAAAACACAGGAAGAATGCTTGAAAATTTTGGACCTCACTAACTTTATCAATTAGCTCCCACCGCTCCTTTTGCAAATTGAGTACTTCAACATCTCCATCATCATAAAGCACCTTTCACATGGCCACAATAAGGAAAAATTATGTGTTGGAAATATTTTTTACTGAAAAAAAAGAGAATTTTAATAATGAAAAGCTGCCTTCCCCTCCCACTTCGTATTGGACATATGACAAACTAGAGATCACATGCAATCTAGAAAAAGCACACAAGCAAACATAGACCCAAATTGAACAGGTAAGTGAGCAGCTTACCACATGTTTCCTTTTTTTAGGGTCATATGACTGCACCACCCCTTCATAGAACCTGTAGATTTAGCTAAAAATATCAAGAGTACTTTTCTAAACAGCGGGTAAAAAGTAAAGTAAATACTATTACAAAATACCAAGTAAGAATTAAGCATCTCCGTGACTCAATTTATCATGTCATGACTTCTTTTGGTAACAAAGCTAAGGAAAATAATGCATGTGATTGAATCTAAAGCATATGTAGAAAGAACTACTTGCAGATCTTTGCATGCATTCATGTCCAAACAATGCTATGCAATATGCATAGCCAAAGATCAATAACTGTAGGTCAAGGAATCCAAAAGAATCAGTCTAGAAAATTAGAGATGAAGAATGAATGTGGATAGTTATGGGGAAAAAAGAAAAAGAAGGAAATGAGCCAAGACAAAAAATAAGACAGGATATGTGCACAGCGGGCAAAAGAAGTGTTAAATAAGCTCATTCTTTTAGAAGATACAAGATCATTAATTTACTTTTGCATTCTACGTGAGCCCCAGACACAGGAAAAAAAGAGGCAGGAGATGAAAGGATGGTCCAATAAAAAAGAATACAACATGATTGCTGATTTTAGTTGACTATAAACTATGATGAACAGGCAACAGTTTAAGAGTATGTGGAAACTAGCTACATAATATTTAGGAAGAATATAAATTCTGCTCCTAATTTTGTGAAAAATAGCATCAATGTCATGTTATTCGACAATATGCTTTCCTTATAAAGTCAACTAAAATAAATAAACAAACAAACTCACTGCTTATCTATTGGCCACCAAACTTTTATTCTAGAATCAATCAAATCTGTAGTATTGTTTCCAGCTTCTTTCGATGTGCACTGAGAAGACAATTACAAAGTCAGACTGCAGCACATAAAATCAGACCTTGCCCAATATTGGAAATTTATTTTTTACGGAAGACCTAAGGGAGGAAATACTTTGGCCAATCCTGCAATGCTTCTACTTTTCCGCTTCTTAAAAGAAACCATGGTGGAACTAAAGCTAACAGCAGGTCCAGTCTCATCAGTCTCTGTTCCCAAATCATGCTTCTACACGAAAGCGGATGATATATTAAACGTATGTTACCAATAACTTAAAATGTGGGAAGGACGCATCCCTCAAAAATCTAAGCAGGAAAAAATAACCTCACCACGAAACCAGAGTCATCAACTCCCACATCTTTCCGATCCTCTTCTTCATTATGAATCCTATGAGAACTTTTTCCTTTCTGTTTCACTGAGATAACCATGTTCTTTTGAAAGCTTGACACCAACAAGTCAGACTTAGCGGTTTCACCCATATCCCTCTGTGCAGATTGTTCACATCCTACCTTAGTAAGAATATCCGATTCTACTGTCATAGACTGGAAAGATGACACTCGTGCTTGAGGCACATTATAACATGATGCGTGCTTCGATTTCTTAAATGGTTGAGAAGATCTGAAAGCAGCTTGACCAGAGAATGATCTCCGTCGCTTTGGCACAGGAACAGACATTGCATCACTAGATTTTTTTCGTTTCTTTATCTGATGTTTCTTATCCTTTGTTGACTCACTTGGAAAACTTTCATGACCATTGGTTGCTTCAAATTTATTGTTAATATCCAGGTTGCCCAAATTTATTTCCCGCACCATTTTCAAGATATCAACATCATTTGCTGCATTTTTTGTGCCAGCTGGAGGAGTGTTTCTCAACACTTTTTTTCGCCTTGGATCCCTGGGCCTTTAAATGCTTTAACATTTTACCAAGAGGCACCTCATTTCCGTCTGCTTCACTGTCTTTCAAAACATCACCATTTGCTGTTTCTGAATGAACCTGATGTGGTAAAAGTAGCATTATAAAAAAATTGATGGCAAAAATTTAATTGCAGAATGGTTCATATAAATAAAAGCATAATTAAGCCAGAAAACTTACTCTTTTTTCAGAGTCCAAGTTCAACGATTCTAAGTGCGCTAGGACATTTTTATCAACTAGCCATGACTCCTCTTCATTACCCTATCAGAATAATGCAAGAAAAAATAAAAATGAATCATTTCAGCTAGACAGGAAATGCATCAAGTGGTTTAAAATCACGACAGAAAAACTCCAATATTATACAAAATTAGTATTTTTATAATTATATATATATATAAATGAACAGCAGGATAATTTGGACAAATATAGTCCTACATTTTGAGCATAACATTTTAACCATAATCACAGGAGAAACCATTTTTTCCCAGGGAATTCAACCAATTTAAATAACTGGTCACAAGTTAAAGAAGTTCCAAAAGTGAAGTACTCTACCAGAGCATCAGAACCCCGCTCCTTCGCATGTGGAAAGTACAACAATGAAGGTAGAGATACGGATCCAGTCAAGCCTTGGATATCACCCTCTTTTCCAGCTAAGTGCTTGGCGACCAACATACCAAGGTCACAAATTGCATGCGAGTTCTGTAAATTGAATAGTACGTTATATCTTATGAGTCAGGCAGGCAAGAAATTGAACATCACAAATGGCATGAGTTTTGTAATCACCTTATTTTTTTAGTCCTCTTTTTATATTCTAATATTTTTTCATCTTGAAATGAAATTGAATAGAAGGTGGATGGAACTCAGAAATACTAGAAACAATTAGCAAAGAATATAGAGCGATTTACCTTTGATTTTGCAGTGTCAACCACATCATCAGAGTGCTTGATTCTTTGAAAGATGGAAATTATAACTGAAATGTTCTCCCTTTTCTTGTTGGTGATTGTTTCAGACTTTCCATCATCATTTCCACGAACCAGTATAGAAAGAAAGAAATGCAATTGCCTGAAACGTATTGGATACTTGTATAGGTTACAAATAGGCATACTAATTCCAATATAATTATAGGCTCCATTTGTTCACAGAAAATAAGTTCCATTCAGAAAATAGCAACATATGATTCCTGATTCACGAGACAGCAAAAATAAAAAATCCATTTTATGGGATTGAAGAAACTCAACAAGTCCTTGGTATGCAGCGGGAGACCTATGGTGAACATGATGACCCTAGGGCCAGATTGAACAAACCTGGCCCTCTCTTCGCGAGTCACAATCAGGAGAAAATGGGCAGTTACAAGCATGTGACAACCCCTCCAACTGTCACGTAGAGTGGGCAGAGGTTCACCACTGTTTCTAATGACACTTCCCATCTGGGTGTTGCTGGAGCATTGCTCTGGCGATCAGAATCAGAGCATTTATGAGCATATCGATTAGGGGTAGACAATGAAGCCTCTGATTCTATGACAGAATGTAGGAGTGTCTTGTTTGGGCGGAAGCCCCATGCTAGGTTGGCCGTATAGTTTACACAATACCAAGCAACTCTGAGGCTTCGCCATCTTGGCTCCAAATCAACCATCATCAGTTTGTAGGAGACAATCAAAACCCATTGTGGTGAGGGGAGAGAGAGGAGGAAAAAGGTAGTGTGTTTAGCAACAATGCAAGCAAGAAGCAAGAAGCCATGGAAAATGACTTCTGGAAATAAATTCGGAAGCCGTTTCCCAGGAAAATATGAAGTAAATTTGGCTGACTGGAAATTGTTTATCGTTGACCCCTTTTCCTTGTTGAACCAAACATCTAAAAATCAGGAAATTACTTTCTAGGAATTCAATTTCCACCAATCAAACAGAGCCATAGTGTAGAAACCTTTTTCATTCAGAAACAATAACCAGGGGCAACCTTATAGAAATCAAACTTTCTCATATGAGCATTTGATCTACTATGGATTTTACTTTACACATAATCAGTCACGAGCTATCTAAATTATCCTGTACATGGAGCACTCATCTAAATAATGACTTCAGTAGCGTCTTTGTATTTTACCACTTTCTACATTACATTCATACTTTTACGTTCACAGATAGTGCAACAACATACATAAGTACACCTCAACAGGAACGCACAAAATAATATACACATACTTGTTCACAGATGGTGCAACAGCATAAACATGCAGAAATGTGTCTGGTGTAATTATATTCATCCACAGTTATAATGTAATAGCTGCATTCATATAGGAATAAATAAATAAGATCTGTAAAACAGATACCTGTACAATGCTTCAAAGGTCTTGACATCTGTGCATTTCCAAACATCAGGTAATGAATGATGAGCAAGAGCATGCACAAAGTATGGGAGAATGTTTTCTAGATAACCCATCTGAAATTTTGCATCAGATTGTATAGGAAAATGACGTGCAGTTGTTTGTTGACACATTTCAATAATGTCACTAAAATTGCGTTTTTCCTGCAAAATCATATCAGACGCAAAAAAAATATGACGAATTCTTTTTCCATTAAACGATTTATCTCTATGACTTCCAACAAGCAAAACATAAACTTCATTTTTAAGTAACCAAAGAAAGTCATTAACAAGAAAGGGATTTCTAGAAATCAAGTAACTGTAGTATGAAGTACCTCTTCAACATTTGACAGCTGTGACCCCGTACTAAATAAGAAAACACAAGCATATTTTATATCCAAGAGCCTATCTTTTGTGTATTGATAAACTTTGTTGAGGAATGCCTTCTTTGCTTGAGGAAAACTGATCTATAAAACACAAGAAGACATGTATATTAACAAATTTGGAATCCCAAGAAACAATTTTACAAAATCTATATCATTTCAGAAAGTACTCAAACAGCTATGAGTAGGAGTCCACCTCTGGTGTTTTCAGCGTTAAATGGAAGATGTCAACTGGAATCTTATGATCCCAGTGCCTTGATAATCGTAGAATGGCATTTGCGGAGGTAAGCCTCAAATGGGCCTTGTCAACTATACTGCAAGAATGCAGAACTGTATATCAGAAGAATAATGTAATTGCAATCTCTTAAAAATACAAAAGACTTTTGGATAGCCCTTTATATTTTGGGAACAAAAAGACATTATATTTTCAGAAGACTACATTGCTAGCCCTTTATATTTTCATCGAAATGACATTATTTTGATAAAAATACAAAGGACTTGAGATGCAGTCCTCATTTTGGGAACTGCATTTAGATTTTTTCATATCAAAAACCTAGACATCCAATGTTTTGATAGGTGCAAGAATGCAGAACTGTATGTCAGAAACCTAGACATCCAATAGTTTGGAAGGGGGGGATCAAAGAGGAGTCCTTGGGTACTGTATAAAAGAATCAACATAGCTATTTAACTCCCACAATTGTATAAATTAAACAGTTATATGGCGTGCATTACCTTGATTTTATATCTTTTGAAATCTCACCAAAAGAAAGGAAGTTTTTTAAAATTCCCAAAAGCTTGTCAATCCCAAGGCGAAGATGAACATCTTTGACAGGCAAGTAGCTCTTTACTAAAGCTTTAATACCAAATACCTGGAGCAGGAAATTTATAGTTTACCATGATGAAGCATTATTAGGTAACCGTAGAAATTGTAGTCAATAATTATCTGGAAAAGAAAATTCAAAAAATATGCAGCTTGAAAAAAAATATCATATTTGAAATCAAAATATGAAGCCTCCCTATTATAACCTTCAATGAGCACAGATCACTTCTGTCATCCCAGCTTTCTGTTCCAATGTCATCCACGTTCTGAAACAGCAGAACAAGCTTATAAAGGAAATTCAAACATAATAAAATCAAGAACTAACAATTATACTAGCTAGTATATACATTGCTGCACTCCAGAATTTTTCTTTTTATAAATTCTTCTATTTCATTCTCTCTAGTTTCGAAAACTGGCATTGCAGTCTGTGCTATACACCCCAGGGACTGCAATACAGCAGGCAAGTGCATCTTCTCCTCCAGCATATCCACAAGCCTCTGTGCATTGAGCGAGAAACATCAGTTTTTAAAAATTCTGGATCATTGGCCAAAAAAAAAAATATTTTAATTAACATGTTGAAGCAACATGAATAAGTTTTACAATACCTTGTATAAAACAGAAAGTGACTTAAGTCCATCATCCTTTGTTACTGCTGCCAGAGCATGTACAGCAAACTTGGCCTGCCTTCGACTACCCTCGACACATATCCTTTCCAGCATAAGCTCTACAGAGCTGCAAGAAAACAAAAAGTCAAATTTTTATACAAACGGAGCTTTGACTATGATGATTTTTTAATAATAATACCTTGATGATGCCCCAAGTTGTTCTTGGATGCTTCCACCAGCTTTGGCTAAAACATGTAGAACACCTTCCTTTATTACTTCATTGTCATCCTTAAGGAGCTCTACCAAATTTTCTTCACTGCCATTGAGCAGCAATGGGCTGAAGCGTGCAATAATCTGAAATTTAACCAGAATGGACTTTATAACTCATGCATGGCTCTAAGAAGTACTATTTCTAGTTTGGATTCAAAGGAACAAAGGACAAGAAAGGGAGAGGAGATCCTTCTTTCTCAAATCGGTATTACAACCTCCGTCCATCACACCCTCATATCCCATTCATCCCCTGAATCAATGCCCTTGGACACAATTTTAAATTTTGAACGCAAAATTTGCTTCAAACTCTTAACACAGGGAAACATAAAGAAATAATTAAATTAAATTACGGACCAAGAGACAGAAAAGGGAATATAAGCAATTGCATAAGTGAAACCACCACTCAATTGCACAAAAAACATCCATTCTTGAGAAACAGGCATTAATATCATTTATAACTTTGTTTCGTTAAAAGTAAGTGATAAAAAATTGTAATTTGCTGGGGACAGTTTTTAAACATGCTAAACTTCTACCATTGGACTTACCCCAATTTTATCAGCCATCATGATGCCAGACATAATCAAGCTTAAGCAACTGTTACATAGCTTTATATTCATGAGCGCATATGACATCAGAAACTGTGCTTACATACAAATTTTCGCTCAGATTGGTTTGCTTTTCACTTGAGGATTTGGTCATGTGTGAGGAGAGAAATGTAAGATAGCTCAATGGCCATTGTTAGAATTCCAATCAATGATCCCGGACATTAGAGTTAAATGGTCAGGTGACAGATACCTCACTACAGATGATACACTATAGGCCTAGGCTTAACTTCCATGATCCAGTTCGTTTTAAGAATTAGCCTTTATCTAACAGAAAGTATTTTAGTCTTGAGAGAGAAGACACCTGCATCATTGTGAGGAAGCAAAGAAAGCTTCCATCTACTTCAACTCATAGTGTTTGGCTAATTTCCTATGGTTTTACCTGCAAAGGGTATTTCAATGTAAATTTGCATGTGTTTTGTGATTTCTTAGTTTTGTGTTTGCTTGGATCCTATTTTCATAACAGTACAATCACAATATATACACTTTAAATATATACAATCAAATATTTACAATATATTATCACCAATTCAAAAAAAAAAGATATACACTTTATTTGAGAGGATCCCTCATCCTCACTTTTTATTTTCTTTTACTCTGTTTTCTTTGTTGTATAAACAATTTTCTTTGTTCTCCTCCTTTCCCCATATAATATTCTTCCTACACCCAAAAAGAAGATGCACCATCAGACCAAAATTACCACTAAAAGCACTGTGAAAGCTCTTACCACTAGCAAATTCATGCAAGATACGATTATTTGTGGGCTTTCAGTGGATTTCTGTCGGGCAGCCTCAAGAAGAATTTCTTTAACATGCTCCTTGTCGAAAAATAAATAAGCACATTTCATAGAAAATGTGCTTAGAAAATCACGGAGTTGATGTTTCTCACCAACTTCTTTGAGCAAATCGTCCTGAAAAACAAAATTGCTGTTTATAAGTCATGAAAGAAAGAAAGAAAATCCCTTAATGCATTTAAAAGTCTTATTGATTACCCGCAAACTATATGCTTGAAGGAAGCTGGTGCTGGGATCAAGTAGCGTCTTCAAAATCTTCCAGATATTAGTGTCTTTTAACTGTTCGAGAATCTGGAAATCTTCTTCAGCCTTTACAGGATCACTAAAACAGCGAGACATGGTTCGGAAGCAAAAGAGGATTTTTTTCTGGAACTCAGAAGCATCACCATCATCCTGCATTTGGACATCATGTAAATATATTTATAGAAGCAGTAGGTGTGGATTCTATTTTTCTAATTATTGGTATTAACAATAGAATGTTAGAATGCTGAAAACCTGATACATCTGTCGTAGAGACAGATATCTCTGCATCTCTTGTTGTAACCTGCAATCCAAGGGGAAATACCCTGAAAATCAGTTCAGAATCTATTAAAATATGCAGAACTGAATGGAAACATGTGTAAAGCACATGTAGATACTGGTATGGTATCCACAACAAACCTTTGCTTCTGCTCTAGTATCTTCTCAAGAGCCTTCACCTCAACTTTGTCAAATATTGAGAAAATTCTTACCCAGCGTTCAACCTTATCCTTGATTGAAAACTCAGTCGGGAACAGTGAAACACAGAGAACAGATTCAATGGTATCAGATCTGCAGAATGGAAAGAGGAGATTTCAGAGTTTTCACTGATTATTACAGATTAGTAGTCCAAAAATATTTCTGGCATGTAATTAGAAACCATTATTTGGAGTTCCTTCTGGGTAAATGAAACAAAGCAGGAATGTGAACAACAGAGATGCTTCATTTTTGTGCTCCTGTTTCACTTTTTTTCTGTGCTAAAGTTTATTATGTTATCAGAGTGCAAACAAAATTACATGCCATCTAGCGCAGAGAGCACACACTAAGCCTAGTCATCTATCATATCTGTAATTCACATTAAAAAAAATTTAAAATATTCAAATCTGTCGTTTGGGTGCTCTTCTTCCATAGATTGAGAGTTCAAGGGTTTCTGTTTCTGGTATAAATTTGTGGTTTCTTTGCAAAGGATCTATAATCTTATTTATCAAATAGTAATAATAATTCTCTCTAGTATCACACAGTTTCTAAGGCATTGTTGCCAGGAAGTCTTAGCACAATTTTAGTTGCTTGCATTTTTATCTGAAAGTTGAATTATTACTTTCTGGATGAGTTCAAATCATATCATCGTGTTCTATCTATGTCTGATTAGGCTTGTCAATTTATCATGTGTTCTATCCAAGTGAGATTAAGCCTCACATTAAAGTAAGTATTAATGATTGATACAATCTAATGGTTTAAAAATCCATCAATGAGGTTTCTTAACCACCCGTGCATTAGTCAACTAAATCTTGGGGAACAAATACAGCAACCCAATGCCATAATTCTGAACATCAATGCAGTTTTTCCCATATTTCTTGTAGAGGACAAGAGAACTGGTATTCTTATTATTATTGCTAGAGGACGCATATATAGAGATGGGATGACTTCCTCCCTACTCCAAACACCCAGAAACTAATAGACGATTGGACCAGACCAGTATAACTAATAGCTAATAGATATGTAATAATAATTCTAACATTTTCCACACCAAAATTGAAAAGGCATCTTATGCAAAACAATAAAAAGAGGCCATCTGATGCCCCCCGATTGTAATTCACGATTACACTAATTTTTTTTAGTATTGTATTATTGGCTTCTTTCTACTCCATTTTAAAAATATTAAGACATGCCCCAGAAAAGCTAAGTGTTTACTTCATCAAAAATATAATTCACGCTCCACGACTAATTCAGATAAAAATGATGTACTTTCTAGAAACACAAATATGGTAGCCTATCTAATTTTGTATTTGCTTGGTAAGCACATTACATTAACAAAGGCCAATAAAAAAGTGTTTTCAAACATGCAAATTACCTGAAATCTTTGTCATATAGACATCTTAAAATCCTTCCTGGGATCCAATCAACTTTGTTAGGAGGAATAACTAATCCTTTAGAAAGTTGCAGACAGTAGAGTCTATGTATTTCAGCCAACCTCTCCATAGTGTACTCTTTAACAGTTAGCTGCAATTTTGTAAAAAAATATATAAATAAATACATGTAAAATAAGCACTGACATATATTGACAAGAAAAAGGAGGAAAGAAATAAGAGCAAGACAAAATGGATGTATAAGTACAGATTTATCTTGTAGACGCTCTGCAACAAGTTTTACAGTTTCAACTGGAATGGAAGTTGGAGCATGGCATGCCACATCACAGACAACAGCAATAACTTGTTTGCGAACATTTTCATCATAGTCGAATAGCCGGTCAGAGAGCGCAGCTACAAAATGTTCTCAAAAATTAAAGCACTGGAAGTAACACATGTAAATATTGCAGAAACAAATGAGCAATCTTACAGATGATTTGGGGAGCTTCAGCTCTCTTAGGGTTTGATAGCAAAAAAATTTTGACATGCTCAAGTACAGACATTCGAATGTCAACCACTCTGTCAGTCAGTCTGGTCAAAAACTCCGAAAAAATTGGCTGAAAAGCTCCAGAGACTGTAGATCTCGGAAGAGCAAACATATCCCCAACTAACTTCACCGCTTTTAAACGTGCATCTAACTGATCTGCCTGTAGATTTTAGAAATTCAAGAATGAGAAATTGTTCAGGAAAAACAAAAACTCCCCCCAACGTAAGTGCAGTTTTTTTTCTTTGTTCGTTTTAATTGTTAAGGGCCAACGTCTTAACAAACTCTTTTTTTGTTTTGTTTAGGAATCTGATTCAGTTTCTAATTTTGCCCTCCATCAAAGTGACGAGCTTTTTTGGATTTAAAACATACATTGAGGGCTCAATTTGGGTATTAAGAGCCATGAGTTACCAAATGAACTGCATTTTTTTTTATCTAATTCACTAAGAGGTGTTAAGAGGCTTCTAAGAGGTGCAACCAAACACTCAAAAAATTCATATTAAGATTATTAAATATTTACTCACTTAAGAAGTAAATAAATTCAAACAAACACCACCTTAAACTATGTGATGTAGAGCATGATAATTTCTACTCAAATAAGGCATTACTGTAGGTAGCCCACGTTCAAATTGGCAACCAATAAATAATTGAGTCAAAGTTTTCTTCACCTAGGACTTTATCTAATAAGTTTTATTTGTGATGTAGAGCTTGATATTTAATAGGTATTTGTCATCATTTTTAGTTTTTTTTTGTTTGGTAAAAAAAAAATCAATGTCTGTTATTCTATTTTAGGAACTTGTGTCTTGAGGGACAGCCTATTTAATTATGTTTGACCATATTCAAGAGGGCAGCCTCCTCTCTTAATATACTTATATACAGACATGAAGAGTAGCTGTCCAAGCATGCATGGATATTTTCATTAAATCTTCTCTATAGAAATTTATCTTGTGGGATGCAAGAGCTGAATATAAGAATAAAATTAAATTTCCAAAGGATTTTAGAGAAAATTTTGTGACAAGGCATCTCATTTTCAGTACAATTTCCCAAACAGATAATAGCTAATCATGCAGAATCTTCAAACATACTCTAAAGAAGGCCTTCAAAGCATATTACAGACAATAAAGGTATTATATTTACAAACACTTTGGTTTAGAGAACTGTGGTCCAAATTTCAGCAAAAATTGTATGAAGGTCATTATGATATATAATGTCATAAATTTAATCTTGAGCAGACTACTTTAGACCATAGCAAAAAAGGGACCGCAGTATTAAAAGACCCTCAAGAGCAAGACATTATACGCATGACATTACTTCCATGCACACAAAAAACAACTTAATGCCCTGAAATACCAACAATAAGAAGAAAACAAAAACAAACTAACAAACAAACAATGTAAGAAATTATACTACACGTACCAGTAGCTCTCTTGTTATACATGGGGTGACACCTGCAAGGATCTGGGGGGGCACAATTATAAATGTCAAAGATAACTTCATGGTAGTCAATTTGACTACTCGAGGCTTGGGCATCTCCTGACATTGACGAGATAAGGAACTTCTTTATTCCAGGTTCAAGTTTTGGCACACAGTTCTCTATGACTTTCATTGCAAGCCTCCGTGAAGCCATAGAAACATCCTAACAACGAAAATTTAAATTCCACAGTTTGTTCAGAAAACTATTTTCTAAGTATTATCATGTAATACAACAACAAAAACCACTAGAAGCCAACAAAATAGTAATAAAGCACGTAAAATTTTTAAAAGGAATAAGAAGTGTTTACATTTTTCTTTCGCCCTAAAACGGATAATAAAACAAGCAAAAGATCCTCACGAATGTCTTCACTTTCTTCTAAGAGAACCACCATAATTGTTTGCATTGAATTCAGAACACTTTCTGCATGATCATCCCTGCATAATGGAAATATATATACATATATCGCACATTTTCTCAACGTGAAAGATATTCATGGCATGGGTAAATTTTCAACACACATAAAGTAATTATAAATACCAAAACAAAACATATTATTGCAACCCCCCCCTATATTGAGATCTCTATTATTAATTCCAGCAATAATATTTAAAGATACAAAAATACTAGGATGTCAACCAAATTTTGGTGAACTTTTAATATAGAAATGAGGGAAATTTAAAATAATGAATCACAGGATATACATTGATTTTATATTTTTTCCCTCCTGTAAGTAGGGATATACTGCCATTATAATTGATGAATTTATTTAAAGTAAGATGCTTGAGCAATTTGAAACTGGATGTAATTTAGCTAGTCGTTAATACAATTTCATTGTTTGAAGCAGCGAAACGGACACAACATGATTAAAACCCAAACTCATACTGTTACCTAATCAAAAGGGAAGCAACAATCGAGAGAAAGGGAGCATCATGATAAGGTTGAAGTATAAAAAACAAGCAATGGATAGGAATAAAAGATTTTATTATTTAAGCCATGATTTAGTTTTAATATATCTGAACATTAGTGAATGCTCCATAAAAAATACATAACTTATTATTTTTTTATCATTTTACATGGGCCACAAATCTAATGGGTTTGAAAACCCCCATAGTTAAATCAGATGAAAACAAGATTCTCCAGATAGAAGTCCAATCATGATTGAAATCAATAAGTATAGGACTATATATCAAATCACAAGACCTACCCACAAATATATTGAGAAGCAATTGTGCAGGCTAAAGTTTTACAAGTTCTCAAATGGCCATTAGTTATGGTTATGAGTGTTCATGGGTTTTGGGGCTGCTCCCCCTCGTCTTTTCTTGTCAATCTTTTAGATTTTTTGTTGTTGCTCCTGTCCTTTTTCTAGTTTGGAAAATACCATGTCCCAATGCTTATGAGGCTTAATATATACTGAAAGTGTAGTAGTCGTAGAGAAAAGAAGAAGAGAAGAGGCAGCACAAACGAATGAGGAAAACATGCTTATTCTTCCAGGTTTCATGACTTCTTTAATTATACTAGGTTATAATGAAACCATCATAAGCCCTGCTCATTATAAAAATAATAAATAATAAACTAAATAAATAAAAGGACAGGAGAGCACATTAAGTGGGCATTCTCAAGTTCTCAACACTCCACTTTAAGCTAGAGCATACATATTTATCATGCTGAGCTTGTTACAAATAAACTCAATACTCTGTTCAGTGGTTGGCTTGCAAGCTGATCACAAGTGCAAACATGTCCAAACTGAATGATATCATTCAACAAAGTGTCCAATGAAATGACAATTGACCTCAATTTGTTCGGTTCTCTCATAAGAAATAGGATTATTTCTAATAGGTAAAGATGGCTAGTAATCACAACTGGGTAAGATGCTTAGCTGAACAACCAATCTTAGTCAACAATTGTTGTAACCATATAATCTTAGCAACATAGAACATACTCCACTTCACAACTAGAACGTGCAACCACATTTTGCTTCTTACTCTCCCATGAAGTGAGATTCCCGCCTAAAAAAAATAGCAAAACCTGATGTGGATCATCGATAAGTTGGGGAGCCAGCCCAACACATTTTCTTTGAGATGAAAAGATAACATCTTTCCTCAGTCTGAATGGATTATGTAAAAATCCCATAAATTGTGACATGTCGCCAACATCACTACCAGTAATGACAATGTCATCCATATAAACAATTATATAAATACATCCTCCAAAGGAATATTTAAAATATATATATACCCTTCATACTCTGTGTCATACCAAAATCTCAAATAATTGTGGTGCTAAATCTTCTAACCATGCACGATGGGGCTGTTTAAGACCATATAGTGCATGTCAAAGCTGACAAACCTTATGAGACTCCACCTGAGCAACAAAGCTGGGAGGTTGCTTCATATATGCCATCTCATCAAGATAACCATACAAGAAAGCATTCTTAACATCAAGTTGATAAAAAACCCAACCACAAGAAGCAACCAAAGAGATAAATAATTGAACAAATGTCATTTTGACAAAGGGAGAGAAAGTCTCAAAATAACCAACATCATACTATTGGAAATACCCCTTTGCTACAAGAGGTACTTTTAAACAAGAAAGAAAACCATCCAGATTTAACAATGTACACCCATTTACATCCAACAACCAATTTATTTGCTAGAAGAGAAACAAGCTCCCAAATTTCATTATGAACCAAGGCCTCCATATTGATCCACCATTGCCGCACGCCAACCAAGATGGGCTAAAGCATCATGAACAGTCCAAGAAATAGAGACAGAATCTATGTAGCAATGTGGAAAAGGAGGCGGCACAAAAGAATGAGGAAAATGCATTTACCCTCCTAGGTTTTCTAACTTCTTTATTTATAATAGGCTATAATAAATAATAGACATAATAAATAAAAGGATAGGAGAGCACGGTAAGAGAGTTCTCAACATATACCATAAGGAACCATACTACCAAATCGTGGTACTAAAGTTCCATTTCTATTCCCAAATCAGGCTTCAAAAAACTTTACTACAAACAATACTTGCTACAAATTTTATTTTTGAAGAGATTACCTTAATAGATTAGGGCCAAAATATTCCCCATATGAATTTCAATTTTCAAAATACCAGCCATACCCATAAAAAGATCAAAAGACCAGCAAACAAATTATCAAAAATATCTGAAATTAGTGCATAACTAACTATAAGGAATGATACACACCTGGCAACAGAAAAAAAAGGTACCAAATACTTCATTCACAAGATTGTCACATTCAAGATCCAACATCACTACACATGATCTATATTTCGCAAGAGTCTCCAAGATGACAACTATTCTTTGAAATGATGAACCGCTTGTGTCACGTAACCCGCTGAAAGTGCTTACAATCAAGCAAAAGATGTCCTGTAAACAAATCTCATGCCACTCAAGTGTGTAAACTTCTTTTTTAAAAAATGATACATTTCTAAGTACAGGAGGTCATAATTGGGGGGAAAATTCTAGATATCCAAAGATATAAGAGGCAATATATTTGTAAAAGGTTCTTATAATAGATATATACCCTGAAAACATCATCAGTGTAAGGGGGTTCAGGAGCAGTAATTCTTGTGATTTCACAAATACAGGTTGCCACAAGAAGTTTAATTTCTCTGTCATGGTGCTTCAGCAGTTTGGGTCTAACAATTGCATTAAGGAAAGGCTCCATCAATTCTAACATTAACTCTGATGGCGATTGATCCAACTTGGAAAGGCATGTTCCAGCTTCCTGTACAACAACACAAAGAATGGGATAATTAGAAAATAAAAACAAGATGGATAAAAGTCTACAATTTATCTCTATACATGCCATACATAAAATGGGAAACATTCATAAGTTAGTGATACATTGTCTATTATCATAAACAAAGTGTATGAAAAAGTAAATACTACACAGGCTGGTTGAAAACAAGGACAGACTAAATTGTCTTAAAAGTGTCAGGGGTGATTTATGCATTAACCTAACAAATAAGATCATTGCAAAAGCAGAAATAGACAGAAACGAACCGGTAAAGAAATGTTAAATTTTGTTTGCAAACTTAACATGTAGAGGGTCAAGGATCATATTTACAATTTCTTTTACCCTCAAGTTAAATGGTCTTCCAGGGTTGGAGTGAAGTATCAATAGAAAATTTAAAAAAAATTAATTAGCCTTACTTTACCGGAACATCCAGAGTATATGATATATAAGTAAAACAGAGATCTATGATATGTGTGTGTATACATTCTATTCCCCTGGAAGTTTTTAACATGGCAGGTCATAGTAACCACCCTGCAACTATATACAATAGCCCATCTGTACAAAGTTGTAATCAGTTATAACAAGGGGAAACAGATCTGTCACCATCAAAGAGTCGGCCACAATTAAGCCTAAAACTGCCATTGGTATTTCTTCCATTGCATGCCCACAACACATGCACCAATTTTGTAGATGTTAAAACTTAACAATATAAACCTTTTTATAATCTAACTTTTAGTCATGGTTAAATTACCACATTTCTATCAACTATGACAGAAATCACATCTTCACCATTCAAAACAATACAACCACTGCTACTTTACACAAATCAGGTCACATCCAGTAGTATATGCAAAGAGTTTAGAACACAAAACGAAAAGCATATTGCACCAAGTAAAAATCCACTGAATTTTTCTTATAAAAAAGGCGGCACTCTGAAAACTGACATATTGGGAAAAATATATGTAGAGTACACCAAATCACCAGCCACCAAAACCACTGCTAGCTACAGTGTTCTACACATCATTACAGACCCAGAACAAGCACCTACTGTTGTTCATAAATTTAATCATGCAGACTAATAAAGCATAAGTACATCACTAATCTATTGAGTTACTACCTAACCCACACAAGCAAAAAATAAAAAAAATTAACTCATCCGTGGGTTGCTTAAACCTGATTGAAATAAGATCAATAAGAAGGGAAAGGGATGTTCTATAGTTAGCAAATGTCGCCTAGTGAAAAATACATTTCATTTCCAAATGCTAAAGAGAACCTTCTAAAACTTTCCAATCTATGTATTTAGAGTTTTCTCTCCATCTTTTTTGTATTTCCTGACATCAAATCACCTATGGTATGCTCCTGGTGGCTCCTCAACATGTCCAACCTCCATAGTCAAGTGCCTACCCTGGCAAACTAAAGGTATTCCTTGATTATCCAGTGTAACTACATAAGAGATGAAATTTTCACTATACTTGCACCAGTTCCTAAACACCTACATGTCAAGCCACAGCACTACAACTAATCTACGAATTTGAACGCACACCGATCAATCCCATACCAAGGCTTCCAGCTATCAAGGCAATTTACTAAAGGGTTAGTAATTGAACTAACAAACAGCAAACGGCTGTGCATGTCTCTGTGCGAATCCACGGTGGCCTAAAGGTTGCAGATAAAGTTTACTTTGTAATTTAATGAAACTTCAAATATGGCATGACTGAAACAAAAGGACCCAAATTCGAGACCTAATCATACCAGAAGGGATAATAATAATAATAATAATAATAATAATAATAATAATAATGAGCAAATTAATTGCAGCAAGAAACAGATTAGCTTTCATTCACCAACTAATTTGTCGTGTGAACAAAACCTTCAGCCAGAGGTGAAGGTGTAACCTAATCCAGCAAGTCATCCCAAGTTAAAAGGACTGTCTAATCCCTTGTTCTAGACACTCGAACCCCACAGAGTCAATAGCTTATACTGGAGAAGTAGACAAGACACTAATATCACACATGCAAATTGAAACAAATGCGGCTACTAGGATATGAAAATTTGGGTGAATTCAACACGAAACTATGCAAATTGGAGGGGGAATTCACGGCGACAGTAGCAAATGAGTAAATAAGGGAAAACATCGAAAAATGCGAACCTCGAGGAGCTTGGAGAGAGCATCCGTACTGGACGGAGGGTTTTCGAGCTCGGATCCGAGCGCCTTCAATCGTCGTGGAAGCTCTAAGGCCATGGTTGTGGCAGAGGAATGGTTGCCCTCGCACAGCTCCTGCGAACTCCAGCTCTCGCTACGCCATAGCGTGCGGTGGTCGAGTTCAGGGTCTCTCTCTCTCTCTCTCTCTCTCTCTCTCTCTCTCTCTCTCTCTCTCTCTCTCTTGTGGCTCCCTGGGTCTCTCGCACTTGAGGTGGTCTCGACTCTCGAGGGCTTTGATTTCGGGTTTGAGACTGCGGGAGGTCTCTCTAAATGAACTGAACTCCAAGGCATTCAAGTTACGTGTCCGCACTATTTTTAATTCCTCTATAAAATTACAATAATACCCTGCAAAAGAATCCATTTTGAATATTCGAACATTGATATTCGAATTAAATGTTTTTATTATTTTTTAAATATTATATTTATATTCTAAAATAATTTTTTAAATATATTATTTAATTTTTATTATTATTATTTATTTAAAAATAATATTTAATACCAATATAATATTAAAAAAATAATATTCGAACAATTAATTTATATTATAATAATATTGAAAATCTTAAATATCTTTTGGAATATTTAAATATTATTATTAGAATATGTTTTTATTATTACTATTTAAAATATTTTAATCATAACACGTGACCCTTGTACATACAATATCCCGTATTTTTATTTATTTCACTTTTCCTCCGAGTTAACTTTTTATTTTCATATTTGGAAATCTAGGCACAATGGGTGTGGGAAATGGAATGTGATGTGTTTGATCTGCCAAATGATGTCATTGAAGTAGCTTTTTGCCCTCACTTAGCTTTTTAGTGGTCATTTCAATTTGTTTTAATCCATTCTACGAGCTGCTGTTTGGTGTGGAGATGGGATAAATTGTAGGTTTTCCACACGAATTTAGCAGCTCATAGTATTAACGGCTAAATGCGAGTGATATTCTCCAGCAGTCTTTACAGTCATACTATGCCGTTTCTCAAGTTATTTCTATATATCTTTCTTTCTTTCTTCCTTTTGGTTCTTTTGTTTTCTGACGATTGCAATTAACGGCTTAAGCTATGGCCAGGTGAGATAGGCCCAGATTAGTCGTTTAGCATCAGTGCGTGCCATTGGCTTCCTAAATTTAAGGCAATATTATGCACCATAAATAATGTTTTGCAGTAGGCACCACCATTGTTGCCTAATGAAAATGGATTTAAATTTCCAGTCGGGACAAAACCGCATGTTATGTTCATTCACATTCAAATTCTATTCGGTAAAAATCGTGCTGATAGGCCCTTCGAATTTTAAGAAATAAGTGATAAAGAAATTGAATATAACTTGAGATGACTTTGAGGCAAAATCTGAAACATTGGAGTCTAGTAGCAGTCTAATAGGAAGCTTTAGTCGCCCAAAATTACAAATCATTGGGCAAATCGTACAGCAGTTTTAGACGCAATGTATCAACTTGAAGGGGCAATATTTGTTTGACAAAACAGTAGCACTTACACCGTAACCAGTTCAGGCGATCTCTTAGACTCCAACCACGAAATGGCTGCAACTTTTGTCGTCAAAAACCAGCCAACCTTCCCTGGATCCTCATGGAACGGAGCATCCAATTCCCTCAGATGTGACTCAAAAGCACTTGCTAGGCCTTTTTCAGTATATTTGTGTTTCCCATGTCCAGTATTGATACCGAGTATGGAAGGAAGCTCCTCCCCATTGCCCAGTGCTTTAGACAAGTCATTCATCCACACTTGCAGGGCAGTTAGAGCTGCCCCAGGGGAGAGACCCCGCAGATGTAAAGACCACTGAGTAGGACTTTTAGACTGTAATTTTTTGTATATCCCGAGTGTAAGCCCCAGGTTCAACAACTCACAAGCTCTATCCAACAGGTTTAGGTTGACGCAAAGATCAATCAAGCAATTGCAATACGCCTTCTTCACATCGGAACTTATGGACTCAAGGAGATTTTGTGCCGCCACCTTAAAATTTCCTTCCGCATTTTCCTCTAATAAAAGCATCACCAAAAAACTAATCTTTGAATTGGACTTCGCAATTCGAGTGGTCAGCTTACTAAGTTCTTCCTTTGGCGTTTGGGTCATCACACTCAGAAGACAACCATAAAAACGGTCGTCTGGTTTTAGGCCTAGCTCAAAAAATTTATCAAATGTCCTTGCAACATCATCAGTACGGTTTGCCTTTCCATAACACTGAAGAAGTGAGGTCAAAACAAACACATTAGGCTCCAAACCAGCTTCCAACATCTCATTCAGCATGCTTTCTGCTTCCAAAACTTTGCCACAACACGAGTGTATGGTAATCAGGGATGAAAAAGTCCAACTGTCAAGCTTGCACTCGTCATCACTCTTCATATCTTCGTATATCTCTAAAGCTTCATCGATGTAGCCAATATCAGCGCACATGGACAATAGTGTGTTGTAAAGAACAACACTAAACTTGAAACCGTTCTCCTTCATCTCCTTGTAAAGATTAATGGCATCTTCGCCATATCGAGCTCTACCAAAACACCGCAAGAGAGCAGCATAAGTAACCGCATTTGGCGAAAGCCCATTGTCAATAATCTCTTTGTATATAGACTTTGCTTGCCACGGGCGCCTGGCTCTCCCCATTGCATCCAACAAGGTATTGTATATAACCATGTTAGGTTTAACTCCAAGAGCCTTCATCTCTTCATACACGTTCAACGACCCATCATAATTCCCTGAAATCCCATAAATTTTAATCAGAGTAGAGAAGGTGACGACATCAATGCGCCACTTCTCAGATCTTGCCCGATCATACAAGCTCAATGCCATCTCCACATTACCACTACGTCCATAGGCATCAATCATGATGGATAAAGTAACCACATCCGGGTCACAGCCGAAATCAGCCATCTTTTCAAACCATTCAACAGCCTTAGCTGGCAAAGAACACGCCCTGGCACAAGTAATAATAGTGGAAAATGTGACGTTATCCGGCTGAACTGACCTCTCGAGCATTACTTCGAACACCTTCTCTGCCATACCCAGATTTCTACTCTTTCTACAAACCTTTAAAGTCACGTTGTAAAGAATCACCTCCTTGGTTAGTTTCAGTCTCTCCTGAAACAATTTCAGGGCAATGGGCGCCGTCTCCGGGTTTGTCATGTTATTGAGGACAATTACAGCGTCCTGTTCGACAATCCTACTACCTAAACGGCTAAAAACCCTAGAAACATCCTCGTACGTAGGAACACAAGAGTTCAAAGACTCTGCCACTTCGACGAGGAAAGTGTACCTGTTGTCGAAGGATCGTCGCCGAAGCTCCGAAGCTCGGGTGCTATTAGGGTTCACCCAGACGTAGCTGCTGCTGCTTCTTTTTGATGACGGCCTCGCCCCTTTCTCTGCTGGGGGTGGAGGCTCCAGCGACTGGCGGTTTTGGGAGGCTTGTGAATCCTGGTCTGGCAGGGACACGCGGGTGAGGTGGAGAGAGGCGAGCTGTTTGGGTTGTTGTTGAGGTGATATTATTAAGAGGCGGTGGTGGTATCTGACAGGACAGGCGAGGATTTTGTTGTTTCGGAGTCTCCGAGGAGTTGAAAATGCAGAGTCGTAGAGGTAGTGGTGTAGAGAAGACGGCGTGGAGCAGAGGTGGTAAGCCATAGTTCTTTCTTCTATCTTCTCCTTCCTCCCAAGTCCGTAAACCCAACTTTTGTCTTGGAATGGGCCCATGCTGAGTGTTCTAGTCATAGATGGAAACGGCGCCGTTTTCTAGAAAAAGGTCAGCGGCTCATGCTATATCGTTCTGATTAGAAGATTATGGGATTGATATACGGTGCACGATATATGAAAACTCGCGTAGGACATTATTTTTCAGCTGAATACTTGTGCGTGATGTGCAGGGCGAGAATGAGCTAACGAGAGGGATAGAGAGATAGTGGAAGGCCTCACCCGAGTTGGCTGATCCGCTAGGAGCTGTTGTTGCCAAGGATTGCTGGTCGAGGGAGACACGAACAAGAGAGAGTAAGACTCAACAGAAATGATTGACCAAAACAGATCAAACAAAGAGAGAGATCCTGTCACATGTATATCTTGCACATTCCCTAGCCTCATGCTATTCCATGCCTTCTTGTGACATCATCATCAACTTCTTGTGATATCATCATGAAGTTTTCTGAGAAAAGTCATCAACGACTTCTTGTGATGTTATCATCAACTTCTTGTGATGTCATCATGAGATTTTCTGATAAAGGTCATCAACGGCTTTTTGTGATGTTGAGGTTTTTCGAGAAATGTCATCAATGGCTCCTTGTGAAAGGTCATCAGTGGCTTCTTGTGATATCATCATGAGGTTTTCCGAGGAAGTTTGCCAGCATCCCCAAAATGGTGTCATTTCACTATCCTTTTAATCCCAAATGCATTAGACCTTAATTACCTTCTCGAAAGGAGATTTTTGCAAGTGGATTCTGAAAAAAGGGAAAGAAATGATTTGATGGTGGCAAATTTATTGAATAAATTTAAAATTTTAATCAAATAATTTTGCTCTCCCCCAAAAGCGTCCAAATACACATAATAAAAAAATCAGTCAATTAATTTGATTAATTTAAATTGGGTAATATTGAAAATTAAATAATTATTATTGATTTAATTGAAGTGTAATAGGAAATAAGTAATTTTACTTATCCATTTTTATTTCAATCAACATTAATATGTCACAATTACATTTTAAAAAACCTCCAGCCTTAGCCTATAAAAACGCAATTACTCGGCCTTTCAACAGGGATCTTTTCCTATACTATTTCAGAGCAAGCATCCTAACAACTTTTTGGGGCGAATTCTGATGTAATCTTCTGGAGAAATTTGGGAGATTTTTGAAAGAAAATCATCAAAATGGAGAGTAGGTCCTTCAAATTGTCTAGGTTTTTCTTCTCTTACTATTTTATTTAATATGCTAAAAATCCTTTTTTCCTTTAACATTTTAAAAGTAATACAGTTTCTTTCTTTGTCCTTATTCCTTTTTAAAAAAAATATAAAAAAAAATTATCCTTTTTCAAGAAAATCAAATTAAAGGCCTGGTCGACCGTAAGGTCGAGCCTTTGATGTTCATACCCTAACTGTTTGGGCTAACATTGATTGTGGCGGGGTTTATAGTTTGTAGTTTATTTTAAAAACTCATTTATTCTTTTTCCTAAAAAAAAAAGCTCCTTGTCACTTGGGCTTAAATCTCGCATTCTTTTTGTAAAATTATAATATTTTTCTCTTATTTATTAAAAAAAATTCTCTTTTTTTTAATGGCATGGATCCAAAATTTTCTTTTTCCCTAAAATATAAAAGATAAAAAATGACTTTTTCTTAAATAAAACAAGCAATCACCCAT
Organism: Taxillus chinensis; assembly: GCA_023512835.1. NCBI lineage: Eukaryota > Viridiplantae > Streptophyta > Magnoliopsida > Santalales > Loranthaceae > Taxillus > Taxillus chinensis. Next base: position 23,841,155 of record CM042092.1, on the reverse strand, counting down.
AAAGCAAGACTAGGTATCAATCGTAGGCGCTGTGGGGGTGCAAGAATTTTCTTCATTCCCCATAGAGAAAGACTTGGTATCAATTGTGTGTATTGTGGGGGTGTAACCGACTCCCGGACCTAAATCTTTGAATCCGTAAACCTTCTTTTTCTAGGTACTCAATCACACATCTAAATTGTTCGGTGATGACTCTGTTTCTTCTTTTTCTTTGTATGGTTTGTGAGTAGTGATGACAATTTTGCCCCGCCCCTCCCCAACTCGAGCTTTCCCAACCCGATTTGACCTGCCCCGACATGCCATCGGGTTGAGTCTGGGTCTTGCTCGACCCGCCATGACCTAGTATTTTTAAACAAATTTAAGCTAAAAAACCTTGCCCCAACCCGCCCCCCTCGAGTCGAAGTGCCCAAATTGGCGGGTTAAGGCGAGTTGAGGGCGAATTAAAAAATTTTGGGTCGGATAATACCCGGGCCCAACCTAACCCATTGTCATGCATATTTGTAAGTTATTGTGTAGGGATGACTTGATGACCAATTGAATGAACTAGTATTGAGTCCTTTCAAATCCAGTCTCGAGCTCGGTCAAAATCGGATGATGACAATGAGTATGCAGAGGACATTGGCACAAGTAGGCGAGCACAAGAGATTGGGATGCACATGCAAGTTATGTAAAAGGGGTTTATATGGGAAATTTGGAAGAGGAGAATCTTAGTAGTGGGAATGAATCCATTGATAGTGCAGGTGAAGGTGGGGGTTTTAGTGGTAATGATATAGTAGTAGTGGTGGTGGTTATTGTCATCACCCGTTTTTGACCGGGCTCGTTGCTGGCTTTGTGAAAGGACTCCATGCTAGTTCATTCCATTGATCCCAGAGTCATCCCTGCACAAGGCTCGCACAAACCATTAAAGAAAAGAAAAACACAGAGTCGCCACCAAACAAATTAAAGGTGTGATTGGGCACCTAGAAAAAGAAAGGGTCTACGGTTCCAGAGAATTAGGTTCGGGAGTCGGTTACGTGTAGGGAAGGAAGAAAAACTCTTGCACCCCCACAACGCCCACAATTGGTACCTAGTCTTGATCTATGAGTGTTTGCTTGCTTTATTATTTATTTTAAAAAAGAGTTTTTGTATTTTTAATTTTAAGAAAAAGAAAGATTTTAGGATCTAGGCCTTAAAACAACAAGAGAGATTTTAATAAAATAAAAAGGGGAAAATTCTAATTTTAGAAAAAGAATATGGGATCTAGGCCCATGTGACAGTATTGCATTTTTCAGGAAAGCAAAAGTGAACTTTCTTTTTTAGAAAAGAAAATGAAACAATTTGAATTCAAATGGAAATACTGCCACAATTAATATTGGCCCAGGCAGACTAGGATATGAGCATCTAGGGCTCAACCCTCATGACCGCCCAGGCCTTTGTTGAATTTTTTTCTAGAAGAGATTCAGGTTTTTTGTGTTTTTACATTTTATTATTTTTTTGAAAATAATAAATGAAAAGATAAATGCAAACTGTTTTTTTTTTTTGTATTTTCGTTTTTTTAACTTTCAAAATTAATGAAAAAGGAAAATAGAGAAGTTTTTGGGGTTTTATTTTTAAAAACAACACAGAGAAAGAACTTAAAAAAAAAAAAGAACAGTTTAATAAATAAACAAAGTAAAGAACCTGGAGGAAAGAAAATGATGCAGATGTGAGCCCCTTTTCCCTACAAGTAATGCTTTCCAAGAGCTTCCTGAAAGCACAAATGGTTAAAAAAAGAAACTTTTCTAGTGTCAGCTCCTCCCCGTGAAGACGAACAGTGATTCTGGGTGCTTCTTTCCTTAGAAAAATGACTATATTTCTCTTTGTGATTCCCAGAATACTCTCTCTCTCTCTCTCGCTATTTTTTTTATTTCTCAGAAATCTAGTCAGAAAGTTCTCTCCCGGAATAACCTCTTCTGCTACTTGATAATTGATGCCCCCCCCCCCCTTGCCTCTTGGGGCAGTCTATTTATAGGAATCCCAGGGGAGACAGCCCGTGCCTCGGCATTTATTGGATGCCTTACAGTCCCCATGAGTGTAAGGACCCGTACCTTGAGTTAGTCAGTTTTATCTTCTGAGTGGAGTTTTTCTAGATTTTGACCTAGTAAATGGACTCCAATGAATTCACGTGCAAAAGGAAAGATGCTTAGAATGATGTCCTCTATCTACCACAGAAGTTTCAGGCCAAATGGACGTGTATGTGAGGTGCACGTGAATTGGGTCCATTTCACGTGCAAGTGTGGTTGTCTTCTACATGATGCAAGGAGGCTAGGGGTGAAGTTTGAGCGCTTTTGGAGTGCATTTGGAGTTGCACGTGAATTGGGGAATTCACGTGCAAATTGGCATGCAGGCATATTTTTGCATGGTTCCCTTGGTTTTGACATTCTAATGAACTTTCTCCAAAGGACCATATTGAAATTCTGAGTATTTTGGCCTATATGGGTGCGAAAAGGTGCTAACTTGTGTGATCAAAACTACGTCGTTTTGATGCTGGGATTCACTTAATCAAAACTACGTCGTTTTGATGTTGTGTTGTCTATATAAGGAGGAGAAGCCCCTCTGTTTTAGGTTTAGGGTTTGTTGCTCCACCAGCCGTCGCAGAGAGAGAGAGAGAGAGAGAGAGAGAGAGAGAGAGGGAAGGAGAGCTCCTGGTTCTTTGCCTGGCACCTTGCGTGGGTGGTCGAGCCTCGTGGGTGGACGGCGTTCGGCTTGGGATCGATGTTGCCGCGTTGTTGCGTCTTACCTGAGGTAGGGGTTCTGTTCTTCCTAAACCCTCCTCTGTCCTAGGGTTCTAGGGCAGATTATGGGTTATATCTGTTATATATATATATATATATATAATCCATATAGGTGTGATCTCCTATATGGATGTTGGCCTTCAACGGCGATTTTGGTGTTTCTGGTGTTTGTGTGATGCATGAAAAGTGTTTGATAAAATGCCTGTATGACATGCCTGCTACATGTTTGAGAAAATGCCTGTGACGGGGTTTATGAGCCTGTGAATTTATGTACACCAACTGTTTGGTTTTATACCTGTGAGGCTTTGCATGCTAAGTGTTTGGTGTTATGTCTGTGTGACTAAGTGTGGCTATGTGTGCTGTGTTCTTGGAACCCGGTGGCTGTGGAAGCCTGGGATCGTTCTTGGAACCCGGTGGTGTGGAAGCCCGGACCCTTGAACCGGTTGTGTCCTTGTGGAACCCGGTGGGTTGTGGAAGCCCAGGGAGTGTTGATGTACCGGCCCGTGTATGATTGTGTTTCTTTGTTATAGCTGTATTTATATCCTGGTGGAATAATTGTATCACGACACGACACTTGTACACAAGGCATGTAGATATTAGGTGCATGGGATGGGTTGGGGAGACATGATCCCTTCGAGTTGTGGTTGCTCACCCCTCCTACCATGTTGTTTTCTTTACAGGAACCTACAGGCGTTAGGTGGGAACACCAAGGTGGAAGACCTTATTTACTTTACTGTCTACCATTTATGTTATTTTTATTGGAATTGATGTAACCCCAGTGGGGATGGGATTGGAAAGGATTTCGTTGTAATAAACTGGTTTGGATTATTTTTTATGAACATTATTTTCTTGAATGTGTTGTGGATGTTTAAAATGTAATACTCTTGGTTTGTATCCTAACCCCTTTGCCCTCTGCGTGGGTAAAAGGGGAGTCACGTGCCGGTTTCCTCGGGTTGGAAATCCGGGGCGTGACAATATGGTATCAGAGCATGGTCTAGTTGGCCTAGGGTAGTGGGCGGACTTGGTTATCTTGAGTCCTTTGGAGGAACCTGGAGGGACATGCCTGATCAATATGGTCCTCTTTGAGCCTCCAAGGTGTACTTAGGGTAGTCCAGTCTTGTGGTAGGATTGGCATGCATTGGCATTAGGGCACTAGTTGCATTTGCTGTGAATGTATGCTAAACTGTGGATAAGATCACATGATTAAGTGAGATGTACAACTCTGATTTGTTTGGCAATGTGTACTGAACCGTGCAATGTGATTGATGCAATGTATGTATGTAATGTCATGTGTTAGTGAAATTGATCAGTGGGGTAGAGGTAGTGACGCAATAGATTATAAAATTTGTTTTGATGTTTGTGCTTCTTACTTCGCGTAATAAGAATGCCGCCGAGGAGAGTGACACATGCGTCTGGGGCAGTGGCTGATGAGTCATCTGCCCATGAGGGTCCGGGTGCGGGACCGTCCGTTGGAGGGCATGCGTTATTACTGGCACAGCTACAAGAAGGCATCCGGCTAGAGGTACGAGAGCTACGGGAGGGACTCCGGCAGGACGTTCGGGAGGAGGTGCGCCGTGAGATGGCGGCACAACAGGTGGTGCCACCACCACCACTAGTAGGAGAGCTGCCTCGTGAGCGTGAGAGTTCGCTGGGTGGTGTACCGACCCGTGCAGAGGATGACGTGGTGACACGGTTCCGAAAGGAACAACCTCTGCGATTTAAGGGGGGAGAAGATCCTGTGGTAGGCGAGCGGTGGTTGAGGCGGATTGAGCATGTGTTCTCCTTTCTCCTACCCCGGGAGGAGGATAAGGTGCGGCCGGCAATCCGGCAGTGGAGGGGGATGCTTTGGAGTGGTGGACGAGTGTTGCGGGGAGCCGTGCGGTGCGAACTCATGTTTTGGGAGGAGTTCTTGCAACTCTTCCATGATGAGTTCTTCCCAGGAATTAGTGAGATGGCAAAAGAGGGAAGAATTCGGCGGCTTAAGCGAGGGATCCAGGACGGTACCTGAGTATGAGCGGGAGTTCCGGAGATTGAGTAGGTTTGCTCCTGAGACTGTGGTAAGGGGAGGACCTGAAGGCCCACAAGTTCACTTTGGGCCTTAGGCCAGCCCTTAGGCAGAGGGTGGCAATTCTACGTTTGAGGACCTACGCTGAGGCTGTGGAGACGGCCCGTATAGCCGAGAGAGAGCTGGATGATGGGAGGCAGGCCCATCAGGGTCGCCAGTTGCAGAGTGGGCCTGATCGAGATGTAGGGTCCAAGAAGCTCAAGACGGAGGAGAGGGATAGCAGTTCTTTCCGCAGCAGGGGACAGACATTGGTGAACCCAGGGAGGTCTAGCTTTGGCGGTGGCAGGCAGGGCGGTCCAGCAGGGGGTCTCCCCAGCGGTTGTTCTTCGCTGGGGGAGCAAGGCCACTTGAGGAAGGAGTGTCCAAAGAGGGACCGGAAATGCCATAGTTGTGGATGAGAGGGCCATCTGAGCCGGGTTTGCCGGAGTGGCAACAGGGGAGTTGGAGGCATGACACCCAGCACAAGGAGTGATGCCAGTTTCCGTGCACCAGTAGAGAGACCAGCTCGTCAGTGGCCGGCTAGTCAAGCAGGATCGAATCAGACCCGACCTCAGGGGAGGCCGGAGCGGTAGCAGTCAGGGCCGGAGGCGACCTTGGCGGGAAGCGCCCGGTGAGTGAGCCGACCGGTGGCACGGGCCAAGGGGAGGGTGTTTGCGCCTGGAGGCGACGTGCCCGGAGGAGGCCGAGCTACCACCCCCACCAGGTGAGGAGGGAGCAGGACCATCGGTGGTTAGAGGTACCCTTTTGCTCTCCCGTACATTAGCTTCGTCCTTTTCGATACGGGTGCATCGTGTTCGTTTGTTCTTGAGCTTGTGATAGATAGCTTGGGGTTAGCTTGTGTGGAGGCAGCGAAGCCCCTAGTTGTTGAGTCGCCGTAGGGGGGTATGATTGAGGTACGGCGAGTGTGTCGTGGTGTGTGTTAACCATAGGCGAGGTGGAGCCGAGTTTTGACTTGCATGTGATGCCTTTGAGGACGTTTGACCTGATCTTGGGTATGGATTGGCTTATGGCTTTCCAGGCCAAGATAGATTGTTATCGGCGGCGTGTGTCCTTCGTGACACCTGCAGGGACCTCTTGCACCCTGCGGGGGGAGTGGGATTGTGAGGCGAGTCGGGCCGGGCCAGGTGTTGGACCAATGGGGTGCCATTACCCACAGGTTGGCGCCCCGACCTTTGCGAGGAGGGTAAGGTGGAAAAGAGGGTGTGGCCCGTGTTGTGGACCAATTTCAGGATGTTTTCCCTGAAGAGTTGAGGAGTTTGCCACCTAAGAGGAGTGTGGAGTTCACCATTGAGTTGGTGCCGGGGCGGGTCCGATTTCCCAAGTAGCGTATCGTATGGGGCCAGCCCGAGCCGAGGGAGCCGCAGAGGCAAATCGAGGAGTTGGGGGACCAAGGGTATATCGGACCAAGTACCTCACCTTGGGGTGCTCCGGTGCTCTTTGCTAAGAAGGGCGATGGCACACTTCGTCTCGCATCGACTACAGAAGTCGAATTCGGTGACTGTGAAGAACAAGTACCCGTTGCCTCGGATAGATGACCTGTTTGACCAATTGAGTGGGGCCCAGGTGGTTTTCCAAAATAGATTTACGGTCGGGGTATCACCAGCTCGGGGTTAGGGAGGAGGACATCCCTAAGACGGCTTTTCGGTGCAGGTATGGGCATTATGAGTGGGTCGTGATGCCTTTCGGGCTCACTAATGCGCCAGCGGTGTTCATGCATTTGATGAACCAAGTCTTTGCCCCATACTTAGATTCATTCGTGGTGGTGTTTATCGACGATATCTTGGTGTATTCCAAGACCGAGAGGGAGCATGTGGAGCACTTAGCAACAGTGTTGCAAACCTTGAGGGACCAGCAACTGTTTGCTAAGTTTAGCAAGTGTGAGTTTTGGCTGCAGGAGGTTCACTTTCTTGGCCATGTGGTGTCAACTGAGGGAGTTAGGGTGGACCCAGGCAAGATTGAGGCCGTGGCATCGTGGGCGAGGCCAACCAACGTTTTTGAGATCCATAGTTTTCTTGGCTTGGCAGGGTACTATCGTCGTTTTGTCGAGGGGTTCTCCCGTTTGGCAGCGCCTATGACAGCGTTGACTCGGAAGGGCGTGAAGTTTGATTGGACTGACAAGTGTCAGCAGGCGTTTGAGACTCTCAAAACCCGTTTGACCACTGCACCGGTGTTGAGGTTACCTCGGGAGGATATTCCGTATGAGGTGTACTGTGATGCGTCCAGGGTTGGTTTGGGGTGTGTGCTTATGCAGGAGCACAGTGTGGTAGCTTATGGGTCAAGGCAGCTGAAGCCTCATGAGCAGAATTATCCTACTCATGATCTGGAGTTAGTGGCTGTTATCTTCGCCCTGAAGAGTTGGCAGCACTACCTCTTAGGGGAAAAGTTTGTGGTGTTCTCGGATCACAAGAGCCTTCGATACATCTTTACTCGAAGGACTTGAATTTGAGGTAAAGGAGATGAGTGGAGTATTTGCGGACCTTTGATTTTACTCTTGCCTATACCCCGGGCAAGGGTAATGTTGTGGGCGATGCGTTGAGCGAGAAAAGGGAAAGCTGAGGTGGCCATGAGAGAGTGGAAGGCGATGGAGCGATTGGCGATGTTGCGGTACGGCTTTGTTGTTCGTGATGGTGGGACAGACCTGAGTCCTTTGGTGGTGGTGCCTGAATTGTACCAGCGCGTCCGGGAGGAACAGCTGGGTGACATTGAGTGCGAGGTTCTCCGTGCCCGTATTGAGGCTGGGGAGCTATCTGAGGACTGGACAGAGGGTCCTGAGCATGAGTTGTCGTTTCAGGGGCGGTTGGTAGTAGCTTCTTCCCTCAGGGATGAGGTGATGAGGGAGTTTCACCAATCTAGAGTTGCTGTGCATCCAGGGGGTACGAAGATGTACCATGTGCTTCGCGGACATTTTTGGTGGCCTGGGATGAAACGCGATGTGGCCGCCTTTGTTTCGCGATGCCTCACATGTCAGCAGGTGAAGGCTGAGCATCAGCGGCCGGCGGATATGTTACAGCCTTTGCCCATAGCGGAGTGGAAGTGGGACCATATAGCGATGGATTTTGTGACTGGTCTTCCACCCACCACGGGGAGGAAAGATATGATTTGGGTGATTATGGATCGACTCACAAAGTCGGCCCATTTCCTGGCTGTTCGCGAGCGAGACTCTATTGGGACCTTGAGTCACGTGTACATGAACGAGATTGTGAGACCGCATGGAGTACCATCATCGGTTGTCTCGGACCGGGATTCGAGGTTCACTTCCCGTTTTTGGGCAGGTTTGCAGGAGGCTATGGGGACCAAGCTTCACTTGAGTACAGCCTTTCACCCTGAGACTGACGGCCAAACAGAGAGGACGAATCAGACGTTGGAGGACATGTTACGGGCCTGTGTGTTAGATTTTGGGGGTTCGTGGGCAACTCACCTTCCTTTGGTGGAGTTTGCCTACAATAACAGTTATCAGGCATCCATTGGGATGGCTCCTTTTGAGGCGTTGTATGGACGGCCGTGTCGATCACCTTTGTGTTGGACCGAGGTGGGGGAGACAGCTCTCTTGGGACCGCAGTTGGTTCAAGAGGCTACCGAGAAGGTTAAGTTGATTCGTCAGCGTTTGTTAGCAGCTCAGAGTCGACAGAAATCTTATGCGGATCAGCGGCGGCGACCTTTGGAGTTTCCTGTTGGTGATCATGTGTTTCTTCGTGTTTCCCCACGTCGTGGGCATCGCCGGTTTGGGCGAGGTTCCAAGCTATCTCCGCGGTTTATTGGTCCTTTTCAGATTCTGGATCGTGCTTGTGGCCTACCGGTTAGCGTTACCACCGCGGCTGAGTCGAGTGCACAACATGTTTCACGTGTCCCAGTTGAGGAAGTATCACCCTGACCCCACTCATGTGCTCGATTGGGGGACATTGGACATTGAGGATGACATGTCCGTCGTTGAGGCCCCTATCCGTATCCTAGATCGGCGAGAGAAGCTTTTGCGTGGTCGTGCTATTCCTTTGGTTCGCGTGCTGTGGCAGCACCGTGGCATTGAGGAGGCGACATGGGAACGTGAGTCCGTGATGCGTGAGCAGCACCCAGACTTGTTCACGGACGAACAATCTTAAGCATGGGAGGTGGCTGTTGGCCAAGGGATTGTGATGTGTTTTCTTGTATTAGTTGGTGTATTTGTATTATCTTTTAAAGACATGTGTTCTTATTTGTGATGTGCTTTGAGATGTGTATTCGTGCCATGCGGACATGTGTTATATGCATTATGGTGGTTATGTTATGTGCTGTTGTGCTGTGTGTGGTGTATGACCCATTTGGGTGTTGTGGCTCGCCGTGTGGCAAATGGGTAGCTGGTGTTTGTTTTCCTCGTATGTCATTTCTTTTCGAGGACGAAAAGTCTTAAGGGAGAGAGGATGTAAGGACCCGTACCTTGAGTTAGTCAGTTTTACCTTCTGAGTGGAGTTTTTCTAGATTTTGACCCAGTAAATGGACTCCAATGAATTCACGTGCAAAAGGAAAGATGCTTAGAATGATGTCCTCTATCTACCACAGAAGTTTTAGGCCAAATGGACGTGTATGTGAGGTGCACGTGAATTGGGTCCATTTCACGTGCAAGTGTGGTTATCTTCTACATGATGCAAGGAGGCTAGGGGTGAAGTTTGAGCGCTTTTGGAGTGCATTTGGAGTTGCACGTGAATTGGGGAATTCACGTGCAAATTGGCGTGCAGGCATATTTTTGCATGGTTCCCTTGGTTTTGACATTCTAATGAACTTTCTCCAAAGGACCATGTTGAAATTCTCGAGTATTTTGGCCTATATGGGTGCGGAAAGGTGCTAACTTGTGTGATCAAAACTACGTCGTTTTGATCTTTGGGATTCACTTAATCAAAACTATGTCGTTTTGATGTTATGTTGTCTATATAAGGAGGAGAAGCCCCTCTGTTTTAGGTTTAGGGTTTGTTGCTCCACCACCGTCGCAGAGAGAGAGAGAGAGAGAGAGAGAGAGAGAGAGAGAGAGGGGGGAAGGAGAGCTCCTGGTTCTTGCCTGGCGCCTTGCGTGGGTGGTCGAGCCTCGTGGGTGGACAACGTTCGGCTTGGGATCGGGCTGTTGCCGCATTGTTGCGTCTTACCTGAGGTAGGGGTTCTGTTCTTCCTAAACCCTCCTCTGTCCTAGGGTTCTAGGGCAGATTATGGGTTATATCTGTTATATATATATATATATATATATATGTAATCCATATAAGTGTGATCTCCTATATGGATGTTGGCCTTCAACGGCGATTTTGGTGTTTCTGGTGTTTGTGTGATGCATGAAAAGTGTTTGATAAAATGCCTGTATGACATGCCTGCTACATGTTTGAGAAAATGCCTGTGATGGGGTTTATGAGCCTGTGAATTTATGTACCCCAACTGTTTGGTTTTATACCTGTGAGGCTTTGCATGCTAAGTGTTTGGTGTTATGTCTGTGTGACTAAGTGTGGCTATGTGTCTTTGTGTTCTTGGAACCCGGTGGCTGTGGAAGCCCGGGACTGTTCTTGGAACCCGGTGGCTGTGGAAGCCCGGGACTGTTCTTGAAACCCGGTGGCTATGGAAGCCCGGGACTGTCCTTGGAAACCCGGTGGCTGTGGAAGCCCGGGAGTGTTGATGTACCAGCCTGTGTATGATTATGTTTGCTGTTATAGCCTGTATTTATATCTGGTGGAATAATTGTATCACGACACAGCACTTGTACACAAGGCATGTAGATATTAGGTGCATGGGATAGGTTGGGGAGACATGATCCCTACTGAGCTGTGGTTGCTCACCCCTCCTACCATGTTGTTTTCTTTACAGGAACCTACAGGCGTTAGGTGGGAACACCAAGGTGGAAGACCTTATTTACTTTACTGTCTACCATTTATGTTATTTTTATTGGAATTGATGTAACCCCAGTGGGGATGGGATTGGAAAGGATTTCGTTGTAATAAACTGGTTTGGATTATTTTTTATGAACATTATTTTCTTGAATGTGTTGTGGATGTTTAAAATGTAATACTCTTGGTTTGTATCCTAACCCCTTTGCCCTCCGCGTGGGTAAAAGAGGAGTCACGTGCCGGTTTCCTCGGGTAGGAAATCCGGGGCGTGACAATGAGTCAACTATATCATTCCAATAATTTAATGACTTCGGAAATGGGATTCTCGGTTCCCAGGGAACCCGGAACCGGGTACATGACTTCTCCTTGCCTGCACCCGAAAGGTCAAGGGGTTGGTGACTAGCACCAATAGAGACTACACCGCGGGTGCTGTCTCAAATATGCAACCCTGTACAGTCATACACCAAGGGTAATCCTGTACTTTCCCATATATCATCATGCATACAAAGAGTCAAACAGTCATACAGACATCACATCATACAGTATGCAAATACAACTGTCCACGGACCCATGTCCGGGATATCACATAAAACAATACAGAATATAACTGTATCATACATCAGAGTAGTGGGCGTCCTCCTGGAAGAAAGTCCTCCACTAGTCTCGGGTCACACCTGAAAAGGGTAAACAACAAGTAGGGGTGAGCGGCAAGCTCAGTAGGTGACCCTAACACTCCACATCATGCAACACATATAAGTCTATACTATATGCTCAGTGTACTCGTGCACCGTGTAGTGTGCACAAACATCAGATCTCGGCTGCAACAAATATCAGGACAACTTGTCCACGATCCTCCATGGGATCCCAGCTCAGGGCACTCAGCCCTAGCTCCACGAGCTCAACGGCTCAACTCAGGCCTTAGCCTGTCCACATCGCAATATGCCCGGCCACAGTCGCCACACAGGCCTGCCATCGGTTCATATGCCTGCCACATTAACCACATAGCACCATCGGTGCATCACGGTGAGAACCCAAACAAGTCACGGAGTCCATGCCCCAATACCTCACAACATACTAACATTAGTATGGCATGTCATTCTCAACATTTCCTTTAGAATTGTAGCCAATCTTCACAAGTAAATCCTCAACCCTTGATTTATGAAGGAAGTACTCATAGCAGCTATTTTCTTGAAATTAAAAGTCCCGGCATTGGGTTCCCTTATCATAAATAAGATAATCTGATTTTTGGGGATTTTTCTGAGATGTCTAACCCCACTTTCCAAAAACTCACCACTACGAACTTTTGGGTTTTTCCGAGATTTTACACTAAATCCCAATTTTCACATTTTGAAATAGTGGGAATTAATTTTTCTAGTATTTTTCTTTGAATCCAAATGGGGGGTATTTCGTTATTTACATTGTAACTTAATACTTAAATGTGTAGATGCGTATAGGTTGCAATGTAAATAGGTCCAGTCCAGTCAAACTGTATTTCGAATCTGCCAGTGAAACTACATTTTTGAATCTGCCTTTACTGTATTTCGAATCTGTATTTTCGAATCTCTTTTCGGACTGCCTTCGACCCTCGAACCTACACTCGAACTACCTTCGAAAACTACCTTCGAAGTACCCATGAACTGCCTTCGAAACTCCATTCGAAGTACCTTCGAACCTTCGAAACGATACTCGAAAATTTCACATTTGACACTCGAAATTACACTACATCGAACCTACCTTCGAACCTTCGAAACTGCACATTCGAAATTTCCAATTTCCAGTCGATCTCATCGGCTGTTCTCTACCCAGTTCACGACAGTTACTGTTCATCATCGTTTTTCACCTGTTTCTCGTCTAGATTCAACCCAGAAACCTCCAGACCTTTCGGAATCTCATAAAACTCATACCTAAGACTATATATTAGGTTTTAAATCACGTCTTACCCCTCAGAACGCATTTTAAATACAAGATTCAACCCAAAATTGGTTTTTCCCCAAATTCTAGGGTTCAACATGAATTTGCATGATTTCATCAAATTCTTACATGTTAATCCAAAAAACAGCAAGAAAAGGGTGAAGAATCAATGGAACACTTACCTGGAATGATTCTTGATGTTCGAACGAGCTCAAAACGCCCCAAATCGCCAAGGCCTCCAAGCTCTCTCAAGCTCTCTCTCTCTCTCAAACGCACAAACGCTAAAACGTAACATGAAAGCTCTCTTTCCCCCTATTTATATTTATATGCCAGTCAACTGACCTAGTCAACCATTGACCCAGTCAATAATTGACCTTCAAGGTCCCGAACTCCAAATTGAGTCAAACTACAGTCAAAACGCTCGAAATGACGAGCACAACACTAAACAGATATTATTACACTCAAATGACCGCTCAAACGCAAAGTCAACCAATAAACCCCGAAAAGTTAACAATCGGGTCAAACGGGACCCCGACTCGGAATCGGGCCCAAGTACAGTCAAAATGCTCACATTAACGGCTACACTACCGTCCAAATAGTTACATTCCCATAGAATGACTATCTCTCAAGACTACCCAAATACGAGTCTTTACATCCTCCCCACCTTAGGACTTTTCGTCCTCGAAAATAAAACACATGCCCAAATGACATAACAAAATTCAAGCTCAATGTCCCAACAACAAAACATCAAACATGATCACCGATCACACAGGTCCAATGCAACTCACAACAAGCCAAAAAGGCTCACACGATGCCAGGATGCCAACCAATAACAAGCTAAACCACATCTCAAACAACATATGCAAAACAAATGCATAAAACATAACTCATACCTCAGGGAAGGTCCTCACACCAGAGATTTACAATAATTCACAGTTCCCGTGCTTTGAAAAAGGAGTCCCAGTGCCTGAAAATAAATAAATCGTTTGAGATTATTTAATCCTCTGTTGTACCTGGACGCTTTGGTGGGTAAGGGCGGAATGCATTTCCGGATGTATTGGAGCCGTTGGGAATTAATAGTTATGCAATCCCCAAGGTCAACTGTGATGTCTCGAGGAAAATGACATTTAATTACAGAGGTTTTCCGTCCCTATGCTCAAAAATGGAGTTCCGAGACATTTGAATTTAATATTCAGAGACTCCTCAATTCCTATGCTTAAAAAGGGGGTTCCGAGACACTGGTGGCATTTAATGCACTTAAAAATAATTTTCTGGATTTTTCAGAGTCTCGGTGCTTTGGAGTCACTCCCAGACCTGTAGAGGAGCTATTTTGGAGTTTTTCAAAATTATTGACCAGGTTTGACCTCCGGATCTGGGCTTATTCCGGATCAGTGGCCTTACTCCGCATCAATGGGCTTAGCTCGGATTTGACCAGGTTTGACCTCCGGATCTGGGCCTATTCCGGATCAGTGGCCTTATTCCGCATCAATAGGTCCGTATTCCGCACTAATGAGCTTATTCCGCATCAATGGGCTTAGCTCGGATTTGACCAGGTTTGACCTCCGGATCTGGCCTTATTCCGCATCAGTACGTCCTTATTCCGCATCAGTGGGCTTAGCTCGGATTTGACCAGGTTTGACCTCCGGATCTGGGCTTATTCCGGATCTGGCCTTATTCCGCATCAGTACGTCCTTATTCCGCATCAGTGGGCTTAGCTCGGATTTGACCAGGTTTGACCTCCGGATCTGGGCTTATTCCGGATCAGTGGCCTTATTCCGCATCAGTAGGTCCTTATTCCGCATTAGTGGGCTTAGCTCGGATTTGACCAAGTTTGACTGCCGGATTTGGGCTTAGTCCGGATTTGACCAAGTTTGACCACCGGATTTGGGCTTCCCCAAAAATTTTCGTGTGTGGGCTTGGTCGCCACATGGCGCCTCTACTTAGGTTTCCTTAGGCCTCTCTTGTTATCACTTGTTGTGTAAAGAGAGTGCCTTTGTATATATACTGGGCGAAGGAGAAACAAAACTGGCAATGTGGGACAAACATGCATATGAAGAACCAAAATTCGTGGAAAATTGGCATATTTCTGGGGCAACTTCAAAAATTCATAACTTTTTCTACAGAGCTCGGATTAGAGCCAAATTGGTCTTGTTTTTTCAAAATTCTGTTATCTATCTTCTTAAAGTGGAATCACTCCAAAAGGATCAGCCATTTAGGAGAAAAGTGGGAAATACTGCACAAAGGTACATGATAAAATGAGCATTCTGCCTGTCCGATTCAAAAATTCATAGATAATTGCACAGAACTCGGATTACCCTAAAACCAGTTGGAGATGATAGATAAAGATGTTATATAACTAATGCAATTGACTTTATTCAGATCCAATAAGTATTGAGAAAGTTATTGGCAAAATAGTGCACTGCGCACTGGCTGTCTCCCCCAAATCATAACTAATTGAATACAGCCCGGAATATTCTCAAACCAATTGGAAATGATAGATAAAGATGTTATCTAATCAATGCAATTGACTTTGTTGGATTATGACAAGTATCAGGGAAGTTATTAATAAAATAACGGGCTGCCCACCGATTGTCCAATTCAACTTGGTACTTTTGTTATAACCATTTCATTTTTCCTCGGAATCAAGTGTGGTCAAGTGCGTTATTCTCCGAATGTCATCCTCTATCACTTAGTGGTCCTTTGCCAAGTACGGTTGCGATCTAATCCGGTCAAAATGGGGTACAACAGCTGCCCCTCTTTGTGCATTGTTTGTATACAAATGATGTACAAAGATAACCAAATACCCATTTTGAATGGTTAGATCTCCTTGGAGTTTGGAAATGCTGTGAGATTGATGCGACATTTTTGGTTATGAGGGTGGCTTCTTGGGCTATGATATGACATCTTGGGTTGATTTGCTTCTTGGGCTATAAGGGTGGCTTCTTGGGCCGAATAGCTTCTTGGGCTATGATACGACATCTTGGGTCAAAAATGAGTGACATCTTGGGTCGATTAGCTTCTTGGGCTATAAGGGTGGCTTCTTGGGCCGAATATGACATCTTGGGTCGACCAGCGTCTTGGGCTGTAAGGATGGCTTCTTGGGCCAAATACGACATCTTGGGTCGAATGATAGTGAGATAGCATCTTGGGCTATGGATAGGTGACTCTATCATGGCTCCCTCTACGAGTTCACTCTAAGAGATCGCTCTACGAGATTACCACTCAAGAGTCATGCTTGGGCTTACGATCTAGGTCTGCCGGGTTTAATTCTTTGATTTTGAAAGGGAATTCTGTTTGTCGAGGGTGAGTCCTCATCGGTCTTTGAAGCTTAACTGTTGGTAGATCATGAGATGAATCCTCATGCCATTCTGGTATACGGATAATCCTGTGAGTAAGAAGAACAAACATGCTAGGATGTATGCTAATGATGCATGAAGATGCATGAATGTATGTGACTTTATGATTAAGTTTGTAAATCTTTCTCCTCCGCCGGGAAAGAGGCCAGTGGATGACTTGTGCTTTTTGTTCTCTCTTTGCTGCAAGAAACCGGGGCTCTATCTTTTCTACATGCTGATATCCCCATGCATGGAATGTTCAAGAAAACTCTGTTTGGGGAATTTTTATTTATTTATTTATTTTTAAAAGAATTTAAAAAAATGATAAAGAATTTTGAGAAAACTACATCATCATACACAACATGACTCATGCATTATCATAAGAGTTTAATAAGTCTTCCTTTTATAAAACAGAATGACAGGTTTTTAAGATATTGGTCTACAAAGTTGATCAAAGTATGCTCAAGACTTGACCAATCCTTCTGTTCGCAGGCTGGCCTTTGATGTGGAGTAACTGATCAGTCCCTCTGAGGTCCTTGAGATTTTATCAGACTGCTTTAGGTGACTTTGGATCCTGGTCCCTTTGTTTGGCTTTGTATTTTACCCTTAGTGCCCTTTCGGGTTTTCACTAAGTCCGCCTTTAATCCTTCTCTCTTTTCACAGAGCTTTGTATTTTACCCTTAGCACCCTTTCGGGTTTTCACGAAGTCCGCTCTTAGCTGCAACTTCCTTGTCTTTGTACCAAAATGAATTTTTTTGTTGTCATTTATATGAAGGAGATGACGAGCGTGAGATTTGGACTCAATAGTGAATGACTGTTTGGAGTTCTTTTGAAAGATGAGAAGGCTCTGTTTTTTGGCCCTTTGGTGCCCTTTTTTTGTGTCTCTTTCTCAGGGAAAAGCTCCCTTACTGGCAAATAAGGATATATGAAAGGTTTAAGAACATGGAGAATTCTTTCAATAAATGACAATTTTAAATCCACTTTGGTACAAGAACGGAAATCAAACATAAAATTTCTTTACAGCATCACTGTTTACAGGGTTCGGGAGTTCATCTCCATCTATTTTGGTGAAGACGAGTGCACCACCCGAGAATGCTCTTTTTACAACATACGGCCCCTCATAGTTTGGAGTCCATTTGCCTCTGTGATCATACTGTATTGGTAGTATCTTTTTCAGGACCAGGTCTCCTTCTCTAAATGCCCTTGGTCGCACCTTTTTGTTGAAGCTAGCTATCATTCTCTTTTGATAAAGCTGACCTCGGCAAACTGCTGTGAATCGCTTCCCGTCAATCAGATTCAACTGTTCGAAACGGTTCTTAACCCATTCAGCTTCATCTAGCTTGGTATCCATGAGAACCCTCAGAGATGGGATTTCTACTTCAACCGGTAAAACCGCCTCCATGCCATAAACTAAGGAAAATGGCGTTGCCCCAGTTGAAGTTCGGACTGTGGTTCTGTAGGCATGTAGTGCATATGGGAGTTTCTCGCTCCAATCCTTGTACGTCTCAGTCATTTTTCGGATAATGTTCTTGATATTCTTGTTTGCCGCTTCTACCGCTCCGTTCATTTGAGGACGGTAAGGTGTAGATGTCGGATTTTGAACGTTCAAGAAGGGGGAAATTGCGGATAATGTGGGAGGCATATGGGGCACCGAATAGTGAACGATGTCGGACTTTGAGGCTGCTCACCCAAAATTGTCCATCATCCAAGTGACTATGTCATTGGGGCTTTTGGATATGGGCCGACGCCGCCCACAATGCAAATGGCCACGGGATGTAAGCACGTGTAACTGTGGTCTTGAGCGAGCCCCATACGGCATAGACATTTCGCACAGGGACCATCTTTTCCTAGTTAGTGTATGCCCATTTGCATGAGGATGCCCATGCATGAGATCCGCAGATCGCCGTTGTGAACCTCATTGGTGACCCGAGCCGCTTCATCTTTGTCTAAGCACCGCAGTAAAACTTGGTTATGTTTGCGTCGTATAGGATTGAACCGTCGAGGAAGTAATTGATGCTTGCTCGTCGGATGTTTCTTTTTTCTGCTTCGAGGCCCCTACCTGGATATGAGTCTTGGGACAGTCTTGTTTGATATCTTGATACCAAGGCTTGTTGTCGATGTCAACATTGGTTACCATGTTGTAAATGGGTTCCTTGTTCACATTGATGTCAAAGCATGGTATTTCGAAACATGTGTCCAATCGAAGGAGGGAGGCTAGAGTTGCTAAAGCATCGGGAATTCGATTATACTCTCTTGACATGTGTTCAAATGTGATTTCATCAAATAAGTTAGCCATTTCACAAATCATTTGTCGGTAAGGAATCAACTTGTGATTTCGAGTTTCCCATTCCTTTCTAACATGATAAATGACTAGAGCTGAATCACCGAATACTTGTAACTTTCTGATTCCTTTACTCAACGCCTCTTGGAGGCCCATTACACAAGCTTCATATTCTGCTATATTGTTTGTGCAAGGGAATGTCAACTTGGCGGCCATCGGAAAATGTACTCCGGATAGGGAAATTAGGACTGCCCCGATGCCATGACCTGATAAGCTTGATGCTCCATCAAACCATAGGGTCCATATGTCTGACTCTTCATTTTCTTGGATGGTGTTGATGAATTCATCTGGGAAATCAGAGATTGCCGGCTCATAATCTTCCAAGGCTCGATCCGCTAGATAATTAGCTATGGCACTTCCTTTGATGGCCTTTTGAGGCACATAGATAATGTCATATTCTGCTAAGAGTGGCTGCCACTTAGCAATTCTTCCCGTCATGGATGGCTTTTCCAATAGGTATTTGAGCGGGTCATGTCTAGAGATGAGCCATGTGGTATGGTAGAGTGTATACTGCCTTAACCTTCGTGCCGTCCAAGCAAGGGCACAACAAGTCTTCTCCAGAGGAGTGTACTTTTCCTCACAAGGTGTAAACTTCTTGCTCAGATAGTAAATGATTTGCTCTTTTTTCCTTGAGGCATTATGTTGTCCCAGTACACAACCCATTGAGATGTCGTGATCGTTAAGTACAAAATCAGAGGTTGACCGGATACCGGGGG
Organism: Taxillus chinensis; assembly: GCA_023512835.1. Classification (NCBI taxonomy): domain Eukaryota; kingdom Viridiplantae; phylum Streptophyta; class Magnoliopsida; order Santalales; family Loranthaceae; genus Taxillus; species Taxillus chinensis. The sequence continues at coordinate 23,822,203 of CM042092.1, read as the reverse complement.
AACCAAAATTGGAGGATTCGTCAAATATTATTTAATTGTATCGAAGGCCTCCTGACATTCATTGTTCCACATCTCGGGACTATTCTTGCGCAGCACGTTGAAGACGGGTTCACAAGTCATAGTGAGTTGTGAAATGAACCGAGCGATGTAATTGAGTCTTCCAAGGAATCCTCTAACTTCCTTGATGGTTTTTGGCACGGGCATATCTTGGATGGCCCAGACTTTATCGGGATCAATCTCAATTCCCCGTTGACTGACGATGAATCCCAATAGCTTGCCTGATGTAGCCCCAAAGGTACATTTGGCTGGATTTAACTTCAATTGGCATTTTCGTAGTCTATTGAAGAGCTTGCGCAACACTTCCACATGGTCCCTGTCTCCTTTTGACTTGGCGATCATATCATCGACATAGACCTCTACTTCTTTGTGCATCATGTCATGGAACAGTGTTACCATGGCTCTTTAATAAGTTGCCCCGGCATTTTTGAGTCCAAAAGGCATGACATTGTAGCAAAAGGTGCCCCATATGGTGATGAATGTAGTCTTTTCCTTGTGTTCAGGATCCATCCGAATTTGGTTATAGCCAGAGAACCCATCCATGAAGGAAAACATAGTATGTCTTGCAGTGTTGTCTACCAAAGTGTCAATGTGAGGTAATGGAAAGTTATCTTTGGGGCTGGCCTTGTTGAGGTCGCGATAGTCTACACACATACGGACCTTCCCCCTTTCTTTGGAACTGGTACGATGTTGGCCACCCATTCCGGATAGTGGGCCACGCTAAGGAACCCTGCGTCCCATTGCTTTTTGACTTCTTCCTTGATCTTTAGTATCATCTCTGGCCTTATCCTCCTTAGCTTTTGCTGGACAGGCTTACACTCAGGTCTCAAGGGCAACTGGTGTTGCACTATATCTATATCCAATCCCGGCATATCTTTGTAGGACCAGGCGAACACATCAATGTAGGACTTGAGAAGATCAAGTAGCTGATCTTTGATATTATTGGGGATTAAAGACCCCAATCTCAATTCTTTTGGCTCGATGGCTGTTCGAAGTTCACGATCAGAATCGGGTCTTTACTAGGGATAGTAGGCTGGTCTTCTTTTTCTAGCAGGAGCTTGATGTCTTCTGGTAGCTCGGGATCTTCTACTGTGCCAGCTTCCTCTATCTCAGACACTGACTGTTCCCAGTTTGGATTATGGTCAAGTCTTAAGCAACTTATTTCTTCTTCCCTTACCACATCTCTAAATTTATCATACATGATAGGGAGGTCCAAGCTTTTCCAATTGTCCAGCTGTTGCCCTGGGTCTCCTTGGTGTACCCGAACTAGCTCCACCTCTTCATTGTCATCCCCTATAGCGGCCACTGTCTCTTCCCTCTGATTTATGAATCTCGCGCTCCTGAATGTAGCTCTGAGCGGTGGGAAAATCATCTTCTATTCCCTCTTCACTACTTTCAATGTAGGGGACAGAGAGAGGTTTGGTGACAAGGATTTCTGTTTCTCCGAACACGCATATGAGTTTTCCGTCTACAATGAATTTAACCTTTTGATGGAGGGTTGAGGGTATTGCCCCTGCTGCATGAATCCATGGCCTTCCCAGTAGGCAGCTATAGTAAGGAGCGATATCCATGACTTGGAACTCCACAGTGAATGTACTTGGACCGATTTGTAGCGGTACATCTAGGGTTCCTACTACTTCTCGCTTTTCTCCATCGAAAGCCCTGACAATCATGTTGGTGGGGTGGATGTAAGACGGGTCCATCGGCAGTTGCTTTAGAATGGGAGCTGGCATAATGTTCAACGAAGATCCGTTATCAATTAGCACACGCGAGATGATTTGGTCCTTGCACTTAACAGAAATATGGAAAGCCTTGATATGTCCAACACCTTCCTGAGGGAGCTCTTCTTCACTGAAGCTGAGAAAGTTACTCGCCACGATATTATTTGCAATCCCATATAAGTTCTCCACAGAAATGGATAGAGGAACGTAAGCTTTGCTCAAGACCTTTATAAGGGTTTCCCGGTGTGGAGTAGAATCCATAAGCAAAGATAATAATGAGATGCGAGCCGGCTGCCGACTTAATTGTTCAATGATGTTGTATTCACTCTGCTTAATCAGCTTCAGAAACTCAGTTACCTCCTCATCTGAGATAGAAGTATTTTTGTTAGTTGATATCGGTTTTGGAATGATATCTTACTCTACGGCTTTGCCTTTATCAGCTTTTTTGATTTCTTGCGGTGTGTATGAACGACCACTTCTTGTCTTCTTCTCTTCTATAGGAACCCCTGCAATGACAGACTTGCAGTGATAGTTCCATGGGACTGCTTTATCATCCTTGTATGGGAAAGGCGACGGCTCCTGAATAGTAAGGGTTTTGACCTTTTGCATCAATGAGTCGGCCTTCGGCTTCTCTGTGTACTGGATAATTAGGGGTTTCGGTGCCCCAGGCTTGGGTGCCACTTGTGACCTATCAGTGGAGGCCATACAGACCTCACGATGTACCTCCAGCTTTGAAATCTCCAGTCTCTTGGAGTTTAGTAATTCTTGGACTGCTTCTTGAAATTCATCACATTCCTCTAAGTCGTGTTCATAAGCTGTCTTGTGATAAAGGCATCGCTTCCTCCAGTTGTTTCCCCTATTGGCATCAGTCACATCCTTGGTCACTATGAATCCATTCTTGTGTAGGGTCATGAATAATTGATACTTGTCCGTCTTGATTGTGGAATCCTGTCTAGGAGAATTTCCATATTCGGCTATTACATGGGCAACATTGCCTGAGTGTTCTGGAAGAGGGTTGGTACCCACATTGGGAGTGCCAGTCATTTTAGAGAAGTCCAACTACCCAACATCTCTTAAATGTTGTATCTTCCTTTTTAAGGCGAAACAACCTTCTGTGTCATGTCCAATTCCACCTCCATGGTATGCGCAACTGGTATCAGCTTTGTACCAATCAGGATATGGAGGGCTTAACTTTTTTAGGGGCACTGGACTGACAAGTCCTGCTGCCAATAGTCTGTTGTACGCTTCCGTGTATGTGATAGGAATTGGATCGAATCTCTCCTTTCCTGTTTTTTGCTTCTGCCATGGCTACTTTGATTGCTCAGACTGGGATTGGCTGGTTGAGTAAAAGTTCCCACCCTGAGGCTGATATTGTGGGTTTGGGGCCTGAGCAATGTAGGACACTGTCAAAGATCCTCCATAACACCCAGGTGTGGTTGATTGTTGGGGTTGTTGTGACCCAATGCCGTTATAGTCAGCCTTAGGTTGCCATACTGCCTGGGATTCTCCTTCTTTCCTTCGATTGGAGGAAGAGGGCTTTCTAGAAGCTTCATACTTGCTTCCCCCGAGTTTTCCTTCCTTTATGCCGCCTTCGATTCGTTCTCCTGAGGCGACCAAGTCTGCAAAGCTACTTGAAACATTCCCGATTAGTTTTTTGTAGTAAACCCCTTTCATGGTGCTGATAAAGAGGGTGGTAAGTTCTCTTTCGGTGAGTAGAGGCTGAACATCCATTGCTGCCTCTCTCTATTGTCGGGCATAAACTTTGAAGCTTTCATTACTTCCTTTTTCAAATGACTGTAGGGCCAGCCGATCTAATGCCAGTTCGGTGACATGCTTATATTGAGCTAAGAACGCCGTGGCGAGCTCACTCCATGTTCTGATACGGCTACCTTCAAGTTGGATATACCACCGCAGTGGACCGCCGGTTAGGCTCTCCTCGAAGCAATGCATTAAGAGTTTTCCGTTGTCTGCATAGGCTGCCATCTTGCGGCAGTACATGGTCACATGTGTTTTAGGACACTGAGTACCATTGAACTTTTCAAAATCTGGCATCTTGAACTTGGAAGGAAGTACTATGCCTGGCACCAAACATAAATCATGTGGGTCGGTCCCTCCATATGTTTTTACCCACTCCACAACTTTCAGTCGGGCCTCAATAGATTTCCAATCGGATGGTTGAGTGAGGGATTCCATAGCTTCCATGATATTTGGGGTTGGCACCCCCATAGCAGGTGGTGTAGGTGGGACTTGATGTGATGCCCCCAGAACCATGTTTGCTGGAGCATAGGCTTGTGAAGCATGTGGTGCATGTTCTTGCTCTTGATTAATAGCTATTGTAGTTGGGCTAGCTTCTCTCTCGGCGGTCAGCTTGGCTAGCATGTCCATCATAGTTTTTAACTGAGCCTGCACTTGGAGCATGCTCCCCCCGATCTTTTCTTGAGCCTGCTCAAGACCAGTAAGTCTATCCTCGGTATGCTCTGCCATTGTAGGAGATGTCTGACGACTGGAGGACCTTAAGTTGTATGAGTGCCCAATTCTGCTGAAAGCCTTCTAGCAAACCTGGAGAAATTAAGGTTTATTTTTGGTTCTCACTTTTTAAGTATGAGTGCATGATATGCATGAGATGCAAAGACACAAACTTTATTAAGCTGGAAACCAAACTTCAAAGGGTACAAACAGTCAAACTGAATTTAAAACAAGTAAAATGACATGAAATCCCTAAAACTATATGCTCTAGGACAAGCTTTGATCATCTCCTAGCAGTGTCTTCTTCGAAGGCTCCTTAGTCGCCCATTCTCCTCTTCAAGCCTGCTGATGACCATCCCCCTTGCCAATGACTGCTTCCTTGCATAACTCTTCTGCATTTTAGTCGCTTCTAGATGTTCCACCATTTTCTGTATGGCTTTCCCTTGTTATTGCACTGTTTGCTGTAAAATGGCGTTCTCTTGTAACAAGGATGTAGTTATATCTAGGACAACCACAGGTTCTTCGTTAGAGGCCACCTCTTCAGCTGCAGTGTCCTTGTCTGTGTTGGGGAGAGGGAATAACTTCTCTTTCCATGCCTTGTATTCCGATAAGACAGGAGTAGCATGTAGGTTGGCCTTGATTCATTGATGGGTGGCCCAAGCTCTGTGTATCTCAAAGATTGCCCGCTTTGCCCCAGGAGCTCCATATTCCCTATCATAGGATTCCATTCCATGTAAGACTGGGACGATTTGACGCCCTTCAAGTTGTCTTCCCACCTGTAATGGTGCGTATGCAGTGCTTCCCCAAGGACCAATTAGTGGGACCCAGTTATAGCTGCTGCAGCTATACAACATACTTGATCTGTGCATCCAAGGGGCCCTCCAGATGACATCTTCACCCCTTAGCGTATAGAACTTGTGCATCCAATCTTCCTTGTTATTGGGTAGCCGCCACCCACTGTTTAGAATATCTAGCAAGGTTGTAGCAGGTAGCACATACACTTCCTTGAAGCGTGGAAAGATGCATGGGAAGTGACCCTTCATCTAGGTGCACAAGAAAGGAAGACAACCTCTGAATTGTCCCTGACCTTTGACTCAGATGTAAGATAAGGACCTGATGGTTTCAGCTAAGATGGCAGGAATAGGGTCATTTCCCTTTACCAATTGCAGGACAAGTTCCAGGACTTCCCCATCAATGAAGTTTGGATTCCGAGGGAAAATGAGCAGACCATAGACAGGAGTAGTGAAAAGTATATGGGTCTCCTCTTGAGTTGAATACTGCATCATCCTCTTGAAGAACTCCCATGGAATGACTTCATGCTTCCCATCATTTTGAATGATTGGAGGAACTTCTTTAGCTTGTATATCTAGGAGACAAGCCAAAGTACGTCGACATGATTTTCGAGGATCATAGTTGAAGATTGCCTTCTTTTGATCAACTTCTTGATCAAGAAGCCTTTTGCATTCTTCAATAGTTGGGACCAGATCCATGCCATTAAAACAGAAACACCTTCGCCTTGGATCCCAGAAGTTCACTGCTGCAATGATCATGTTCTCATCTATTGGTAGTTGAGTTAGATGTAATAGATCCCCAAAGTGTTTGATGCATGCGGCTTGACTCCTTGAAGACCACTTCCTCCATATGGATGTGAGTTCAGGAGCATGATTCTTTGGGAGCTCAATGTGTAAGTCTCGGAACTTCTGTGGCTCCTCTTGAGAGAAATTTCCCAAGTCCCTTTGGATTATCCTTGATGCGAGAGCGACCTCTTGAACGTCTTCTTTGTCCACCTTGTCAGCTAGAAGACGATCAAAGCTTGCCATGTTTCCTAAATGAATGAGTGCAATGCTATGATATGCAATGAATGAAAATGAGGGGTTAGTAAACAAATGATAGATAATATATACAAGGGGTTAGTATGTGGATAATATATACAAAGTTCAAGCAAGGCAAGTACACAAATGTCATAGCAAGGCTCAAACACATGAAAGTCATGCCCCTGATGGGCTTCTAAATCTGCCTATCTTATTCATTGGTTCCCAAGCATTCCCTACTTAGCCTTGTACCATGAGGGCATTAACAAGAACTAAGAGAGAACCCCCGTACCCCAAAGGGCATTGACGGAGGGGGTCCTTCTTGTACCTCTTGGGGCATTAACAAGAAAGGACCACTGCCTGAGTGAGACATTTCGGGTATTCCACGTAGACAAGCACAACCAAGTCCACGTGGGCAAACCTTTACTAGCCTCTTCTAATCCTGTTGTGTTAAAGAAAACCCGGGTATAGGGTTAGAGAAAGAGAGAGAAGCATGTATGCACAGTTAAAACAATTATAGAATAAAAAGAAAAAAAAAGAGAGAAAAAAAAAAGGCAAGCAAACATTCCAATAAATCGAGACCATGGCTAGACTCTCACAACAGTCCCCAGCAGAGTCGCCAGCTGTCATCACCCGTTTTTGACCGGGCTCGTTGCTGGCTTTGTGAAAGGACTCCATGCTAGTTCATTCCATTGATCCTAGAGTCATCCCTGCACAAGGCCCGCACAAACCATTAAAGAAAAGAAAAACACAGAGTCGCCATCAAACAAATTAAAGGTGTGATTGGGTACCTAGAAAAAGAAAGGGTCTACGGTTCCAGAGAATTAGGTTCGGGAGTCGGTTACGTGTAGGGAAGGAAGAAAAACTCTTGCACCCCCACAACGCCCACAATTGGTACCTAGTCTTGATCTATGAGTGTTTGCTTGCTTTATTATTTATTCTAAAAAAGAGTTTTTGTATTTTTAATTTTAAGAAAAAGAAAGATTTTAGGATCTAGGCCTTAAAACAACAAGAGAGATTTTAATAAAATAAAAAGGGGAAAATTCTAATTTTAGAAAAAGAATGTGGGATCTAGGCCCATGTGACAGTATTGCGTTTTTCAGGAAAGCAAAAGTGAACTTTCTTTTTTAGAAAAGAAAATGAAACAATTTGAATTCAAATGGAAATACTGCCACAATTAATATTGGCCCAGGTAGACTAGGATATGAGGCCAGGCCAGGCCAACCCTCATGACCGCCCAGGCCTTTGTTGAATTTTTTTCTAGAAGAGATTCAGGTTTTTTGTGTTTTTACATTTTATTATTTTTTTGGAAATAATAAATGAAAAGAGAAATGCAAACTTTTTTTTTTGTATTTTCGTTTTTTAAACTTTTAGAATTAATGAAAAAGGAAAATAGAGAAGTTTTTGGGGTTTTATTTTTGAAAACAACACAGAGAAAGAACTTAAAAAAAAAGAACAGTTTAATAAATAAACAAAGTAAAGAACCTGGAGGAAAGAAAATGATGCAGATGTGAGCCCCTTTTCCCTACAAGTAATGCTTTCCAAGAGCTTCCTGAAAGCACAAATGGTTAGAAAAAAAAACTTTTCTAGTGTCAGCTCCTCCCCGTGAAGACGAACAGTGATTCTGGGTGCTTCTTTCCTTAGAAAAATGAGTATATTTCTCTTTGTGATTCCCAAAATACTCTCTCTCTCTCTCTCTATTTTTTTTATTTCTCAGAAATCTAGTCAGAAAGTTCTCTCCCGGAATAACCTCTTCTGCTACTTGATAATTGATGTCCCCCCCCCCCCCCCCCTTGCCTCTTGGGGCAGTCTATTTATAGGAATCCCAGGGGAGACAGCCCGTGCCTCGGCATTTATTGGAGGGCTTACAGTCCCCATGAGTCAACTACATCGTTCTAATAAATTAATGACTTCGGAAATGGGATTCTCGGTTCCCAGCGATTTACAATAATTCACAGTTCCCGTGCTTTGAAAAAGGAGTCCTAGTGCCTGAAAATAAATAAATTGTTTGAGATTATTTAATCCTCTGTTGTACCTGGACGCTTTGGTGGGTAAGGGCGGAATGCATTTCCGGATGTATTGGAGCCGTTGGGAATTAATAGTTATGCAATCCCCAAGGTCAACTGTGATGTCCCGAGGAAAATGACATTTAATTACAGAGGTCTTCTGTCCCTATGCTCAAAAATGGAGTTCCGAGACATTTGAATTTAATATTCAGAGACTCCTCAATCCCTACGCTTAAAAAGGGGGTTCCGAGACACTGGTGGCATTTAATGCACTTAAAGATAATTTTCTGGATTTTTCAGAGTCTCGGTGCTTTGGAGTCACTCCCAGACCTGTAGAGGAGCTATTTTGGAGTTTTTCAAAATTATTGACCAGGTTTGACCTCCGGATCTGGGCTTATTCCGGATCAGTGGCCTTACTCCGCATCAATGGGCTTAGCTCGGATTTGACCAGGTTTGACCTCCGGATCTGGGCTTATTCCGGATCAGTGGCCTTATTCCGCATCAATAGGTCCTTATTCCGCACTAATGAGCTTATTCCGCATCAATGGGCTTAGCTCGGATTTGACCAGGTTTGACCTCCGGATCTGGGCTTATTCCGGATCAGTGGCCTTATTCCGCATCAATAGGTCCTTATTCCGCACTAATGAGCTTATTCCGCATCAATAGGATTAGCTCGGATTTGACCAGGTTTGACCTCCGGATCTGGCTTTATTCCGCATCAGTACGTCCTTATTCCGCATCAGTGGGCTTAGCTCAGTGGCCTTACTCCGCATCAATGGGCTTAGCTCAGATTTGACCAGGTTTGACCTCCGGATCTGGGCTTATTCCGGATCAGTGGCCTTCTTCCGCATCAATAGGTCCTTATTCCGCACTAATGAGCTTATTCCGCATCAATGGGCTTAGCTCGGATTTGACCAGGTTTGACCTTCGAATCTGGGCTTATTCCGGATCAATGGCCTTATTCCGCATCAATAGGTCCTTATTCCGCACTAATGAGCTTATTCCGCATCAATAGGATTAGCTCGGATTTGACCAGGTTTGACCTCCGGATCTGGCTTTATTCCGCATCAGTACGTCCTTATTCCGCATCAGTGGGCTTAGCTCGGATTTGACCAGGTTTGACCTCCAGATCTGGGCTTATTCCAGATCTGGCCTTATTCCGCATCAGTACGTCCTTATTCCGCATCAGTACGTCCTTATTCCGCATCAGTGGGCTTAGCTCGGATTTGACCAGGTTTGACCTCCGGATCTGGGCTTATTCCGGATCAGTGGCCTTATTCCGCATCAATAGGTCCTTATTCCGCACTAATGAGCTTATTCCGCATCAATGGGCTTAGCTCGGATTTGACCAGGTTTGACCTCCGGATCTGGCCTTATTCCGCATCAGTACGCCCTTATTCCGCATCAATGGGGTTAGCTCGGATTTGACCAGGTTTGACCTCCGGATCTGGGCTCATTCCGGATCAGTGGCCTTATTCCGCATCAATAGGTCCTTATTCCGCACTAATGAGCTTATTCCGCATCAATGGGCTTAGCTCGGATTTGACCAGGTTTGACCTCCGGATCTGGCCTTATTCCGCATCAGTACGCCCTTATTCCGCATCAGTACGCCCTTATTCCGCATCAATGGGCTTAGCTCGGATTTGACCAGGTTTGACCTCCGGATCTGGGCTCATTCCGGATCAGTGGCCTTTTCCGCATCAGTGGGCTTAGCTCGGATTTGACCAAGTTTGACCACCGGATTTGGGCTTAGTCCGGATTTGACCAAGTTTGACCACCGGATTCGGGCTTCCCCAAAAAGTTTCGTGTGTGGGCTTGGTCGCCACATGGCGCCTCTACTTGGGCTTCCTTAGGCCTCTCTTGTTATTACTTGCTGTGTAAGGAGAGTGCCTTTGTATATATACCGGGCGAAGGAGAAGCAAAACTGGCAATGTGGGACAAACATGCATATGAAGAACCAAAATTCATGGAAAATTGGCAGATTTCTGGGGCAACTTCAAAAATTCATAACTTTCTCCACAGAGCTCGGATTAGAGCCAAATTAGTCTTGTTTTGCTTGAAATTCTGTTATCTATCTTATGAAAGTGGAATCACTCCAAAAGTATCAGCCATTTAGGAGAAAAGTGGGAAATACCGTACAAAGGTACATGATAAAATGAGCATTCTGCCTGTCCAATTCAAAAATTCATAGATAATTGCACAGAACTCGGATTACCCTAAAACCAGTTGGAGATGATAGATAAAGATGTTATCTAACTAATTCAATTTACTTTATTCAGATCCAATAAGTATTGAGAAAGTTATTGGCAAAATAGTACGTTGCGCACTGGCTGTCTCCCCCAAATTTGTATATGATTTTGTTGCCAACTTTGAAAAATCATAACTAATTGAATACAGCCTGGAATATTCTCAAACCAATTGGAAATGATAGATAAAGATTTTATCTAATCAATGCAATTGACTTTGTTGGATTACGACAAGTATCGGGGAAGTTATTAATAAAATAGTAGGCTGCCCACCGATTGCCCAATTCAACTTGGTACTTTTGGCATAGCCATTTCATTTTTCCTCGGAATCAAGTGTGGTCAAGTGCGTTATTCTCCGAATGTCATCCTCTATCACTTAGTGGTCCTTTGCCAATTACGGTTGCGATCTAACCCGGTCAAAATGGGGTACAACAGTTATGATGAATGTTAGGAAGATGATGGTCTTGGTGGTAGTAATTGTCTAGAATTGACCCATGTTGGAACTCAAACATGACAAAAAGGGTATGATGGGTTCATTGCCACACAAGATGCGGATTATGGGTCAAGGAGATTATTGGAGCAAGACTTTGATCCACTTAAGCATGGAGGAGGTATTGGGATAAGACAACTGGCTATCCAAGTCAAGACAGTGATTCAACTAATTATGCATATAAGCAAGTTTTATGGAGGCAACAAAGATACGATGGTCAACTAGTTTTCATGTGTCCTACACTTGGAGTTGAAATGGGTCGCATGAATTTAAAACATGAGCGATCATCCTCATCATTGACATCACCCCCATTGCGAAGATATTGTAGTCGGAGTGGTGCTACGTCTAGTGGAGTTCGTTAAGATCGTGATAGAGATCATCCTCACCACCATCATCCTAGAACTAGTGGTTATTATGATCGGGAAAAAAAATCATCACCATGGTAGTGGATCATATTCTTATGGTAGTAGTAGTGGTGATTGTCATCACCCAATTTCGACCGAGCTTGAGACTGGGTTAAAAAAGACTCAATGCTGGTTCATCCATTGGTCTTCAAGTCATCCCTATATAGTAGCTTATACAAACTATACAAAGAAAAGAAAATATAGAGTCCCCATCAAACAATTTAGAGGTGTGATTGAGAACCTAAAAAGAAAAAGGTTTATTGTTCTAGATATTTAGGTTTAGGAGTCGGTTATGAGTGGGGAAGGAATAGACTCTTTAAACCTCTAAAACGCTCACGATTGGTACTTAGTCTTGATCTATGGATGATTGCTTGCTTTATTTCAGAAAAATTTATTTTTTTTAATATTTATACTTTAAGGAAAAGGAAAATTTTATGTATCTAGGCTATTAAAAAAAGAGATAGAAAAGAAAAGATTTTAAAAAAATTATAATAAAGGCCTTTCTAATTTTAGAAAGGTGTGAGATCTAGGTCCATGGAATAATATTTCTTTTTTAGAAAATAAAATAAAAAGATTTTGAATAAATAATACTATAACAATTAATGTTGACCAAAGCAGTTAGGGTATGAGTATCAAGGGCTCAACCCCACGGCCGCCCAGGCCTCTGATCCAAAAACTATCCTCAAATATAGTTGTTTTTCCTTGCCTTTTCCATTCAATTTTGTTCTTTTATCTTTTGGGACGTGTACAAATGCCATGTAGTGAAATACTTTCAAATGTTTATATGAAACCTCTTTATCTGTCCAAACTCGTTCCAGTACATCATAGTTCAATGGAACATATTGTTGAGATAGTGCTATATAAAGCAATGTGTAATCCTAATAATGTAGAGACTATTTCTGATTAATTGAAATATATTTTGTTTAAATATTTATTAGATTGCATTATTCTGCTTTCTTATGTGGCTGAGCATCATAACATCCTATTACTTATCAAAGTCTATTACTGGGTATGTGTGGGACACATGCAATAGATCCACTAATTAAACTAAGTATAAAATTGGTTCACAATCAGTGAATGGAGTTTAGGATGCTCCATTCTGATAAGATTGTGGTGCGGACTATTTCCATAGTGGGAGTGATCTAATCTATGATCATTGTAAAGAGTTTACAAATAGTAGTGCCTGTATGTAATTATACATATTGAACAGGACCATGATAGAATAAGCTCTTCAACTAATATCCGTTGCATTGTATGAAGAACTTTAGATTCTATCACAGGATGACTGATTTATGAATTGATCTTAATCCAGACCATTTGATTAACTCATGTCTATAATTTATGTCTTTTGACTTATCAATGAGTGAGAGGCTTAGTGCTTCAAATACCTCGATATCTTGGAGATATAATATTATAGATAGTGAGAGCGTCAAGTCAGGTGCGTGGAATCCACTGCTTCGCTATACGAAGAGTAATGATATTCTCATGTCGTTTAATTAGGGATTCTTGGGTGAATCAAGTGCTTGTAATTATATTAGATATAATTTATTATAAATCCTAATTCATGATTGGATCATGAATAGGTCGCCCATTGGAGAATTAATGGTAACATATGGATAAAGATATAATTAGAGAGGTTGAACGGAATCTATTGATACCTGTCTCTAATTATGAATATCATAGTGGAGGATCATATCACATGGCAATCAGTTATATCGATGGACAAATCCTATCTTATGGATTCTTGTAATTATATCTGCTTAATCTTAGAGTGCAGTTTTAGTCCCTGATCGTGGCTCGGACTTAAACTAATAAATAATAATTTAATTGATTAATGAGATTAATTAATTAAATATTATTTATTGGAGCTTCGATTAAGTGGGTCCATTTGGTCTCTCTTGCTAGCACCGTTTATTCTTGTATGGAGTACTGGATCGTTGTGAGTTAATTCTCTGGCTGTATTTAAGAGCAAATTAGTTAATGTGTGTTAATATGTATTTAAGAGTTAAATATATATTACATTGTTATTTATTTAATTAGATTAAATCAATAATAATAAATATTTTATCCATTTAATATGATTAAATGAATAATTATATTATTTATTTATTTAATGAATAAATAATATTAGATATTTATTTAATTAGCTTTGTTGCGTAATAATTATATTATTTAAAAAGTTTAAATAATATGTATTATTATTATTTAACTAAAGGGGCATATGCGTAATAGCACAGGAGTAACCCTAGGTCTATAAATAGATGCATAGCCTCCTAGGTTAAAGGGTGTGCATGTGCAATCGTTGACAGCCAAGAGAGAGAGAGAGGCAGGTGACGGCCAACCCTAGCAGAGGTGGTGTTCCTGTTCTTTGATCCAAGGGTGCCACAGCCCTGTACTCCTTGAGAAGGTGAATAGCAGAGAAGGCTTTGGTGGTTGAATTCAGGAGGTTGCGAGGACGATCAAAGGCAGATCGTGAGTTCGTTCTTGGAGGGAAAAGAAGAGGGTTCTAGCTTTACCGTTATTCAGGTTGGTTTCTTCTTTTCTCTCTTCGCTAAATTAAATCAATTGATTCATGTTTAGATCCTGCTGTTTGTTTATTGGAATTAAATTTTTAAAATCCATTTCCGCTGCGGTTAATCATTAACCCTATTCCAGTATTCTAACACATATGGAGATAAATTGACAAGATCAATTGCAGTCCTCAATGCCTCCCCTCAAAAAGAGTTTGTCAGTTTTACATTTGAGAGCATACACCTAATTTTCTCACAAATGGTCATGTTTATCCTCTTAGCAACTCCATTATATTGAGGTGTTTTTGGTACTGATTTTTCCAACCCGATGCCATAACTCTTGTAGTACTCCTCGAATGGACCACGATACTCTCGTCAATTGTCTGCGCGTACATACTTCAACCGTCTGCCTGTTTCTCTTTCCACCTTTACATGAAACTTCTTAAAAACCTCTTACACTTAATCTTTAGTTTTCAAAGCAAAAGCCCATACTTTTCTAGTGTGATCATGGATGAAGGTCACAAAATAAATAGCACCACCCATCGACTTGGTGCTTATCATGCAAACATCAATGTGTATTAGATCTAAAATATTTTGTTTTTTGGATAGTGAATAACTATGAAGTGATACTCTGTGTTGTTTTCTCATTATACAATCAATACAAGTATCTAAATGTGTACCTTTGAGTCTGAGCAATAGATCCTTTTGTGATAATATTTTGAGTCCTTTCTCACTCATGTGGCTAAGTCGTCTGTGCCACACTTTTGCTAAAACCTCCTTTAGGGCAGCATTAATTTCTCTACCATATGTTTTGGCATTTGTGAGGTAAAGAGAATTATCCTTCTTGCCTTTATAATTATTAGATTACCTTTGGTAAGTTTTCATTTTCTATCACCAAAGGAGCTGATGTATCCTTCATCATCAAGCATTCTATGATATTAGATTGAGATGAATATCAGGCATATGTCTCACATCTTTCAACATTAACTTGCATCTAATATTAGTTTCCATGAAAATATTGCCAATACCAATAATTTTTAATGCACCATCATTTCCCATCTTAACATTTCCAAAATTTCTTGAGGTATAAGATGAGAAGAAATCTCATTGTGCAGTGACATGATAGGATGCACCTGAGTCAATTACCCGTATTAAATCATCTCTTGCAAGGTTGACCTGATTATCATCCTGAATAATAATAATTTCATCATTAGCAACTGCAGTATTATTATTCTAGGTTTTACCTTTAGGATTTCTTTGCTTTGCCTTTAGCTTTATTTGATTCTGCTTCTTCCCTGCCATTTCTGTTTTTCTTGTCGTTCGGTGACAAGGGCCTTTGAGTCTGGAGTATGTCCCTCATTCTTCCTTCGAGATTCTTCATTCAACATCCATTCTTTCACCATTTCCACAGTGAGTTTTCCATGAGGTGCCAAATTGCTGACTGACATGACCAATGTGCCACACGATTTTGGCAAAGAACTCAACATCAACAAGCAAACTCATTATCCACCATCATTTTCATGGAATTTTATTTATCAATGATACCTTGAACTCACTCATATGCTTCACCGCGGGGGGGCCCCGGCCCGGGGGGGGGGGGGGGGCCGGGGCCGGCTGCGGGGGGGGGGGGGGCGGGCCCCCCCCCCCCCCCCCCCCCCCCCCCCCCCCCCCCCCGCCCCCCCCCCCGCGGGGGGCGGCCGCCCCCCCCCCCCTCCCCCCCCCGCTCCCCCGGCCCCCCGGGGCCCCCCCCCCCCCCGGCCGGCCGGCCCCCCCCCCCCCCCGGGGGGGCCCGGGGGGGGCCGCCCCCCGCCGCCCCCCCCCCCCCCCCCCCCGCCCCGGGGGGGGGGCCGGCCGGGGGGGGGCCCCCCCCCCCCCCCCCCGGGGCGCCCCCGCCCCCCCCGCCCCCGGGGGCCCCCCCCCGCCCCCCGGGCCCCCCCCTCCCCGCCCCGCCCCCCCGCCCCCCCGCCCCCCCCCCCCCCGCCCCCCCCCCCCCCCCCCCCCCCGGCCGGCCCCGCCCCGCCGGCCGCCCGGGCCCCCCCCCCCCCCGGGCCCGGGGGCGCCCCCCCCCCCGGGGGCCCCCCCCCCCGGGGGCCCCCCCGGGGGCCCGCCCCGGGGGGGGCGGGGGGGGGGCCGCCGGGGGGGGGCGGCGGGGGGCGGGGGGGGGGGGGGGCGGGGGCGGGCGGGGGCCCGCCGCGGCCCCCCCCCGCCGCGCCCGGGGGGGGGGGGGGGGGGGGGGGGGGGGGGGGGGCGGGGGGGGGGCCGGCGGGGGCGGCCGGGGGGGGGGGGGGGGCCGCCCCGCCCCCCCCCCGCGGCGGGGGGGGGGGGGGGGGGGGGGGGGGGGGGGGCGCGGGGGGGGCGCCCCCCGCCCCCCCCCCCCCCCCCCCGCGGGGGCCGGGGGGGGGGGGGGGGGGGGGCGGGGGGGGGGGGGGGGGGGGGGGGGGGGGGGGGGGGGGGGGGGGGGGCCCCGGGGGGGGCGGCCCGCCCCCCGGGGGGGGGGGGGGGGGGGGGGGCGGCCGGGGGGGCGGGGGGGGGGGGGGGGGGGGGGGGGGGGGGGGGGGGGGGCCCGCGGGCCCCGCGGGGGGCCCCGGCGCCCGCCGCGCGGGGGCCCGGGGGGGGGGGGGGGGCCGGGGGGCGCGGGGGGGGGGGGGGGGGGGCGGGGCCCCCCCCCCCCCCGCGGGGGCCGCGGGGGGGGGGGGGGGGGGGGGGGCGCGCCCCCCCCCGGCCGCCGGGGGCGGGGGCGGGGGGCCGCGGGGGGGGGGGGGGGGCGCCCGCGGGGGGGGGGCGGGGGGGGGGGGGGGGGCGGGGGGCGCGGGGGGCGGGGGGGGGGGGGGGGGCGGGGGGGGGGGGGGGGGGGGGGGGGGGCGGGGGGGGGGGGGGGGGGGGGCGGGGCGGGGGGGGGCGGGCCGCGCCCGGGGGGGGGGGGGCGGGGGGGGGGGGGGGGGGGGGGGGGGGGGGGGGGGCCGCGGCGGGCGGGGCCCCCCCGGCCGGGGGGGGGCGCCCGGGGGGGGGGCGGGGGGGGGGGGGGGGGCGGGGGGGGGGGGGGGCGGGGGGGGGGGGGGGGGGGGGGGGGGGGGGGGGGGGGGGGGGGGGGGGGGGGGGGGGGGGGGGGGGGGGGGGGGGGCCCGCCGGGGGGGGGCGGGGGGCGGGGGGGGGGGGGGGGGGGGGGGGGGGGCGGGGGGGGGGGGGGGGGGGCGGGGGGGGGGGGGGGGGGGGGGCGGGGGGCGGGGGGGGGGCCCGCCCGGGGGCGGGGGCGGGGGGGCGCCGGGCGGGGGGGG